>KV417568.1:61814-276689 GCA_001630335.1 Athelia psychrophila
CCCAGAGCCGCCCCCTGGGTTGCATAGGTTGCCGGTAAGCCGCCAAATATCGCCTTGAAGTGCCGAGGGATACCAACAGCCGCTCCCGATGATCCGCTCTGCCATCATCGCATGCGCAGATTCCAATCTATCTCAAGTTTCTACGCACATAACACACGCGTCTTCTCAAATTCTCTCGTGCTACGTGTTGCTCGGTGTCCGTTCAAGCTCGTTGCATCAGTGCGTAGCAGCGCACATTTGAAAGTTGTGAGCAACGTTTTGCAGGATCTCCAGGGATCTCCGTAGTTTGATGGTCAGGCTGCGAAGGTGATGTTCACTCGGGTGGATCATCCTAAAGCTTAAAGGCGACCTTTTAGTAATTAGGGGACGATGTACCGGAGGTCACTCATTGTGGTTTCCTAAGAGTTTTTCGTCCTCGAACTACAACCGCTTGCATCTCTCCAGACTCAAGCTCCCTATCTCACATTCAAAAATGCATCGAGGCCCGGAATGCTAGTGATAAATTATAGACACGGTAGCGGTGCAATCAAATCATAACTTTGCACTCTTGTCCTCACCATACTGTCGCTCTAAATAGCTTCTTAGATCAAAAGCTACCAGACACATCAGATTAGCGTCCTCTTCGCAAGGACAAGCACGCACCAAAATCCTTCGGATTTTCATGGGGAATCAAATGCCCGGCGTGTAGTCGCACATTTGATGCGTTCAGCGGCCGCCGCCACACTTTGGCCCTCATCGCCTCCTCGCCGTCAATACTATCGTTGAAAAAAAACCATATGAGCACCCGCACATCGCTAGGAAATTGATACCTACGGCTGGCTCGCCGCATGCATGTCCCCGGGCATCATCCACCTCAGCGCGACCCGCTCGTCGATGCGTTCCAGGAGCTCCCATGCCTCTCCTGAGGACCGCATTGCCGAGAAGATCATTGCTTCCTGGGCGCCGGGAGTCTTCAGTTTCACGCCGTCATGAGGGCTTGCGGGATCGGGGATGAGCCCGTGCTCAGCATAGGAACTGAGCACGGCGGGGTCCCAGGCTGCGAGGAAGGGGCTGGCTTGGAAGAGGCGCAGCGCCTCTGCTCTGTGCACCGAGCAGGATGATCAATCTCGTGTCTGTTTGGAAGCCAACTAATTTGAAAAAACGTGCGCACTTTGAGGCCCAGCCGTCCCGCCGGCTCAACGCGCCGCGCACCATATCATACCCCCTCTGGGTCTTCCCGACGCCCGGGACGTATTGCCTGATGGTGGGGTCGACCAGCACGAGTGACGAGAATATCGCCGGGCAGTGCGCTGCCAACACTGCTCTGTTCCACCAACACTAAATAAGCCGACAGATATTGGGCAATCAGTGTGCTTAGGCTCACGATGTGGCCCCGCCATAGGAGTGGCCAATGACGACGAGCGTGCGTTCTGTGTACCCGCTGATCTGGCGTGCTTCGGCCTCAGCGCCGGGTACGCGCTGGAGGTGCACGGGGAGCACAGATGGTTTCGCAGCAGACGGCAAGTAATTCACAAAAAAGTTCATCATATCCCGGGAATTATCCATCCAGTCACCTGCGTCGTCATCATCATTAAATTTGGGATACAAATTGATGTATGGGTCGGGCTCACAGTAACCGGGAAGCCGTTCTTTATTGAGGAGATACGAGTCCCCGTGCGAGACAGCCTCCCAAGTCCATATCTCATGGATTTCCGGGCCCGAGTAGGCGGTGAGCAGGTGCTGCAGGGCTGGCTCCCACAGCTACATGCGCGCTGTTATCATTTTATGGCTCATACCTGCATATCAAGATAAGCTGCATACCTCTTTCGGAAACCCATTCGCATGTGCGAAGAACAACGTCAGCCCCTTTCCCTTTCCCGCTGCAGAATCGCCTTTCTTGCTCAGGGAGTACCGATTCACGCAGTTCCATAGTACAGCGTTCCCGCAGTCCTTTCCCAGCTCACGGACCTCCTCGTGCATACGCACCAGCTCTACCGTCCGATCTAGCCAGGCCCGCTTCTTCTCTTCTTTGCCCAACCCTGTTTGTATTGGCTCTAGGGGTGGAAAATCTGGAGCTACGCGCGGATAAGCAGCTGGGACGATGTGCGTAGAGAGCGTGTAGCGCTCATTGAAGGCTGCTGGGCGCGCAGGAGACGGTAGAGTGGGTAGAGGGAATTGGGTCTCCGGATGCGGAGATATGGGAAACAAAGGTCTGGGATTCCCGGATATGAATGGTGTTGGCCCTGACGGCGGGTCGAAGTGCGACATCGACGTTGCCGGTGCAGTCTGAGTAAAGACATGAGTGTCGATCGGGGCCAGTCACGTGCACGGTGCAACCTCGAGTATCCTGGCCGAGTTCATCAGCAGAACAGGGGATTTTCTACAAAGTTTTATAAAGGTGTTATATTGATCGCAAAATGTAGAAGACCCGGAATGCCCTTATAAACTTAGAAACTTTGTGGAAAACATGTAATATCACATGATTTGCGAGTCTGTCTCAGTGTTACGGGTGGCTGTAGATTCCGATTTCATTGTAAACTTAAGGCGTCGTGTTAAAGTGTAGCTACTTTGTGAGTGACTGCAAATCCCGATTCCTTTACAAACTTAAGAGGTCGTGGTAAAATGTAGAAACTTTGGATAGGTTTCAAGTATTGAGATCACATTAGAGCTTGGATGTACCGATAATGGCAGGTAAGGGAGATGGCACAAATTGTTGCATTGCAAAAATATGAACATGCGCTATGTAAACATTTCACTAGGAAATATAAAGAGGGGAATTGCTAGCCGCATAAGCAAGGATAGAAAGGGGCATTTTCCCTGGATGGCTGTGACTGCGGAAATGCAGTTGAGGCCATGTGACAAGATACTTGTGTGAGCGCGGGTGGTCTGTTCTCATTCGCCTCTCGAGTAAGTAAAGCAAGCACTCATTGAGTATGGAAGTGGCTAAGCGATCCAAAATTGAGCTTGAACGATCAAAGCGTATAGGATGTTGAAGGCGTCCGCAGCGGATTTTGCTAGGAAGATGGGGCAGATCACGAGACGTGCACTTAGCGTAGAGGCGAAGCCAGGTGCACCAGATGTTTGGAAGGCGTTGTACGTGGGAGATTGGCCGATTTGAAGAGGTGAATGCGAGGGAACAACAGTTTTGTGAATCCGAGAGAACGGGGTAGAGGTCCTAACTAATGTCTTGCAGTTTCTTAGCGATGCCAAACATTAAGCGTTCTTGTTATGGCGCACAGAGAACCAATCCAAGAGTAACTGTATGTTTGTTGCCAGTCACCATGCTCCATGTGCAAGTCGTAAGAGTGTGTGGGCAGGCCGTAGGCAACTCAGCCCGGTGCGATGATCGAGTCTTGATGACGGGTGTCAGTGAAGAGCTAGAGAGTTGTATGATATCGGCTATGATGAACGAGGCTGGGAAGATGGAGGACATTGCAAAACAGGCAAGGAAGTGATGGGAGGGAGGAGAGGAAGTTAAAGAGGGGAAAAGACGATTTCGCGCCTAAGTACACACCTGGTCTTAAGTTCAAGCTCCGCCGGATCTCATGGAACAGCGTGGAAGTGTGGACTTAGAGCATTAGCGCGGCCGACGAGCAAGTTTCTCAAAAGAGAGCAGGATTTCAGTAGAGATAGAAAGCAGTGTAAGGAAGGCTGAAAGTTTCATGAGAGTTGCGATGCTCCGGAACCTTTTGGTGGTCAACGCAAACACAATAGATGATCGATCGAACTTCACGGTACTTTGACAAACATCTGGAAATCGTTGTGACACATTTATAACTCATAGAATTGTTGCCTACTTGTTGCCAACATTTGAAAAAGTTGCACTCATCATTACAAGGCTTTTCAAGACCTTGAAATGCGCCATAAATGTGCCACAACATCCCAAACAGTGCAACGGCATGTAGCTTTCGGACCGACTTGCTGATGTTTGGCCTCGGTACTAACCTTGCATCTCAGCTCATCTCAGTCTATTGGCAGACTCCAGCTTCAAGGGCGTGAAACCCCTCTCGAGTGCTTCCCTCCGACTGCTTGAATATTGCAGGAATCAACCAGCCGACGGCCTCGAAAAGCGAAAGGACGCGTAGTTTCATTCCAGCCGGTTGTCGCGGTTTCCTAGGTTTCCTGCACCTCTCCAATGTGGACGAGACATTGTTATCTTGGTCAATTTGCTTTTGTATCACCGATGGTGATTCACCTGAAACATTCGAGTCGGGCGCTGATTTGCTGCACCTCAACCAAGAGTGGGCATGGACTGTTGCGCTGAGTGCGATAGGATAAAATCGATTGCCCGAGGCGTGGGAGCTGCCACTGAATGATGGTTTGATCAGTGACGCCCTGGTGAGGCTCGATCCCTTTATCAACTGGTCTCTTCAGCCTCCCGCGAGACCTGAGCGCAAGCAAGGCATTCAAACACTGGATCATTCTCGGCGGTGTCCCTCACTACTTGAACTTGGCAGGGCTTGGATATCCCACAATCTCAACCGAGAACTCCACCCTCCAACTTACATATACTGCAATTAGACCAGACCGTATCCACTTCCCACCCTCTGCTCTCGGATTTCTCTATCTTCGTGCCCCCGCGGAAGAGCCGCAAATAACGTGGCAAATTCGGATCCACGTCACCGACAAGGATGCTCCTGGATCATTCAAGTCTGGGTCACATCTCTCGTATCCTAACCGGACAGTTCGTTTCATTGGTTGCGCTTAAAGCTCATTACAGACCATTGTTTGCTCTGCGAGAGTTGCTGGTACGCGACGGATTGGACATTGGCCGCTTTGCGGATTAAAGCATACCTTGACGTGGACCACTGTCTAAGCCGGTGATCCATTATTTGGGCCGACTGTTCCACGTAGACTTCGAACACCACCAACTCAGAACTGTATCAGTTGGGTTTGGCGAGGATCCACATTCGATTGCATAGTAACCTCTCCTTTTCATACCCACACGCGTCCCTAACGGGCTGATGGTATGTAACCAACACTATACACGATCCTCCGCTGACAACGCTGGATTATTCTGAAAGCTGTATGAAAGAATGGCTCTGAATGTCGAGACTCGAGCAAGAGATATCGGTTGCAACGCAGAGGCGCCGATGCATCTGCTTTCAATCTGTCAATAGGGTACCAGTATTAGGAGGTAGTCTCGCATAATGCTCGGTCTGGGACATGTGGCCAACACAGACTATATCTCACAGCATAACTTGGACCGTCGTTGTTCATAAGGATTGCGCTCACATGTATGATTTTATCTTACCAGCACACGCACAATCCAAATTCTAAACAGTTGCATGCATTCTGTTCCAACAGAAAAACCCTTCCAATACAATACAAAATGTAATAATGATAGTCCTGTGTATGACGCAGCTACTGATAAGAAGAATGCAGGTCAGAACAGGACATGGCTATCAAATCGGAAGAGACGCACTCAATGGCTAACAATGATACAGCCAGGTGATGTCAGTGATCGCGAGAAGCATCCTCATACGCATCGCTATACATGATATGAGTGTAAGTGTGCAACCCAGATTATCGTAAGGTTTGGGCACTCACGGAGGCGATGCAGTTGTTGAGGCAGGCGCAGTCGGAGTTGTACGTGCAGTGCTGGGCATATTCCTGCCACGGGCAGGTGGCAGTTGCGGGTGCAGGGGAGGCGGCGACGAGGGTGGCGGCAAAGGCCACGGCGACGAAGAGGGCGGATTTGAAGAATTGCATTGTGATAGAAGTGGGTGCGGGAGGATGTAGGTTGAGTGTGGTGTATGAGGCTGTTGAGTGCTTTCTGTCAGTCTAGAAGCCATACTTATATAGGCTCGCGTTCCAGTAAACCTGCAGTTACTGTGATGGAATGCATATGGGGTAAAGGACATGCAGATCAGCGAGGTGGCCGAGTTTCACGTTCTGTATAAACCGGATCAAATCTCAAGAGCGGCGGTAAGCCGTGGTTATCATACAATCTTATGTCAAGCCTATCTTGTGGTGGTTCTCTCGAATGAGTGCGCAGCGATAAACAAAACTTGCCTTGCGACCTAGGCCAGTGACTGACTGTGGAGCTGTGATGCGAGCTTCCACTGTGGCATTCACACAAGGCCTGTTCAACGAGAGTCGACATCTCTGAGTCAGCCCACAAGCCCGGAATGGCCAGGATGACATCCCCGCTATGCAACTGAACGGACCCTGCGTCTATGATGGTGTTTTTGAAGTCCGTTGCAGACGGCAGGAGTCTATGAAACCGGACTACGCCCAGATCGCAAAGCCAGTAGGTGATTTGATGAAGCCTCTCCAAAGGCCGATATCAAATGATTATATATGCACGTGGTGATAGGTTCGCAGAGTTTTCAGGGGAGTACCATCAGCAAGAGCGTGTTGAGAGCGCGCGTGTGATTGACAAAGATCACGCGCAAGCAAAGGTTGCCTTTTCGAGCCACTCATCCACCCATTTAGGTTAGTCATTTCGCCGTCTCGTGCCACAGGAAGTTTATGAGGAACTAATTCACAGTCCTCACCCGGAATATCTGTAAGAAACAAGGAAGATACGCTGAGGAAATTTACATCGGGTGAGCAAACGGTCTGTAAATCGGGGAAGCCAGCGGGCTAAGCGCCGTGTCACCATAGAGCAGCTTGACCGCGTCGGCAGCATCGGTCTCTACCAGGCTTCCGCTTTTGACGAGGATGTGTTTGTTTGGACCCCAGCGTGCCTCACGAAGCATGGGAGCGCTTACCACAGGACAAAGACCACAGTCGCTAAGTTTGCTCTGAAGAACACATGACCGCTCGGACTTGTTCAAGTTGTGCCTGGGTCTCAAGCCCAAAGTCCGGCCCGGCATGTCCCAAGATGCCCGGCCCAAGCCAGGCTCAGTACTGGCTTGGCGGGCTCAGGATTTCTGAACGACACCAAGTCCGCTCCTATCCCGCGAGAACATATACACCGTGCGAACACCGTGCGAGAGCGTGCGTCAGTGTCCACATCCGATCGTGAAATCAGGACAACACAAGGACAACGTCATCGAAAGGAAATTACCAATTGGCATTGGGCTGCGCAGTGGTGCGATGAGTTGCGCGATGGGCTCTGGGTAAACGCATTAGGCCGCATTGGGCCTAATTAGGTTTAACTCGAGCAATGCCCAGCCTGAGGCTGTGAGCCTCCGACGGATTCGCTGGGTCAATATCATACCATGAGCGTGTTTGAATCATATATAGCGCATTCGCGAAAGCAAAAAAAAACAACTCCCCTCATCTTGCCCAATTGTCCACCACAGTTTGCACGATGTCTTTTATCGCCACCTCTTTTCGCATTCTGAGCTTGGTCACGATCTTCATATTCTTCGCCTGCATATCGACATGCGATGCTAGTCCAATCCAGCCTCCTCAATACGCATATCGTCCGTTAATCTTTTCAACTCCAAGGTCATCATTATCTAATAAGCTTCCTCTCAGCGTTGGACAAGAGGGCTGTCGCCAACACGCCGAATTTCAGAGGATACACGACGGGTCCTTTGATCCAGTGAGTATCCCTTGTTATTTCCCGATACCTTGTATTAAACTTTCTTCAGAAGGAATGCGCGGCGTTGACCGAAATTTTGGCGTCTCACCTCGACCTTCTCTCGACCCCTCAAAAGCATCGATATATATATATATCTCTTCGTTAATCACACTCAATCCTCTTTTCCGACATCATTACGAACCTATCACGAATCACAAATGTACTATCTACACTATCAAATGTACCACAATATCTCGCATCCCATATCTATCGTTTTGGGGATATTCACTGTCCCACTACTGCACCTCTTAAATGCAGCTGCGCATATTTGCAAGTCTGTGGGATCTCGTGCCGAGTGAGCATGTACAGTGGTAACGGAAAGACTAGTTAAATGAGAAATGTCAGTACAGTATGTGCGAGCGATACAAGCCGAAGGCTATACCTCTTGAAATGTTAGCCATGTCAATTTGAGATGAAAGAAAGCACAGGATCTTGCCAGTTCACCACCAGCGAGAGGCAAAACGCAGACTGATAGCATAGTCTATTAGGACACGCGGATGACGACCTCACCCCGCACCTTGCCTGACATGATACGTTCGTATGCCGTGATCACCCCCTCCCTGTCGCGAGGGTGCAGAGTCCACCTCTATCTCTAGCGTCCCTGTTTTCCATGAATACGCACAGCACAAATAAATATAATAGACCCACCGTCGTCCGCCCACCTAGCAAGCTGCAGAAACTACGCTCCAGCAGGCAGCGGCTCGTCATCCGCGATCTGCACGCTGAAGAACCTGAACTTCCTCGGCACGCCACACGCCCATACCGGATACCACGGCGCGTGCCAGATGCCATCATAAGGCATGCAAGGCATTGCGTGAAGAGTGTAGATTCCGCGCTGATGCGGTCGATGATGAGATCGAGTGCAAGGGGGGAATCGCAGGGAGACGCACGGGCGAGCTGTTGATGCAGAGGCGAGGCAGTGAAGTCCAAGACCTGTGTTTGTATCATCAACGGGAATATCACTGCAGAGTATTCAGTATCATCGCGTACGCACCTCGCCAGGTCCCAGTGCGCGCACCCCCTCCGCGCTTGCGGCCGAGCAGCTCGCGACCACACATGCCCACTCGCCTTTCGCTATCTGAATTGCTGCGCGGCCAAGGGCCGAGTTCGCCGCAAACCCGCAACCACCCGTATTCGCAGCCCCTTCTTTGGGCGCGTGTCAAAGAGGGACAACGCGCGTGCAGCGGTGATTCCGGAAGCGGTGAGGCCAGAGGACATTTCCCAGGCGAGCGCAGGTGGTTTGAGGACAATGTGAATCGCCAGGGGGGGGGTCAGCGATCGCAGAATCGGGGGAGGTGCTAAGGACGGTTTCATACCTTCATCAAAACGTACTGTGCGAGTGCGCCGCGGTCGCTGGACATCAGGTTGGGCGAGACAAACCTGAACACCTCGTCCCCTTTCACGAACGAGCTCTCTCCCGGGTCAACGATGACTCCGGACAGCTCGAGCTCCGGCACAGCGGACAGCCTGCGCAGGAAGCCGGGGATGAGGAGCATGATCTTCCACCTGCCCAATCGTTGTCGGCGTCGACCAGGAAAGAGGCAAGAGGAAAGTCGACTGACAGCTGGTTGAAAGCCGAGGACGTTGCCCCTGCCTGGGGCGGGTCGCTTGACGGGTGCTTCGACGATGCGCAGGACATCAGCTGAGAGGGCCCTTGCGACTTCGACGCATTTTTGCTGGTGTGTGGGGATCTCCTGGCCAAAGCATGAGCGAGCTCATTTGGATTAAAATTGACCACGCAGAAAATGACGCCAGCCAGGAAGGACGCTTTTTTGAGCATCCAAGAAACATCGGCAATATCAGGGAGCTCCGAATGGCAAAGAGAGCGAGCGGAGAGCACAGGGATCCATATTCTTGCCACATCATGTACACACACGAGATTACACGAGTATTATGGGCGGTGAAGAGGATACTTCAGTGGCAGTACTAGTGCTTATGTCGCGGCTGTAGCGTGTTGACGTGCAACTGCAGACGGAGTCTTCCGAGGGCAAACGCCGGACAATTTTCGATCGAACCTGCGCAAACTCCGACGCGTCTTTGACTCAAACCTAAACCGGCACCTGCTTTCATGGATTCACATCGTCTGCCGACGCTGTTCCCTACGATGTCCCCTCTCTTGCTCACTTTCAATACAGCCCCGACCTCTACCGTTAATCAACGAAAAGACACACAACAGACCGAGGCTGACGCCAACTTTGATTGAAGTTAAATCACTGGTTGCTTGTGTGTAGTGTTCCAGCGTGGCCCTTGTATACCAAACATCCTCGGGAAACTTGTGGTACGAAGGCTTCGAAGAGTATCGCTGAACTCTAGAGCAAATCGTCTCGCCTCCTGTCTGTCTGGTCCGTTTCACTGTTCAGGCTTAACTTCATTTCAGTCGCGCCCGTCTTCGTAGCATCCCTACAAACCTCTCATCATCGACCCCCTTCAAAAGCGGGTTTTTTCTATGTGTCTTACTAGAGGATATATCGAGAATATATACAGCGAGCTGCCTCCGCGTTATCGTGAAGACTTGCCAGGCAGAGGATCTGCATTATCATCCCTCCACCGTAGACTGTCCTTTTGTCAAGACGAATCTCGTGGAAGGGTCTGGCCGTGGCTCCTGCTGCTTCCTAGATATGAGGATGTCAAGCGGATTCGATCGAGGCTCCATTGTTGCAATTGATCCCCAAGGTACGTGATCGATTTTTCGTCCAATTATATAGGACACCGACACTTCGTCAAAATTGCAGACCCTTTCCTCCGACCGACTCAGGCTGAATAATTCTACGCGACCATTCCTCACTCATGGAGTCGATTTATAATCGTCTTCGGAAAATGATCTGCCTGCCGTTTGGATCTCTGCCGTCAATTACCCTCCCGACCCAGAGACCAGATACTACAAATCTCCCAGAAACTTAAAAGCTGCGAAATCTCGCTCGCAAATCGAAATTTTCAGTTGTGTCGTGAGATCCGGTGAGCGTCAGAACTCTCCGACATCCCTGAATACACGCGCAGCTTGTCTTTCTAATTGAAATGGTTTTAGACAAAATAATCAATATTTTAACAAATTGCTTTTTTCTGCAGCGAGGTATCTATGTGGGCTGAAGGACATGTGCAGACGAGGATACGACGTATCCTATATCCCGGGATGACTACAAGCTATGCTGCATATAACATTTGTATAATCTGATGCAAGTCGTTGGTGGGCATATTCAGCATGCTGTGTTTGAACCGAGACGGTGAAGAATAACAGGACATACAGCATATATTGTCAAATCCCAAACAAGCTCAAAAAACGCCCCCAAACAGTGCCTGGCGCTCCCTGCATATTCAATATTAGGTCGGGTGTCGCACGGAATGGTGAGTGGGATGTGGGTGCCAGGATAACACTGACCGCAACGTTAGGATGCTGCGCCGCCTGATCGAACGTGCCGCTTTCATCTCCTGCAGTCGCTCCAGTCGTGCCTGCGTCCACGCAACACGCAATTAGCACAGCCGCGATCCATTGCGCGAAGGCGAAACACACTTACTTGGACTTTTATGATCGGGGGACGTCGACGCGCCGGCGGCGGGCGCATGCATGTGGTAGTTTATGGTGACATCGCGTGCGTTCAGTGTGATATGGTCGCCACCAACGTTGACGTTGGAGAGATGGTTTTCGCGGCTGGGATAGAATTTGTGGCTGGACATGACCATTGAGTATAGCTGTTTGTGCTGTGGAGAGTGATCAGAGATGAGAGGGATGGTAGAGCATGTCCCTCGCGCTGCCGTTTTATGTAGCCCAGTCGGCGTGCGGCAGCTGCAACGACAGATTCATTCTCTCCGGAGACAATTTGCTGTGGAGGGTATTCGGAAGCAGTAGTGATGAGAGGAGTGTTGCATAGTACATAGTGGGTTGAAGTATGCGTCCAGAACAGCCTCAAAGTCACTATCGGATGGGAGAACCCAACCAAACGGCAACGTGGGCCACTGCACAGCTAGGCCCTGGGCAGGCCGGGCCCTGGCTTCATGCATCGTGGGTCAACCCTGGCTCTACAAGGCTCGGCAGTGATAGAGTTGGCGTCGCCCCAGTATTCCGGATCAGCACTGATCGGGAATAGTGGGGAAGAGCGCCAAACCGCTCAGCCATGATATATGCATGATATCATGCACCACCGTTACTTTATGGAAATTTCGAGGGCGGAAAAAACAAAGCCTGCGACCGTTCCGCCTGTGCCACTGTGGGGAAAACCTCCTTCTAGCCGCTCCAGTGCTCAACCCCGCACTCACTGTCCTCACGTCGTCTGCGGGAACTTGGCCTGGATACTTAGCAACGGATAGTAAGAACAGGTGAGTGGTCTGACCTCACACATCAACTGACCGCACGCTATGACATATACCTGCATATGCCTCGAGATTGACCGTGCTCTCCCCCACCAGTGTCATGTCCCTGCTCTGCTCTGTGCTGCAAACC
Organism: Athelia psychrophila; assembly: GCA_001630335.1. NCBI lineage: Eukaryota > Fungi > Basidiomycota > Agaricomycetes > Atheliales > Atheliaceae > Athelia > Athelia psychrophila. The sequence continues at coordinate 73,766 of KV417568.1, forward strand.
CGACGCGCTGCAGTGAGGATCTTCAACCACCGGTCGTTCGCAACGTACCAGCGCACAGCCCCGAGCCATTCATACCACGCCCGCCTCTTCGCAAGTGCAACGGCGCGTCCTACCGTACTCCCTCAACCCGGCTACCCAGGGCTGGGAGCAGACCGGTGATAGTGAGTGCTACATCCTTCTCTCCTTCCTCCTTCCCTCGCTATTCTGTCCTTGCCCTCTCCTTCCCCGCTCCCCATACGCCGCATTACGCGCCGATCAATTGTTTTTCAGGACCGCCGCTCACGCATCGCGCTGCGTCTCGATATCGTGCGAGTACAGTTCATACGCGCGTGCGTCGCGCCTCGTCGTGCGGCCGCCTTCCGCCTACACTCAGAGTTGTGTCGGAAGGGCTAGGGTGGAATAAGATAATGTATTTTAGCATAATGGTAGAGTAAGGTCATAAATTATAATATAATATGCGATGAGAATTAGATGCATTCTATCAAAATAATGTTCGGGACTGCCATCCCTTTTGGCAGTTCAAACTTGGGGCGTGGCTATTCCTTCCACAACACTCGAGATGTTTATAATTTCGGCATGGGTTGGTGCGCTGTTTGACAGATGAAGTGCAAACTGAATAACCCAGCGGATTGTTTCCCCAGTATTACGAGTTCGAGTTGAGGCTTGCGTTGCGCATCTTGTGGTGAAATTTAGGTACGGATTCCACAGGGGTGAAGAAAACACTCGGAGTGGGCCGAGGCTGCTGGGTGGCTGAATCTTTCTTTTCCTTCTCTTTTCTCTTTTCTTTTCTCTTTAATTAATCCCACAAACACGAAAACCGAGCCATCGTGTGTGGCGCCGGCGCATGCCAAGCGCCAACTCTGGGGCCTGCTGTTCGGCACATTACTCCACGATTCTAGATCTCTGGGTTGGTAACTTGCCAGCGCTCCCGCGGAGCATGACAGCGCAAAGCTAAGGATCTTGTATTTCCGGTTTGGGCGTTTCGGTAAGCACTTAGGTAAAAAGATCAGCGAGCAGGAAGGCACAGCACGCTCACAGGGCTTGGGAGTAGTTGGGAGTCCGAACATATGTCAGACACCCCTGTATGCTTCTTTTTTTGTATCTCACGAAATTAATAGAATCTACAATCTGACGGGATCTCTTTAGAAATGAGGTTCCCTTCTGGACTTGCTCGTCCATCCGATGCTGTGTGGATGATGGCCAGATTGGGTCCATGTAAACTCGCGGGAAGGGCACGCTGAAACCGCTCATTGCTCGACTACGTAATAATAATATTCGGTTTTGCATCTAGTGCCCCCCCTGTCGATCTCGGAGAAGGCGGCTGTCGAGAACATAAAGCTGTCTGTCTGGCTGTTAGGCGGCGCAAGCGCAGTCATTTGCGTGTGATGCGAACGTACGGTGGTGGCACAATAGATACGCATGCCTCCCGTTCTCAGCGGCGACGTCTGTGGTTGCGGGGCTCTATCTGTGTGATCAAATCGTTCCCATGCACCGGTCGAAATTTCAATACTTCCGCAACACCGTGGTTGAAAGAATGGAGGGTTTGGCGGGGCCAGGTATTCGAGCGTTCCGTGCCGAGTGAATTGGGATCCCCGGATCAGGTACTTTGGTAACCACCACACATCAATCAGCAAGCGCGCAACGCGGCGATAATTGTGATTATCTTATCAGTGGACGTACTTGAGCGTACATAGATGTTTGACGGGCAGGTAGACGGTTGCTTCCGTTCGAAGATTGCTATATTCGCCGAACGAATGGGCGGTAGCTGATTAATTTGTCCTGGGAGCTCTGCGGGTAACGCAAAGTACACTGTCGCTGGCATCGTGCATCGTCCGGTGCAGCCCATCGGCCCACCTAGAACATACACACATTCTTCTGAACTGCCAATTGTTCCTTCGTCAAACCGGGCACCGGCAGTGTACCTAACTGAGCCTCTGCTCCTGTATCAATATGTCCTGTTCTTCCCAATTAAGCCCCGAGTGTTCCCCCTGACGCAGGAAATGAAATTATCGCGTGTATCCGGGCGGGTGTTATTTCTCGGCGTAACGTAAACGCGAGAGGTACAAACACGCGATAACAGCGCAGTAAGGGATTTGACGAGAATATAATGTGAGCTGCGGAAGTGGAGAAGATCGGAGAGAAAAACGATGTCGTATTCGGCGCTGTAGTCAAGCTGTAGTCCCAGAATGAGGGGCCTAGAAAGATATTCCGAAAGGGAAGCAAGGAGATGAGAGGCTGCATTGGTGAAAGCATGCTTCTATCCTAGTTGACCGAAACTCACAACATAACTATGCGTGCTGGAGGACACGGTAGGGTGGCCATCAACCAAGAGGGTAACGCGCATCCTGCGCCAAGCTCGATCACTTGGGCATGACAATCAATCGGATGTCATAGAAACTTAGGCAAGATAAACGGCGGAAGCAGGATGTGTTGATTGTTAACGTGAGCGCCCGGGAGCAGGGATGAGAATGTTCTACAGTCCTTTGCATAATACATGACAGTCTTGTTTCGGCGAGAACTTAGTTGCACGTGCCAAAACCGCATGACCCGTCACCGAGGCACTGGGATTTTCGGCCACCCGGATGTTGCTTTGCCAGCGAGGCGCATGGTGTGCAGAGTGTAGGGCAGCGAGAGTGAAGATAGCATAAGGGGTGGATTGGAAGAAGCTACTCAAGACGAGGGAGTCACGAATTGTCATCACGTGGCAGCAAAATCTGCGAATTTCGTGCACACTGCACTGTCATGAATTATGCAAAGCACTGTAAACGTCTACGTACTCGGCGAGAAGGCGGCGGCCACGATGGAGAAAACAGGTGATTTGCAAAGAGTGTTGTGGCCTGCACCAGAATAACCTTGATTTCGACATTTTAGACCTATTCAAGCGCTTCTCACCTTCCCTTCTTGTACATCAACTCCGATCATGAGAGCTGGGCGGGTTGATTCACAGATTTGCGATTAGCTCACCTCTGGAGCTACCGCCAAAAGCAGTGGGCTGTATCTCAATTGTGGATCCTCCACAGCTTGCTTGCCCCCTAGAAATGCCAACGAGTCTGATAATACAACTTCTGGGTCTTCCGATTCTTCTGGGGCTGTCGTGGTCAGGGGGCACTTGCGGTCCGGCGACTGACAGTGAGCAGGGGGGGAACTTGAAGGACCCAATCGAAAGTTAATAGAACAAAGTTTCCCGGAAGAAACGTCGGCACAATTTTGGTGCTTGTGGCGGTCTCCCTAGCCTGAATCAGCCTACGAGTAAGGTTTCCAATGGACGACAGTCGATCAATCACAATACAGTCGGCACTTATGTAATTAATTAATTTCACAAACGCGAAAACCGAGCTGGTCGATGCACAACTTGAGTCATCGTCAAGTCATCATGTTCACAGTCCCACATTACTTACACATGCGGGAAGACTCTCAGCTTATTCAGACTGTTACGAGTCTAGCAGGTAACTCCTGTTTTGGAAGGTGGCAGAATGTAAGTATTCAAATTGAAAAGTCATGTGTATATCGTGGCATGCTCAAGGCTCTTTCGCAAATTACACCCTATGCTTTTTTACCTCAGACTGAGAGCTCTCGGATCATATTCTCGACATCTTTTGAGCGGGGCTTGATTCTGCAAGCAAAGGGCTCGGGTTGCCTGACGGAAGATACTGTTAGCAGGTGCGAGAAAGGAGTCAAATCATCTGTACCTGATAATGCCCGAAATATATTCAACCGATGGCTCGAAAACATTCCCGTGTTCATCAACAGGTTTCTCGATATTGAAGCACGTTAGAATGCAGCCAATATTCAACCAAATGGACCCCTGAGCCATATGCCGGCCAGGACTTTTTTTTAAATGAGAATTCCGAGGAATTAACAGACATACGTGATCGGACGTACCAGATACGTCGGCCATAGCCAAAGGCTGCCTCAGTGTCTCGCACGGAGGAGTCGAGCCTACCATCCGCGATGAAACGACCAGGATTAAATGTGAATGGATCCGAATATGTGCGCTCATCATTCAAAACAGCCCTGGTTGATACGTTCAGCGAGATATTGATCACCCACGCGGCTGAAAGCTTTACCATGTATTAGGGATGACCACAGTTCCAGCGGGAATGTAGAACCCTTTGTACTCGTCGTCCTTTGTCAACAGATGGGGAATAGAGAATGGTGCCACAGGTTCCCAGCGAAGGCATTCCTTCACGACGGCAGAGATGTAAGGCAGAGAATCCTCATCCCCAAAGGACGGGAGGTGGCCAGCGCCCAGAACAGTGTCGAGTTCGAGCTGTGCCTTCGCCTGTACCTCAGGGTACTTCATCATAGCTACGAAGAACGTCGATAGTGCTGACACGGTCTATATATGCAGACTAAACATCAAATATTAACGCAAGCTTGACCAAGTGCGTACCGTATCAGATCCAGCTAACATGGGGGCGGTTCTCACTGCTCAGGAAGACTAGTTCGCCAGATAAAGTGATTTCATACATACCTGAAAACATGATCGCGGCGGAGTTCGCAATGACGCTCTCCTGATATGGCACATCGCCACTGAGATCGATATCCTGAAGGCACTTTGCCGTGAATGATGGTTTTGCGGTCCCATCAGCCTGAGGTATACGGGTCCCATTAAGTGCGAAAATATGGCCTGGGAAATTCGAATGTCTCACTATCGCTCGCTTGACTTGTTCAAAAGGAATTGCGGACATGTTTCTCAACTTGGCCTTGGTTTCCCGCGCGACTACTTGGAAGGAAGCGCCCGGAACCCATGCAGGGATGTGCTTGAGCCATGGAACGGCGTCAACCAGGAATCTTCCAGGCACAAGCGCCGCGACGGCTATCGCGAGCGCATCCTCCACCATTTCGATAAGCGGATCATGTTCAGGTTGAGCCTTGATTCCGTATGCGATATCAAGTATAGTTGCGCCTATTTGGCTACCGGATTGTGAGCGAGACTTGCAGGCGTAAGCTTAAAATAAACATGACACACTGCCGAACATGATCCCGCCATTCCTCCGGACGCTCGAGAAGTCTTGAAAGTAGGCCGTGCGCACCGTAAGTCTGCTGCGGATGGTGCCAACTGGGTGTACTGAATTCGGATTGGAAGAGTCGGCGATGGGCCCGCCAGAAATTTCCGTATGGCATGATGGAGAAATTATCTGTCCAATCCATCCTAAACAAGTCCACATTCAATTTCTGAAGTCAGCAGAAACAAGGAAGTCGCACGTACAGTTCAAAAACCATTGTGAATCGAGGTCTCAACGTAGAACGCTTAGATAACAATTTGGATGCAACGATTTGATCAGCCCCACTTACCGGCTAGAGTATATGTTTGACCGCTTGTCGAGAAGCTCGTTAATAACCTCCAAAGAGTCCAGAACGAGTACGGATTGCCCAAGGATGCGCAGGTACACCATGTCCGAGCCTGCCACATGTGGGTACGATTCAAAGATAGATCATGATGGCGACGCACCGTATCTCTTGCTCATATCATGGTAATCAATCCATTCCGATCCGGGCTTGGGGGCATCCAGCAGATTGCCAATGAAGGGCCATCCTCGGGGACCAGGAGGGTAGCGCGATGCTTTTCTGGAAAGCAAGTAATACAATGTTGCCACTAGCAACGAGGCCAGGAGAGCGACCGCGGAAGGATAGGCAGAGAACGACATAGTGGTTCGCAGGAAGAGGGGTGGTGTGCAGAATGCGTGGTGTTACTTCTAGTTGGATGCAGATAAACCTGGTATCCGCGGGACCTCGGAGTTCACAAAGGCGTTCTTCAGGCTTGGCTTTGGCTTGGCTCCACGACTTTAGCCGGTAATTGGCCGATAAAAGCACAGAAAACGAGCTGTTCTGGTGATCAGTGATAGTTACAGCAATGAATACCCGTACACTTTTCGTCAAGGAGGAACTTGAAATACGCCTGGCACCCATGTCTCGAGTGCAGGACGATAGGAAATGTTCAGCAAAAACGGGATCCGACATGTCACATCGTGTTGACTTGGGATCCTGTCAGTGTTCAGGTTGCACGAGGCGTCACGGCTATGCGGAGCCAGTTACGCGAGAGGGCTTACCGACGCTGGTGGCTGCGTAGAGTGAACGCATCCAAGGGAGAAGGACAACAGCAACACAAAACGCGAACGCTGACAAGCCAACTCAAATGCATTCAGAATGATTTCAGGCACCTCAGCGACAGTGAGTTATGAGCAGGTCCAGGTTCAACTTGAAGTTGCAAGTTGGTAATGACCTGACTTGTACTCGGCGTCGATCGGCGGGTCCAGGAGCGGGAGCAGGCCAGCGAAGCGAGATGTTTTGGCAGAGGTGGTAGACAAGATGGTGGGGGCGCGTGTGGCATATGTATTACATATGCAGTACGCGTATTGGAATCCGTGTAAACCGCTGCATCATCCTGGTACGGTGAACGCGTCCAATTGGGCTCGTCGGGAGACACCCCAGCAAATGAGCCGATACGAAGATAGACGCGTTGCCGATGGCATGGCGCCCTTGAGTCGGGGAGGCTACTAGTATGAATATGAATAGGCAAGGTGGGACGTGCCGTTCTCATTCTCGGAAACAAAAGTTATGGAGGAGTCCGGAGCAGGCCCGGCCGGCCTCGCAGGCTTCGGACACTCGGATGTGACGCGGGAAAGTGAACGGTGTGATCTCGTGCCTGTTCACATCGAAATGCAAGTACCCAAGTACTCACGCCCTCCTGAGATATAGACGTGTATCTGCCCATATACTTGCTCTGATTCAGGAGCGGCCGGGCGTTGACTGTCGCTTGTCTCGAAATTCACTCGTGCAACATCTGCTCCCCCAGCCCCCAACTGGAAGAGCTGGCGAGCAATGGCTTTCCCGTGACTGCAGACCTCGCATCAGCACCCAAGTCAAACCTCGCGCTTTTCCGTGGCTGCGCCGTTGGCATCTGGTTGGATATCCTGATCTGTAGGAGAGGGGAGAGGGGGGTCAAACCGTCTTTGGGACTCGGACTATACGCATGACTGTTACGTCCATCACCCATCTACGCTTTATAAATTTACCTGTCCTACAACACATAAATCATCCTTTCCATTTGATTTCAAGGTCGGACTTCGCGACAATATTCAGCATGTGTACGTGAGAGTCAAGCCCGCAATGCCTGTATATGGAAGACGGTACGTCAGGGCACCCGGCACCGGGAAGGTCTTATCATATTCTCATGGGGGGGCTGGAGAAGCTCAACGCAACTGATAGCCGCCTCGTTTTACAACCACGATATCACCCCTGCAGCCCAATGGCATCGACGGATGCTGGTGCCTGCACGAAGGAGTTTTGGCTTGAAGAAAGGCCTTTGTCCAAGTGGGTCGCCATGTCATCATAGATTACACAGCGCATTCATTGCGGGACTTTGGTGACCCAGGTTTCGAGCTTTCGTGAAACTGGGGTTGAAGTCTGGCCGGAGTATTTCACTGATCAACCGGCAATGCATAGCCGTGAACCCAAGCGCGGCTGGGCGCTGAGCTTGTAGATAGTACAATACCTACCATTATCGGATGACTCAGATACCTACGTCAACCGAGCCAATGGTATTGTACTATGTCTCGTCCCACAGCTTAATTGACCTTGTGGACATAATTGAAATGCACAGCCCATCTTATCGTAGCGAGATGTTTGATCTCAGCAAGCTTAGCAGCTATGTTCATCCATCATTGAGATGCAATCATAAGCACACAGCGAATGTTGTTTCCTGCTGAGGCACCGCATGGCTTCGACCAATCGCTCGCCGAAACACCCATTCAGCACTATATCTCCCAAAATAACAAAGCCATCTAATCACTAGCAGATATTACAGGATGCGTCACCGTGAAGCCGCTATAGAAATCCGCGTGGTTGATGTACGGGGCTGTCGAGGAACCGGATAGCGAGAGTCAAACGCCTCGGTCTCTTGACGTCGGGCGCGGGTCGCCAAGGCACATATTAAAACTTGAAACCCACGCGGGCTGAAGTCTGAAGGAAGCAGATTGAAGGAGGAGTCTTTTCCGGTGCTGCATCGCCCCGGGCTGATCGTCCAGGGCAACAAATGCCGGCCATCACAAGCCCCTGTCTGTGCCTCGTAATAAAAACAGTCGCTGCACAATTGCGGAGGATGCATCGAAAACCTCTTTCAAAATGCCTCCAAAGCTCGATCTTATTCGCGAGTTCAGATGGGCTGCACTCCTCCTCATCCCCCTGCGCGTGTTTCAAGTATGCGCCGTAACAACACTCATGCTCATCTGGACAAAGTCAGTCCCCCAACTTGCCCGATCGAAAACGATGCTAAACTAGACCCACAGACTCTTTGGACGCGCAGAAAAAATGATCGAGTCGCATGACCCCCACAGGCACGTCTACCGCCCGCCGATCAAGCCCTGCCCGGGCGTGACAGGCGACGTCCGCTCGCCCTGCCCCGCGCTGAACACCCTCGCGAACCACGGCTTCCTCCCGCGTTCCGGGCGCAACATCCGCCCGCACACCTTCATCCACGGCCTCCAGGCCGGGTACAACATCTCCTACCCGCTCGCCGCGTTCCTCACCTGGGGCTCGTTCATGCTGCTCGGGCAGTGGAACAAAGTCAGCCTCGGCGACCTCGCGCGGCACGGGTGCGTCGAGCACGACGGGAGCCTCGGGCACAGAGACGCGCCGCCGGACGCGGAGTACGCGCCGTCGTCGTGGGACGCCGAGTACGTGCAGCGCCTGCTCGACCACAGCGCGGACGGGGCGGGGCTGCGCCTGCGCGACATCGCCCTGGCGCGCGTGAAGCGCGAGGCGGAGTACCCCACGCCGATGGATGCGCTGCACGCCGAGATCGCGCGCGGCGAGATGGGCATGGTGCTCGCGCTCTTCGGGCGGTGGGTGCCCAAGCTCCCCGCCGACGCCCCGCCGTCGCCCACCGTCTCGGGCCCCTCCCGCTCGCCCACCCCCTCGCCCACCCACACACGCGAAGCCTCGTCCGACAGCGCGTACCTCAGCGCGAGCGCGAGCGGATTCTCCGCCGCGCCCTCCTCGACGCTCTCCATGCGCAGCAGCCAGTCGACCCTCGTGAACCCCTCCCCGCCCGCCTCCCCGAAGCCCGCTAAAGCAACACTCGCATCTGCCATTGACGCACTGCGCACCACCCTCGCGAAGCCCCTGCACCCCCTCGCGCCGCCCACGAAGACGGTATACACCCCCGCTGGCACGTGCGCGGAGCTCGAGCTGAGCGTGCCCCTGGACATCGTCCACCGCTGGTGGACGCGCGAGGAGCTCCCGTGCGGGTTCCGCACCGCGTCGGTGGTCATTGGTGGGAATGATGGGAAGGGAGAGTGGGGGGTGGGAGAGAACGAGCAGGGAGATTACGCGCTCGAAACGCAGAGGCGGCTCGGATTCGCGGGGACCGGCGAGGGGGTGAAGGTGGTGGGCTTCCTGGACACCGTGCGGATGAGCCAGGGGATCAAAAAGGCAATGGCCGATATCCGCAGGGAGGGGATATGACACGCTGGGATGTGTTGTGCTGAGGGTTCGTTTATTGCTTAGACTTCAGGCGTGGTCGCTGTGTTGTGCTTTATCTAATCTATTTATTGTATGAGTACCTCACGACACGCAAATGTACTATGTATCTACCTATATGATTAATCACTTATTTCGTGTGGTAAAATTTGGATAGCTACACGCTTACTACAAGCGAGAGGATTGGTTGATTTCAGCGCAGTGGCTTGACGCATGGGAGCAAGGCGTGACATCGGTGTCAAGTTGTCAACGCCGCTGCAGCGATCGCCTTGACGCAGTGACCGGGTTCACTCTCACCTCAAGCCCAGACGATCCCTCTGCGTCCTGCTGGCCTTACTATCGCTCCCATTATCAGGTTCCATTGGAAGCGCCCTATTCGACCCGGGACTCTACAAGTGGAACACTAATGTCAACGTCGATAGCTCGATTTCCCTAGTCGGTACTGCAACAGATAGTATGTGCCATCTTCACCGCCTCGGCTTCAACGTCCGCTGACGAATTTTCATTTCTGCAGCCTGGATCTTTCGGATCGCCGGAACCTTATTAATGGCCGTGGCCGATGAGCAAGAAGTTTATCTAGAAGGCGGTGCCTCCCCTGCCAATATCGTTTGGGCCGTGGCAGGAGCTGTAACGATTGGATGCAATGCAACCTTCGTGGGGGTTATCCTGGGTCAAACGTAGTTTACGCCGGAGTTTAACATAACTGTCAATGGTAAGCTTCTGGCGCAGAGTGATATTGCGCTCCAGAAAGAAAGGAGACATTGTAGGGGACGACGCCGGTAGACGACATAAGTAGACGATCCGGAGAGCTCGTACTGGTTTCTGAGAGACCATGAAGTTCTACGCCAAACTCGTGGCATATCCGTTCATACATCTCAGAACTCGACATTGAATTCAACCATAGGGTCTGAATATTCGTGTCTGTGTAATAAGTCTTAGCTAGACACTAAACTTGCCAAAAAATTGTGGCATGTCGAGCGAGCATTGCTTACCACGTGAATCTGATCAGAACACAATGGGTTTCCCTTCCGCGACCTGCACATCTATATTCAGACCCTCGGCCGATAACTCCCTGAGGCGGTATAACTCCCCAGTACCAAACACCGTAGCGTCTGGGACATCAAGTATGACATCCTTCAAGCGGGCAACAGGCCGTTCGGCCATCTCTCTGTCGACTCTCCACCGCGAATCAAGCATATTCACCAGAGAGTGCGTGTCCAAGCCCTCGGCATATTCCAGACACAGCTTGTGAAGCGCAGGTGCGACATTAGGCCGCGTACCGATCGACAAGGATGTCACTGTTAGGGATTGTATGACTTTGTCATAGCCAGAGCGGATACTGGGGTCCAAATTGCCAAGATGCAGATGTTCCAGCTTCGGGCACACTCTAATGACATCCTCTACGCTCGCTTGGCTGCCCGTGGTCTCAGCGGTGATGCGAAAGGCACGGATGGAGTCACAAGAGGATCGCTGTATTAGTGATACCAATGATGCGCTCCAACCAGTGGGTAAATCTTCGTTGTATTCCACAAATGAGAAGGATTCCAAAGAAGGTAACTCTAGACGGTCGAAGAAGTGGTCGATGCCAGCTCCGTGCGATAGATCCAAACTTTCGAGTTTGGATAATCGGAGTGGAGGATCGATAGAGGGATCGTTTGGAATGTGCTGGTTCATTTCTTCATTAATCAGTTTCACAGTGAATGAAACGATATTGGGCATCATCCGCAGCAGAGCCAGACTCTGTCGAACAGAGCATTTCGAGGCATTGAAAGAACTGAGCTGGGTCCAGGGGAGTTGGAATACACCACGAATTCGGTTGACATTCATGTTGACGTCCCTGAGCAATGGCACAATCTGGAATGCGTCTGCTAGATCGAGGGTGATGTTGCTAACGATATTGATCTTCAAAGTCTCCAACAACGGCAGGTTGTTTTTCACTTTTGAGAAATCGGTTTCATGTTGAATATAAATGATCGCATGCTTCCATCTACCAGATTGTGGAAGCAGAATGTCGAGAAGGGCATTCCACGTATCCTGATTGGATATGTGGTCCATGATGACGATGGACAGTGGGCAGTCTTTAGAGTGTGGAAGCCAGAATTTTAGCCACTCCAACTCCAGCATGCCTTCACTCCTATCAAGATCCACGTAGATGTGATTCCACAGGGAGGGGGTAGATAACGCAGTTTGGCGCCATTGTTGGCAAACACTGGCTGGGAGAAGAACCATACTCTGCGCAGCCAGAGTGGGTGACATCTGCCACCACCGTGACGGAGCGTAGTGTCTGGGCTTGAAGTAGGAGAATATCTCTACGAGAATCTCCGGTGGCATCCATCTGGCTGGGCACAGCAGCTTATTGTGTTTATCGGAAAATGCCTGCAGCGTCTCTCGCTTCGAGAGTAGTCGCTTCTGAACGGATTGCAGATGTGCAACCACATCATCCAACTCTGCCAGGTCGCTGCGGACTTGTGACAGAACTGAGTGAACTAGAAGCTTTTCCGAGGAAGTAAGAGGGGCTTCAACCCTGGGTTCGGGCAGAGGGCTCGTGGGAAGGGAAATACGGTCTGCATTCAATGTGCAAGGGCAGGAAATTGGCATCGTCGATTGAACAGTATCAGTAATCTGAGTCTGCACCTAGCGGATATTTTCAAAAAAAGCCCTTTTTCGAGCTTTCAAAAGAAAAACTCACAGATCTGTACCGCTTGGCGTTGGCGTAACGTAGTGTGTTCGAAAACTTTGCAGGCTGGGATGAGCGTGTGAAAGTGGCGCGCTCATTTTCGCGCACCCTCAGCTCGACTCGGACGACGGGGAGGTGGAATACAGCTCACATCATCTTTTCAAAAGATGCAGCCTCTCCAAAGCCACAAATTATGATTGGCCACAAACTCTCCGCGATTGACAGAGAACGATCCACACACTTATCTAACGCTAAACACCCAGACGACCAAGAACAGCCAAGAACATCATCGTGGATGCGCTCTGATGCGCTGTGGTGTGTTATCACCGGACTCCCGGCTCCAGGTCGGCGTGCCTGCTGCATTCACCCAGAACTATCTAACCCTTTCTTTGTTCCGACAACCAACTAATCAAAGCAGCCCTGTTCCGACCTCAGATCATGCATGTATCATGGCAGGCTGGTGATCAATACTAGCATAAGACAGCGATGCATACAAAAGCTATTGAATGACGACATATATGCCAGAAAATCTAGAGTACTGTGATGTTTGACAACGGAACGAGCCACACGCATCAAGAATAATGGTCTCGTAAGAGACGGGATGCATGGGTCATGAGGCTTCACGTATTGCTGTTCCCGAGCATTGGATGAGACGGCAAAGTTGAAAGTAGCGCGAGCCGCAATGCCGTCTACTGAGCCTCAAGTGCTCTATACTCGGGGGGTCCAGTCTTTCGAGAAGCAATCATCCTGCATCAAGAGGATAGGTGAATTTTCGATTTCAAGTTGACATCAACACAACCGTGATTTGAGTGATTGTGGGATAAGCTCCTGTGGTATTTGGGCCAAGACCTGAGGTGGTAGATGAGCAAATTAAAAGAATGAGATAGAAAAGATGACTGACCTTGCGAGCACATTCCTCACCTCCAACAGCCCACCCACTCTCTGCAATAGGCATGAAGTCTTGCACCAACAGCCTGGAAACTAATCCCCCTATCCCAAAATGTTCCTTGGTGTATTTCCGCCATCGTACAATGTTCTGGATAAGCTTAGCACGGCGGTTGAGGAACCGTCGGCGTGCTGGAATAGCATTCGGATTAAATGGAGGCTGGTTGACGGACATATATGGCAGGAGGAGCGCGTGCGTGGCATCAACTTCGTCTGCGAAAACTTTGTAGACGGCCCTCAACAGTGTCTGGAAGATAGCTTTGTTAATTCCTGCTGAAAAGATCCCATGCAAAGGGCGGTGCTCACATGAAACTTCTGATTGTCTGCTTCGACGGATGCTTCAATCTCCTCGGCCAGATTCAGCAGCCTACCAAGGCATTTCTCCGAGTAAGGATCGAAAGCACCCTCTTCTACTACAGTGCAAATTCGAGGAATGATGGCCGTTGATACCATGGCAGAGACGAGATCTCCGTCGGGTCCCAACTCCGCTTCCTCTGTGTCATCACTGCCTTTCGCTCGAGGGTGAGAGTATTGGTGAAGTGCATGATACCACTTGAATTCGTCCAGACTTCTCTGCCGCTTACGAGCGTCAGCGTCACCGATAGGATCCCAGCCGACACACTCAAGTCGGACCCAGAACTCCCAAGCTCCGACGAGGCCCAGACCACCCCATGCGCCCGTATAGATGTCGCCATACTTGCTCCGCCACTGGCCAAACCACTTGCTGAGGCCCACGCTGGGATCTTTGAAGTCTTCTGCTTGGACATCCGCTAGGATCGCTTGAGCAGACGCGGAGAGTCGGGTTAATGCCGCTGAGAGATCGGTGTTGTCGGAAGCAGGTAACGAGGAATCGGTAGAATAGCCTTCTTCTGCCGTTTCATGGGAAGAAGATATAGCTCGACGGGCTAATCTGCGGCCTTCACGAGCAGCTGTTCTATCTCGCCGTGCCACAGCAGGGTTCGCATGGGAGATGACGCGACCTAATTCGTCGCGCTCTTCATTTTCGGGAGCAGCTACGGACGGGAGGTTGCCTAAGAAAAGCGCCAAGTCGTCCTCGTCGTCTAGCCGGCGACGCTCGTTGATCATTTTGCAACGCTCCTTCAGGATCCACACGTGCTCCTCCTCCAGCTTCTCGAGTAATGGGAACTACGCGCAAAATTGTTCAATGATGTCAGAAGATGCAGCGCAGAATTACACACCTTCTCATCCAAAAACTCTGCCACGCTTTCAATCCAGCCTTTCATTGCCTGGAACCAGCTGCGTTTGGCCTCCGAAACGCGCACCATCTCGCGCAACTCTGTCTCCCTGTCTTCTAGCTGTTCACGTTCCTTTGCGATAGACGTTAGGCCAGCGGCGCTTGACGCGTGGGATGTAGTGAGAGTGGATAAACTTTGTGTGAGACGCGCAATTGCAGGCCCTAGTGTGGGTAATGGGGTTTGGGTAGGTACTATAGTATCATAAGCATTAAACAGGAAGAGAAGCGGAAGGCAGGCTCACTGGGTGCTGCTTTATATATTTGTTTCACCGGCGGCTCGTCCACATTACCACCGCCCATATGTCCACTTCTGCGAAGCTGTTCCTGTTCCCACTCCATGGTTTCTTCATCCTGCTCTTCTCTGATGATATGTTAGCAGGTTCGAGCTTAAGGCACAAAAATGAGCATACCCATCCGCAAGCATTTCTTCTATTCCCGCTTTGCGTTTGCTAGCTGCTGCTTTTCTTCCCTTTTTGCTTAGCGCTATGCGTTCATGCGCATCCGTAAACTCCGCGTATTCTGGATTAACCCCGATTAGTTATTGTAAAAGTGGCCAGGGCAGAGGCATACCGTCATCGCCTTCTCCAAGCACATCGTCTTCACGCATGAGACGACTCTCTGGGTGTGGTCCTTGAGGTAGGTCGCTACGCTTTGTGAGAGATAGCGATATGTAATCTTCACTGCCTTCAGCAGCTACACCACGAAGACGCTCGCGCTTTTGCTTCGCGTTTGATATCGAGGATTCAGACGGAATTAAAGGCCCATTCTGATCATCAACTGTACACCGATTCAGTCTGAGAATTGACAAGGAAAATAGCGAGGAACACACGAATCACATCAACGCTTTCCGATGCAGCTATAGAGAAGTCCGCAGTGGTATCCATGCCCATCGACATATCCGCGTCGTATGGGTCTTGAATGGGCGGGCGTCGCGATGATGGCGTGGAAGCCTTCAGCTCTGAGAGATGTTCTGCGCTGTATGAAGGCGCGCCATTCGATATATTCGCCTGATGCAAGGAAATAGGAGGATTTCTAGAGATCATATCAGCTCAGAACATAGACAGAGAGAATATGAGCGCACGCTGAACCTGAACCCAATTTCAACTTCTGACTCAGGTTTGACTTCTTGACCTGGAAGACCTCTCCATCTCCCTCCAAGCCAGCACCCATTAGCATAAACTCCTTAAGGGCATTGAGAACGCACACCTCAGCATCATCATCTCCTCCAAAGCTAAGTCTAGACTTCGGTTTGGCGCGTTTAGCTTTGTTCTTCAGCTTTGACGCCAACGTTATGGGCGAGTCTGTCTGAGAATTCTGGTCCGATCCAGTGTCGTTTGCATCCGGTGATTTTGCTCTTGCTCGAGCAGTTGGTTTTGACTTTGTGCGCCTGAAAACGACGGAGCTGTCCGACATTATTGTGGTGGTGGAAAGAGGTCCAAAGCCGTCGTTCTCAATCGGGCAACTCTCCTCTTGACCTGCAACGCCCAACACGCGACCCTACGTGACCAGTATACCTTCGTACAGGCACACCGATCTGCCAACTAACATGTCAACTGAACCTGCTCGCCCCCGTCCCCGACCGCGACCGCGACCCCAGGCGAAAGCATCGTCGCCACCGGGACCCTCGTCGGAGGCCTGTGTGACGCCGTCCAGCCCAGGGGCATCCTCCCGGGCCGCGATCGACGCAGAGGACGCGCTCTTTATTAGGAAACCGAGAACAGCAAAACAGTGGAAGGAGCTAAAAGAGAGGGAGCAAAGTGCGTCGTGTACAGCTACATCCCGTGCAATAGTATACCACTGTGATTTACGTGCGTCTCGGCAGAGAACAAGCCTCCGGTCACGATCAACATCTCGGACGACGAAGCATCGCCTCCGAGAAGCAAAACGCAGAAAAGGTCAAAGACTGCAGATCGAGTCAACCCTGCTTGGGCGAACAAGAATGTCAAGCTTCTGTAAGTTGTGCTATCCCCATCTACAGCATAGGCGCCAATCTACAACAACAGCTTGCTCTCCGACGAAGATTCCGACAATTCCGACAATTCCATAGAAACCACGCCTGTTGCTAATGGGAAGCGTCCAGCAGGAAAACGGAAACGCGCACGTAGCAAGTCGCGATCCATCACACCTCCTCCTGAGCTATCTATGTATCATATAGAACAGGCGCGAAATCTCGTGCGGTAAGTATGATCACTCATTTGATTCTCGAACATGGGTGGCTGAACTGCCTATGATATAGACAAGCACTAGATTCAGCACCGCGCGCAGCCTCGCCGACATACCGAGCAGACGACTCCCTTGACAACATAACGCTCGATCCTGAGCTCGCCCTGATTGCCAAAGCCATTCGCAACGCCCCCAAAGCGACTACAAGTGGGTCAAATGTTGTCAGCCAAGGCGGGGGTCCCGAACGCGTCACAGTCAAAGTGAAGTGGCGGCCTCATCCCCTCGACGACAGCGCCAAAGTGACCACATCTGAAACTGAGCTCAAGAGGGTGGGTCTTTTATCCTTTGCTTTGTGGCATTGGGTACTCACGTCGTTCTTAGCATTCCAGTTTCCGTGATCTATTTGCTTCTACAGCGGACGAAGCAGGAGTGCTCGAGAAAAACATGGTCGTCAGCTACGAAGGCAAACGTGTCTTCGCGTCTACTACCCCGCATGGTATTGGCATATGGGCAGAGGCTGAGCTTGGTTTGTCCATCTCAAGACAAATCTCAAGACATTTATTGATGCCTTCATTTTGCAGAGGCTTGTGCCAAGGCGACATACGAATACATCCGCACTCACAAGCACGAACGTTCTCCTTCTCCCACAAACTTTGCCTCGAACGGGAAAGGCCACGCTCCCCGTGAAGGCACTCAAGATCTTTCGGACGCGGATGCCTCTGAGAGTGAAGAGACGCAGAAATTCAAGCTCACTGTGCGATCGTCTATGACCACCAAGGACATCAGCCTCACTGTTCGGCCTACAACGACGTGTGGGGCGATAGTGAAAGGCTTTTTGAAAGCTGCGGGCCTCCTTGATCAGTACCCGAGCGTGAATGGGACAGGTGCAACACCGCGGAAAGGGAAGAATGCTGCCAAAGATCCCAGGCTATCCGTCGAAGGTGAGAAGATGGATCCCAGCTCGCCGATATCACAGGCGGATGTTGAGGACGGAGATTGTGTCGATGTTGTTGGACTTTGAAGCTTGAGGTTACATATATATACCATGTCGGTTCTTCTGTTGGTCGGTTCCTTGGTCGGTTCTGCTGTTGTGGTTTCTAGGTTTGGATTTGATTCGATGTTTTGCTCCTAATTCCGTACTATCATACTCGTTGAATAAATGGACTAAATACGCGTTTTTCAATTGTTGAGACATCGAGTGCCATCGAATCTGAATAAACTACTGCTGCCACCCATCACCCGCGTTCCGAATCAATATCCGCGCATTGTTGACAAACGCACGGATGAGCTCGTCGAACGCACCCCTCTCAAGCTCTGATGCGTTGGGATCCCCACGCTTGAGGGCGGTGGACAGCAGTAATGCCGGTCTAGCGATTTCCAGCTCCAGCTCATGGAGGAGCTCAGGCTACATCAATGCATCAATGTCATGGCGAACGAGACAATGGGTATACGTACAGCACCACTATTGGCTGTCGATGTGACCTGCGTTAAATCGATGCTGAACTCTTCGTGGGTGTAGCTTATTCGGTCTTTTCTGCGAGTAAACAGTGGCGAACCGAGAGGTTGCGGCACTGATATCGTTCGTTGAGTGTTGCACCCCAATGGAATGGAAGAGGGAAAACCTCACTTGGAATCTCCAGGTTGACGGAAACGCGCCAATCTGCGCCTCTTTTTGGGCTGTATATATTCAGGTCATTGAGGCGGACCTTGCGCACGCATTCGACCACTTCTCCGGTCTTTTCGTCCCGCGTAAGGCGGACCTTCTCTCCGCGTGAATCAGAGCCGTAAAAAGAGTCGCTGAGATAGCGGTGGGCGTATTCCAACGGGGTGGATGGGTGCCCTGGCTGAGACGATGATAATTTGAGTTTGTTGAGGAGCTCATTGTAGTGTTTGTGTGTCCCCTGGCATGGACGTCAATGGCTTGAGGCGGTCAAATGGGATATGGCATGCCTTCGACATGTTGGATTCAAACCGTATGTCCATCGAATCTGGGGCAAGAACTAATTTTATAGCAAATGAGAAGGCGCGTCCTACATGCGCGCAACAGTATCGCAACAGAGACGCGTACTGACTAGTCTCGACAAGAACAGGGAGCTTCAGTCTTTGGCCCGAGGTCCTATCTCTTATCACTCCCACTTTCATCTCCACTTCTACCTTGGCATCGCTTGACCCTATATCAGACCGGGTCACGATCATGTGGTGAATGAAATCGGCGATCTCGCGAATGAATTCGTCGAGCGGCTCGACACCAAGGATCGAGTGAGAAAGAGGAGAAAGAGGCATGTTGTCCTGGTAAAGCAAAGAGGATAGAGCTTTCAAGAAGAATCGTTGATCTGAACCGAGGACAAGTCCGAAAAGTGTTGTCTAGTGTATAGTGGGTACAAGATTGAAGTCATCAGCTGCTCGTTATGTTATGTACGCTTGTTTACTGCATGCGGCAAGCGGTCAAAATAAGCGGGCTCCTCTATCGAAGCCCCTAAGTGCAGTCACTTCAGCGGCTTCATATGTTTCTTCCACCTCACATATCCTCATAGAAGTCAACACAAAAGTCTTCCAGAGATGCGCTTTGCGGGCTATTCGCAAACGAGAATGCTCTACCGATCAAGTGATTACTGTATGCAAGCTGTCTGCAAGTCTACTATATTCTAATCTCTATAAGTTACTATATAATATATCAATATAATATATCAATTCAATTGTTTTCGGTAGACCGTGAAAGACTGATAGGCACCAGCCAACGATATCACCATCATGGCAATGACCCACCCAAAGCCACCAATAATATTTTGGTCCACAGAGAACGCATATGTCGAGCTGGATACAAGTATGTGAGCAAGGTTTGCCTAGATTTTCCGTAGATTTATGAAGGTAGATACCTTCCAAACATAGGTCCAATGGCACGTGCCATGCACATGACAAATGTAACGAGCCCCTGTTGAAAGTAAGACAGTGGCCGACACAGGTTGGGAAGAGAACTGACATTCGTGATACCTAGCGATGCAGAATTTGGACAGTTCTCCTTGACCAACATCATGCTAAAACTGCGAGTGCATGAATGGCGTGAGGGAAGATCAAACAAAGGGAAGAAACAAGTAAACTTACGCGTATGCCATATTTGAAGTCCGCAACAGGGCCAAGATCACGACAATACCCGCCCATATGACAGAGGTGGTGTGCGCGTCTATGACTCCAGTAGCCTCATCAAACCCACTCCTCGCAACGAGGTTGAGGACCGACAAGAGTGGAAAGATGCACAGGAAAATGCACATGGTCCAGTGATATAACCTAGCCTTGTCGAAAGTACGCAAGAGCCAGGGGAGGAGCAGCAATTGTATAAACACCGCGACTATCCCAGACATTGAAAGCGAGTAGCCAATTTGCGAGGGCTGGTTTATCAGGATTCAGATCATTACGCCCCGGACGACTCGGAATTAATGTGAGATCGACTTACTGGAAATCCAAGGCCACCATCGAGTACGGCCGTGTAAGAATACAAGATGAATATAACTTCGAAAGTAGTGGAAAGGAAGCTCATAGCAAATGCCGAGCCGCAAAGGGCAAACATGACAGGCATTGCTAGGAGTTCACGTATGCCCACCTGCTTGGACGATGCTACAGTATCTGTTGGCGAGCACGAGCTAGTGAAAGATGGCTGGCGCGAAATTTGTTTGCTTGGCAGCGACTGACCGAAATTCGAACGTTGATGAGTAGATATCCCACGGTGAATCATACTAATGCCATGCAGCTGACCTCTTGCAGCCATAAGTAACCGGCGAGCACAGCGGCGAGAGCCAGCACACCGGAGACCCCGCACGGGAGAAAATACGGGTATTGTCGAAAGAATTCCCAATCCAGCCATGCATACTTTGTCGCAGGATTTGAGAGGCCACCGCCTAACAGTGGTCTGGACAGCACCAGTGCCTTCCGTTAATATCTGCAACACTCGCCGACAGGCCATAAATGATAATGGCTCACCCGAGAATCGCACCGAATGGCCAAGATATGCCAAATACAGCCATTGCCAGACCAACATTCGATGTATCAGTGATCTCGCCAACGATAGATGCCGCGACTGCCGAGTTTCCAGAGCACAGTCCAGCAATGGCCCTAATAACAAGCATCATGGGAAAGCTCGTCGATAGACCGAATAGGATTGTGGTGAGCGCGACGCCTGCGACTCCGCAGAGCAACACTGGGCGCCGTCCAATCTTGTCTATTGGTACGTGTGCATAAGCGTTCGCGCCATTACTTGAAGACAAGCCCACGGTCACTTACCTGAAAGTTTCGCCGTATTGTAGATAGCTACGAGTTGAAAGATGGCAAATATGCTTTCCTGCAATTGGTATGCAGTTAGAGAAAACTGGCATTTGAATGCACATGCGTAAATGACACCCACCACTAAACCGCTGTAGAATCCAATTTTCTTGGGATCGGCTGTGACGTGTAAGTCGCTGAGAAACTCATTGATATACGGAAATATTTGCACGTAGGCAACCGGCTCAACGACCTTGATGCATGTTACGACTAGATAGCCAGGATGTATTCATAAACAGTGAGACAGCGCATGTGACGATCGAGACTCACTCGCAAGCTGCAACTTTGGTAATGGTGTGGGTGCGGATGTCTTGGTATATAGGCTTTCAGTGTCCTCTTCAGAATGCCCAGGGGGGAGTAAGGGGGACGTTTCCTTTCGGTCCATGGGAGAAGGCGAGGTGGGTTGTAATGGTGTCGTGGTAAGAAATTAGGATGGGTTCGTTCAACTTATACTGAAGCGCGGTCGATCATACATTCCAGGGGCCGGCCTCTACAGTACGGCATGATTACTTCGAATTCGTGACAGGTCCTTACTAGGCCTTGTTTACTCCTTAACCGAAAAGTGGCTGTGGGTTTTGAAATGTTGAACCACACTGTGAGAAAATAATGTAATTAAACCTACAATGGGCTTATATGGAGTGCAGGTAAACACTTTGTGCCCAACTAAGCCGTGGCGACAGCCACAAGAAAACGTTAGAGATGTCTGGAGGCTCAAGAATATTGATGTAGAAAGTGAAGTGTCAAGCGCCCGAGCCGTTAGATCAGTCTTATTACGTGATCTCGTAATGCACCATATTTAGTAGCTCGGCTCCCCCGTTAAGGTGTGGCGCCGGTAGCCACATGCCCTGGCCCCGCCGAGCGTTAGCTAGAGATTTGGGTCGGAGGTATGTACTGGTTATAGGTTTGGGGAGACCGTCTGAGCGCCACTGGCAGGACATTGGGCCCCGTAGCCGACCATGTAGAGTTTTTGCCTCTCCATATATGGGTATATATTATCATGTCAAACGAAAGCAATTTCGCCTCGGTTCGCCTCGGTTCCCTCGCTCTTTGACAGCGGTTGACCTTCTTCAATATTGTTATGGCAGTTGCCAGCTACCCTCAAGATCTTCCTAGACACGAGACTTGGTAGATTTTGGACTGGGTGGATTTTGACGCGCCCTGGCTTGTCCTTGCCTGGCTTTGGCTTGTGTCGCTACTTAGGACTTCAATAGCACACCTAAAATTATCACCATAATGATACTGTAAGTACCGGTCAAAATTATAGCACGACGTCACGCTCGCCCGTTTTGCATGCACTAATCCCCCCCGGTCTCGGTGTCCCTTGCCGCCCCGGAGTCCTGCACGCCCCGGACCAAAAACCCTGCGCCGCTTTTCAGCGCGGGCCCCAAGCCCGTTCTCCACAACGGCTGGGCCGTTTAGATTGAGTAGGGGCTCAAAAGGTGCATTTTTAGAGTAGAGTTTGGGAAAAATCGCGCTGGGTCCGTCGCATATGTTGTTCCCGAGATATGGGTGGTTTCGACTCATCTGGTGGGATTTGGAGTCTGTATCCGCGAGATATGTTATTTGCGCCTCACTCAATTCTCGCTTTCTTTTTCCTTCCCCCCTCTTTTGGATACCCCAGTGAAACGGGAGGAAACCCATATCATCAAATAGCATCAACATCACCCGTGACATAGCACCGTCGACACGGGTGGTTGGTATGATTGCGCATCAGTTTTCGATATTCACTGCATTGAATCATTATTATGTAACTAGATGGCCGGTTTGAAAATGCATGATCAACAATATTAATGTCGAGCATAACGAGTGGACTCATGCCATTGCAACCGGAGGACTGTCAGTTCGACTGTGTTCATGCCCGTGTCCTAGCACTGCACCAATAGCGAACGGAAGGAACATGCCCGCAACCATGAGCAGCGCCCGTGTTAGCTTGTTGACTTCTTTCTCCTCCGAAGGTGCCGATGTGTGCGAGATTGGCTGGAGCACTGTGGCCACGTATAGGAAAGTGCCACCCTAAAAGCAAGCGTGCAGAGTGAGCGTGCGCTTAGTGATCATCGAGAGAGAAAGGGCAGAGCGTACGGATATGAGGAGAGCAGTGCCGCTTAGTTCACCGTTGCCACCAGCTCCGAGGAACGAAAACAGCGCGTAAGATACAAGTGCACCCAAGGGAGTTGACGCGCTGAAGAAGGCCACATGTTTCTTGCATTCCGCCCGCGGTAATGAGCTCGACAACAGGGATGTGGTGAGGGCTAGCACTGTGGGAGCTACATAGGAGCATCGAAATAGATAAGTGTTGCTGCATATAACTAGCCATAGTCTATGGGAGCCCGACCTTTGTGAATGACCAGGGCAAGGAACACGACGAATGACAGGTCTGATTCCGTACGTTCGAGGGCTGAGACGCCTAGGGCGAGGCCGTCTGCCAGGCCGTGCACGGTGAGCCCGAGTGTGAGCGGGTAAGCGCGCTCCGATCGCCGTGGTTCCCCAAAGGTCGCGGTGTCCAAGTCCGGACGAAAGCGCTCCGTGACATCAGGTCCGTTTTCCAAGCGGGAAAGATTGATATCAAAGTGAGTAGTAGCCCGGGGAGATGTGACGGAGATAGCGGGCACGTCGGGGTGCGATGAGTGCGTGTCATGCGAGGTGAACTGCTCGATCAGGAGCATGAATGTGAAACCAGTCAACAAAGAAAGCGCTATCCTTGAGGTAGGCAGGGCTGAAGGATGGGATTTGGATAGAGTTTCTATCCCTCTAAAGACGATCAGAGCTCAATAAGGTTAAAGGTGGAGACTTGATCTCACTCTGGGATTATAACTCCTAACGCTGCACCAAGTAGTAGACCCGTCCCCAGTATCGACAGCCGTGTCAAATGGATCTCTGTACGACCTTCAGTAATTGATCACATATTGCACATGACACTGTACGTACTGGAAAAGACAAAGAAGAGTGGAAGCATCCCGACCGTGAAACAACCGAGGCCAAGACACGTCGACATTAGCAGGATAGTGAAGAGGCCAGACATTTCGCGAAAATCCAGTTATCCAGTAGAGTAAGATGCCCAATTATATATAATCGTTCTACCGGGAACACGTCGAGCCGGGGCGCGGTTCCTTGGGCGATGAAATGGTGGACGGCGGACGGAGAGTCCGAGGAGACCAGACAAGTGGCAGATGATTGAGACCGGCACCTCAAGCTGCTTCAAACCGCGATGAACTCTCCTCCAGAACCTGGCTCACCATCGCCCTCTACCCCCTCATCGGGTTCACCGCCGCCCGATGAGATGGAGCAGATGGAGGCCGCATCGCATGGCACCGGGCCTGGCAGCTTCCTCGGGAAGTTCACAAACTCGCTTAGCAACATCGGTACATCATCCTCCACCGCCAAACGGCGTCTTCCCGGAGGACCCAGCTTCGGAGCCGCGTCGAATACGCGAGACCCGAAGTCGAGGAGGACTCAGGAAGGGAAGGATCGCGAAAGAAGAGGTGGCGCTGGGGAGAGCTGGGGAGAAGGGAAACGGAAGGACAAAGATGAGCTGCTTGATTCAAATCTGGTCGAGCAGCTGAGGAAAGGTGCGTGCAACTGCTCCGATTGATGAATATTTATTGATAGGAATCGCAGAATTTGGCGACCCATTCCTTGACGATGACATCAAGAACAGAGCTTGATGCCGCGTTAACTGTCCCTTCTGATGTGCTCAGTAAGATTTTGGGATTTCCAATGCATCCAAGCGTTGCGGTACTAACGTTGCTCGCAGATACTCCCATAACCCATGACTGACACCCATTTGTATTCTATATCACCTAGCAAATCAAATCATGGCACTCCATTTCGGCTCACGCTTCCCAAGTGAACTCGTTCATTGTGCAGCAGCCCAAGTGGTACCAATTGACCGGACGATTGGTTGTATATATATATGCACTATGTGAGATTAACATCGTATAAATTACATGCCAACTTGCAGGGTTAGATAAATTTGAAGGCATGTACTTCGAATTCAGCACGGTTGCCGCCTGACTTCTGGCAACCTCCCCTCGGCCATAACAAACTGAACGTTTGTTTATATACAATATATTAGGCACTTGATATTCACGATACACAGACATGGGACATGGGGAGCAATAAGGAAACAAACGGGCGTCAGTAAACGCAAATGCAATACAGTACGGTCGATCCAATACACCCATTAGCCATCCCAATCAAGTCCAACAGCGTCCATAGATCTAGAGCGTAAATCGCGTCCATGTCAATTAACAAACAGGGCAAGTCCAGCAAGCCCGGTGCGACACCATCACCACTGCCCAAACGCCCTCCCTGCGCACCATATGGCCCCGCCGCCCCCGACGGGTACCAGCACCACCCACACGCCCACATCCCATATGATCCTGCGCCCGAGCCGGCGGCGCTGGAGCGCGAGCTCCTTTCTCTGCAGGAGCTCGTCGTACGGAGAGGGCGCCGAGGGCGGCGCGGATGGAGACGTGGGCGAGTGCCCCCGCGAGACGTTTGAGGTGAGCGGTGTGCTAGGGATGACGATGGAGAGCGGGCGTTTGAGGTGGTGCGTTATTATGTGTATTATGGCTGGGAAATGATGGTCAGTGAGGACATTGCGTGCGTGCATAGGGCTAGTGGCGGACTTACCGGGTAGAATGTACGTCGATGATAATGCAGCGAGGAGCCCCACATCACTGAGGAGCCGACTGAATCTAGTTCCGGCGCTTCCTAATGAAGTCCCGAGACCGAGAAGGAGCACAAGGGCCCATATCAAACCCCGCGCGAGTCCGTGCTGGAACGCAGAGGTAGTTGAACGCCGCACAGATAGAGGTAGCGGTATGGCCGGGGCAGTGACGATAATAGAAGGGATGCGGAGGGCTAAGGTGAGTGCAGCGAGAGTAGATATGAGCGCATTTGGGTCTACAGCGGCAGTTTCCTATATAACAAAATTTAGACATGACGAGATGCGGAAGCAGAGAAGGTACACTTACGGGTTGATTGGGCAGCGCGGAGAAGAAAACCAATGGAAGGATAAGGAGTGCTCCAACAGAGACCGAAAGGATCGACAAGAGTTTAAATGAATGTGAGTTCTTCGTTTTGGTTGTGACCAGGGGCGCAGATCCTTTGAGGGAGGCGTATAGTGGCAGAGTAGAGGCGGACGTAAAAGCGAATGCGATTATAGCTAGAGATTCAGTAGATAAGTCAGAGAAAGCAAAGACTGGTGGAGATTACTTACTAATTCCTTCCCAAAGGTTATCGCTCTGGGGTTTGACCTCCAAAATTCCGTGGGCGTAAGCGTAGGAGACGCTCCCCAACCACAGGACATACATGGCAACAGAGGCCCACGTAGACCATACAATACGCTTAGCTGACCATGAGTTGGCAAGACTCAAAGGGAGGACACCCAGTGCGACTACAACAATCAATATTGGTCGAGTGGGTACATGTGGGATGAGGACCATCTGTGGAAGGTTGTCCGCAGCATCTACATGTCCATCAGCACCTTTCACATTTAGCGATGAGATAAAACACACCTCGAAGATACATAGCCGCAAGCACGACCCTGAGGAATCCTGTCCCCAGTCGAATCAGGCCCCTTAAAACGCTTCTGCGGTTCTCCTTCCCCCGGCCTCGAGCCAAAGCGTCGACGATGACCTCTTCCATGCTCAGATTACGCATGTACCTGGCAAGCATGTACCAGATCTGCCTCACAAACGCTGAGAGCACGGCGAACAGGATAAGCGCCCCTAAGCCATACTTGAGCGGCACCACGGTCCCCGGCAAAATCAGTGCTCCCAAGGACAGATAGGGCGCCAGGAGATAGACGAATACGGTGGATGGAGAGAGCGCCGACACCGAAGAGGCAGAGCGATGTTGGGCATCTAAAGGCTCATAATCTTCGTCCTCGTCGCTGAACTCGAAGGGGGACTCGGAGTCTTCGGGATCATGTATCAAGACCAGCGCCGCGGTTGATTCGTTGGCAATCGATGGGCGAGACCTTCCCGATTTGAAGGACTGGTCGCTGCTCGTTGAAGAACGCCGGCTAGAGGGCATCGCGGTGGAAGACAAAAGGGGTGCATAACCTTACATGCTCAGCGCGCAGTAACGACGGGCAGGTCGGCGTCAGTAAGTACGGCCCTGCCTCGGCCGCCCTTGCTGCTCAACGGACGCCTGTTGCCGAACCTGCATGCGTTGCCTTCGCGGACGCCGAGTCTATGGAACTTTGATACTCATGGATACAAGAATTCAAATTGAATAGTGGATTAAACATTGAACTGGATACACCGCTCTTTCTCTCTTGCGAACAACACCCAAGGATACATACGCGGACGTGGGCTGGATCTACTTCTCGAGGTGCTTGATCACTGAAAGTAGCACGCCGATCAGACATCGATGAGAGGTGGATAGAATGTGGGGTGTGCATACCGATGTCGTATTCCAAATCCGCTTCTGTGTCCTCCGACATCACCAGCCCGACCTTGAACGTCCTTCGCATAATCTCGAGTGCGTTGACGGCAATCATCCGGCGCTTGATCTTCTCCATCATCCTTGTCAGGGTTGAATCATTGTTGTCGGCGTTGCTGCACAGCACCAACGGACGCGTCAGGCCAACTCTTCATCACAAGCGATGACATCAACAGAGGAAACGCACAAATGAACAAGGATAGGCGTAGAGTGGGTCGCTCCCGCTTTGGTTATGTAGGGCATGTCGTATACCGCCAAGCTCGACAGATTGGGGGACGTGAACGCCTGGAGAAAGTCCTCGTACTCCTCCTTCGCGCTCTTGCCCTGCGCCTCCTCCCCAGTTTTGGAGACGACGATCGTCTCGTAGTTGTTCTCAAAGTCAAATATGATGTATCGCAGTTTGGCCTTGTCCTTGTTGGCTTGCGCCCTCTTCATGCTCAGCTGCGTGACCGTAGCCTGGCACTCTGGGCTTAAGTTGATACCTCCGGTGATAGACTGTTTGAAACAAAGAGTATCAGCCATGATATCGAGTCGCGCTATTGGATTTACTGGCCATGGTTGGAAGACAGATGTGACAGGAGCAGAAGCAGGAGCAGGTAGGTGGTCGAGATGTTTATCGGGAATGTGGCTGTGAAATCACCTCTGCCCGAAAAGAGGAGAACTCCCCCTTTTTGGGTACTAGGCACTGCGTTGCGCAGCCTGAGATCGCAGCCTGCAGCTTACTTCCCCCCATGGACCATAAGGCCTGCTGCGCAGTGTACACTGCTTCAAAATTGCAACACAGATCGCAGTTATCAAAATCAAAAAAAGCACCCTTGGGCAAACTGGCCCGGCGGCCATCTTTCAGATCTCTTTTCCAAATTCTAATCGAGCTATCATATGGTGGTACTCGTTGGGGGTTTAATTTTAATTTTCAGCATTCGACATTTACTAACGTTGATCATTGAAAGCTTGCATGTCGCCAGCTCCTTTTCTAAAGGATATATTTCTCATAGGAATAACCAGGTGATGCATATGCCTATGAAGAGGGCGACATCGATGTAGCTAATACTGCGAACAAAACTGAAACCCGCACCAGCCTGGTAACGAGTGTGATACATGGGTAGAACTCACCTCACTCGATGTCTTCAAGTTGCGAGACGCATATAAGCGCACACACGCATATACGATTGGTCTCAACCTGAGCATCTTGCAAGCTGTTGCGACACGGGAGGGCAGAAGGGATTCCAAGATTACCTCTGGGATCTGGCAGCTGCCCAAAGTCAACCCACGCAGCACTGTGACCCTTTCAGCTAGCTCCACTCAATCCGCCCCCTCCTATCAATCTCAATTTCCCATCCATGCCACAACCCGCCCCAAGCCTCGGCCGGCATCTCCCAATGTGCGTCCACCTCATGAGCATCTGCTCTCTGCGCTGCCAGCATTTTTGGCCCACCTACAGCAGCTAACAGCCAGAATGACCAAGAATTGAAAGCCTCGACCACAGTACACCAAGTTGTTTTTCGGAGAAGGTTGAGTGTTGCGACTAATATGCGCCTATATCGCCATGAGGTCATTATATTTTCAGGTATCGACCCGAGCAGAGACACGGGTTGAATGTTCCTTGCAGAAACCATATGATTGTGTCCAGGGCCGGATCCCCGAGCAAGGCAAGATTTGCCTCTGCTTTGCTTTCCTGCCACCTGGAGTGACGGCCGATTGGCAGCGGTCTTGCCGTCAAAGGCATCAATCAATGTGATGTGCTCGTCGACCTTGCGCTTTATTTCCTGCAATATTAGCACTGATATCATGCGGAAGAATAGTTTCAAACGACTTTGATTATGAATATTAACATTCCTAAGGGATTCTTTTTCTTCTTCCAATATAGGCAGAAATTCGGCTGTTGGGAACGTGTAATGTCTCTGAGTTTGACGAGGTATTCGAGTTGTTCTCGTCCTCCCGTCTGGCAGGAACTAACCGCCGTACATCCACCGAAATAGTCAGTGATCGGTGCCGTATACCGCCAGCAGCGAAGACCCTCACCTTGAAGCGAAACCAGCATACGGGATAAGTCATGACTTCACCTGGCTCTCCTCTCCGATAGTACTTCATCATGCCAGTATTCGATTATTAAAGTAGGGTGTAAGTAAGTATCTTGAATCCACCTCCAGCACATCAAAGGAAATTCCACGCTCCGTAAAGCACTCCCAGTGACTCTAAGCCGAAGTAATCAAACAGGCCCTTTGAGAAATCGAGGCCTCCTGGGGGGCATCCTGGGCACAAATCCACAACCATGGCCTGACCGGTCTTGCCGCCTACGTGACAAAAGTCAGCAAACAGTGAATGGCACGTCGATCGTATGCGCTCACCAACTGTGATAGAAATCATCTGAAAGCAGTGGGCGCCTTTGTTAAATTGCTGTATTGAACATAAATTAATCGTGTCAGCGGAGCACAGAACATATACTCACAGCTGGGTTCAGCGCAACAATCTATTGGGACAAATCAGTAAGCTGACCGAGAGAGAGAGAGGGAGAGAGAGAGATAACGACGTACAAAGTCGCTGGGCAGGTCTGTTTTCCCGCATGCTCCCAACCCATCCTGTGTGTGCATGGATTTAGTCCGGGTTGACGTTGTACATAAGCTCACTCTTACCTCATAATATGTAAATCTTGAGCCGCCATCTCGCTCGGCAAGAAAGCTACTGCTGTTGGTATTCTTGACGCTTCTCAATACACCGGCATGGTGATGTTTTACAGCGAGGTGCTCAGCGGATACTAGTGACACCGCAACAGACATGAGGAGGGAGAGACCAGTTGAAAGACGCATTGTGTGACGCTGAGGGTTAATCGGTAAAGACTGTGGAATACTAGGCTGCAAATGCCAGTAAAGAGCGATTGGTGGGAAGGTGGTGGTAGGGAAAGAAAGAGCGGGTGAAATTTGTAATCATTTTGCCAGCTTAAGTACGCTAAATTAGCAGCGCTAGCGCCGGGGAGTGTTAGTATTACGGCGAACTCGGACGCGCCGTTCATCACGTGCATTTATTTGTGCTTGTGCTTGCATGCGGCTTTCTTGAGGGTTTTTTCATCCTCTATCTAGTATAGTCAGAACTTCGTTGGGAACGTGTAATGTCGCCGTTGATTCTATTTGAAAGTGCTATCGAGCCACGCGCCATAGTCATACTCTGGTTCCCCTTGTACATTGCTCGTAGAGGGCATAACCTCGCGCAGATATCCTATCGCGCCCGCAGGTAGATGCGCAATCCGCAGGTCCAGCTCCGTCACGAAAGGCTGCACAGCATGTCGTCAATAACCATACTTCTTTTATATGAATGAAGCTGTATACCTTGTTGGCTGCGATGCCCTGGAATGCCTCGCGCAGCTGCTCAGCTGACGTCTGGTCCTCGGTAATGTCCACCAAGAGGTTGATGAAAGCTTCAAAGGAAACTGCGCCGTAGTTCTGCACTAGTTGGTCATAGATGTAGTCCATGTCGTCGTCGGAGTACATGATCCCCAGGCTAGCAAGGGCGGCGGCCATCTCCGATTGGCTCAACGTATTCGTCTCGTCACGATCAAAGTACCGGAAAGTGCTCTCGAATTGCTCGAGCTGAGCTGGTGTCAGGTTTGTCATATTTCGCGAGACGATCTACGCATGTCCGTCAATGAAAGCCCTCAGAAGCAAATCAACTACTGCATACCTGATTATCAATGAAAGCAATCTTCTTGACAATACTTTGCATAACAAGCTCCAATTCAAATGCTAGGTCTTGGCATGTGAAGACAGTATAATCGTTTTCTTCCACATTGGCCGCGTTGCATTCACCCTCTGCAGCAGCCACTGTAGCTAATGTATCTGATAGTGCCGGTATTCGTGTTTGAATTTGGTGGACTTGCTCCTGTTGCTCCTATAAATGATGACTACGGATCAATGGGAATTCAAAAAGAATTCCGCATCGTGCCTCACCTCCAAAGGCCCCTCTATAGCAGTCAATTCTGATGAGATACTGTGAAGGCGCTGCTCAAAATCGTTTGCCAGATCTGCAAATTGCATTCGCAACAGCTCCTTGATCCTGTAGATACGTGTCAGGCCTCCCACTTTTAAGACAAACTTCGATGAAACTGACTGCCTGATCTGAGCATTGATTGCTCGCGACCTCTTGGCCTCAGAGACGAGCAGGTCGTGCCATGCATCGTCCAGATCCTACATTAAACTGCATTGACATCAGCAGCTAAACAGCGCCAGAAAGTGAACCCACCGAAAGCGCCAGCCCTTTAGACGGAACATACTCCCTCAACCCATACGTCCGCAGCTTCGTCTGCACGTTCCCAAATAGGGTTGTTACATCCTGCCGTTCCGTCACCCATGTCCTTTTCGTGGTCTGCTTGTACTTAGCAAAGTTGGATGAATAGGCTTTGGCGTCTGGATAGGTGCCAGTAAAGTGTGAGGCTTCCCATTCAGATTGTGTTTCGAGAAGTCCAGCAAGGAGCTAAACAACAGAGGTTCAGTCGCACAACGATGGCATTTGGATAGGTAGAAACTTACGGCACGGACGCGGCGCTCGTAATCATTCTTGGACATCCATACCGATTGCATTATCTCGGCGAACTTTTCTACTCTGCGAGAAACGGTTTCGGCTTGATCTGTAAACAGATGGAATGCATGTAAGCCCGGAGTGGAATACCCTGATATGAGGGTGGCTTACCCATGCTTGAAAAGGCATGAAAGAAGCTGGCAACGTATGTCATGACACTGCGCTCGTCTGGTTTCGTGTCGCAGAGATCTTCGACTTCTAGTAATTGCTGATATCTAGTCGGCAAGCTAGTAACATACTAGAAATGCATGCGATGACTAACTGGTATTCCCAGATGTTCCGCTGCAACACGGAATGCTCTGGCGGTATTCCCATGACGGTCTAACTAAACTCAGACCATCGTCAGTTCGATAACATAGCCATACACAATTGACTGATTAATCACCTTATCCAGTTTGTCATAGTCCAGCAGGTCAGGCCGATGAGCATGTATGAGTGCACATCTATTCACAGTCAGCAAGCCCTTCTAAAATTCAAACTCAAGATTGCAGACTCACAAAGCAAGTCCATCAGACCAGCTGAGTGAGAAATCTGTAACGTTGACTTCATTGTATGGCTCCGTCTTGCGCTGACACCATAAAAGAAGACCTTCTTTTGCTGAGAGGCCCTCCTCACTTGGAGAGTTAAGGTCAGCGCCTTGGCTGCGTTGAAGGTAGGCCAGCATACCTGATATCTGCAATGGTGAATCGAAGAATCAGAGTCCATATCATGCCGAGAATGAGTTTGAGGTTTCCATCGATGATGTCTAGTGCTCAGACGTCAGACCATGGAACTACCAAGGCAAAGCTTGGGATATACCTTCAGGACCGATATTTGTGAGTTTGACACCTCGCGAGGTGATAAACTCCAAGGCCTTGTTCACATTCTCTGCCTTCTGGATGCGCATCCGTGGTGCTTTGTTGTACCGGCCAAGAGATGTATCGCCTGGGAAGCGCATTCGTCAAAATCAACAAACACCGTTCATAATAGCGAAACTGACCCATGATCTCCTAGGATTGTGGGATCAGGCTAGGTTATGTCGGAAAATATACCTCGTTAACGTACCATCAGCTGGATTAGACGAACACCGTCTGAGAGGTCCTGCACTAGAGATGCCATGGGTGGATAATCATTGGCCTCAAGCTTCGTGTTGAGCCTTCAAAGAAGGGCGAGGAAGCGTGAATGGTGAGTGGATGCAGCAACATACGAAAAGGCTTCATCTCCACCATTTGCAGAACGTCCGCTCCTGGACATCCCTCGAATGC
The DNA here is from genome assembly GCA_001630335.1 of Athelia psychrophila. Taxonomy (NCBI): domain Eukaryota; kingdom Fungi; phylum Basidiomycota; class Agaricomycetes; order Atheliales; family Atheliaceae; genus Athelia; species Athelia psychrophila. The sequence continues at coordinate 106,866 of KV417568.1, forward strand.
GCCTCTGTCAGCGAAGCCATTGTAGGATGTTGATATGTCGTGTTTAAATATAGTGTTGTTGAGATCAGATCCTCCGTACGATGGTGCCAGAGTAAGCCTTTGTATCACCTCCAAAGCAGGAAGTCTTTACAACTGAGGAGGAAGGAGGTAGTCGGGTTCAGGTGCAGCACTTAGTGGTGCAGCCTTGATCAGAGCTCCCCGGGCGCGTCGTTCGCTTTTCAAACTCCGACACGCGTCTTACTGGCTGCACTTGTCCACCCACCACGATGACCACTGAATTCGATCATATTTACCTGGGGCTATTGCCAGAGGTTGGCAGTACGTACCAGCAGCCATACCAGGCTTTTCATAATGTGCTGATCTGTTGGCTGCTTCTCAGAATTCCGGGTCGCTTCGAGCGGCATGGGATGGAAAGGAATAGAAGCTGAAGGCCGCACCTTACTATCGTCTGAGAACATCAAATGGGCCCAATGGCTTCGCGTAGCACGCAATTTCCAGCTGCGAGTGGGGATGAAGGACAGGAAGAGATATACGTTTGATGGCTTTCTGCGCGAGGTGAGTGATGCGAGAACGCATCCAGACCAAACACTGATCCAGGATGTGCTGTAGGACCATGATAAAATGGCCAGTTTATTGAAACAGTACTTTGGAATTACATTGGAAGTCAAAGATGTCTCAGTCAAGGGATGGAATTGGGGGATTACAGACTTTCAGGGTGAGTGGGGAATTTCTTACACGCCACGTCTTGCCTCTCAAAACGAATCAAAACAGGGCAAGAACTTGCGTTTTTGGTCTCAAACAAGACGTCTTTCGAGTTACCCCTCGACCAAGTGGCCAACTCCAATATCGCCGGCAAGACCGAAGTGTCATTGGAGTTCATCGTCGATGACAGCAAGAAGCGTCCAAAAGGTGCACCAGATGAAATGGTCGAGATTCGCTTCCATGTACCCGGCACACATACGAAGACTCGCGGCTCTGATGCCGGCTCGCAAAAGTCTGATGCAGAAGACGACGATGAAGAGGAAATTAGCGCCGCACAAGTATTCCACGACGCAATCAAAGACAAGGCGGAGATTGGCCAGGTCACTGGAGACATTATACTCAGCTTCGAGGAGGTCCTCATTTCGACGCCAAGAGGACGTTACGATGTGGACATGTTCCCCGATTTCTTGCGTTTGCGCGGCAAGACCTACGATTATAAGATTCTCTATTCAAGCATATCACGGTTATTCTTGCTCCCAAAAGATGATATGCATGTCCTCTTCGTCGTAAGTTGCTGGCATTTTAACCCTGTTACTTGCCCGTCTCATCTATGGGTCTCAGTTGGGTCTCAACACTCCTATCCGACAAGGGCAAACGCGATACCAATATCTAGTCATGCAATTCGCACGAGAGGAGGAAACAACTGCTGAGCTCAACATGTCACAGTGAGTCAATACCTGCAACGGCACAGGTTCTCGCGTTCTCATTGTTGGTGTTAAGGGAGGAGGTAGACAAATATGACAGGCTGAAAAAGAACTACGAAGACCCCACTTTCGAAGTTGTATCGGGTGTCTTCCGAGCACTCACCAAAAAAAAGATCATCGGTGCAGGAACTTTCCAAAGGTTCGCATTGCTTATGGTCGATTTTTATTCCGCAATTTTCTGATCTTCGTCCCCGCGCCAGCCGCGACGGTCATCCAGGCATCAAAGCCAATTTGAAAGCCATTCAAGGAGACCTATTCCTTTTGGAGAAGTACATATTCTTCGTGTCCAAGCAGCCAACCCTCGTCGAGCTATCCGATGTACACCAAGTCATCTTCTCTCGTGTCGGTGCTAGTACCGTCGCGCGTACTTTTGATTTGAAGATAGTCACGAAAAGTGGGCCCGAGTTCAATTTCACGGCGCTGAACAAGGAGGAGCACGAGCCGACTGAAGCTTACCTGGTCGAGAAGAAGATCAAGGTCAAAAACGAAATGGTGCAAGACGTGGACATGCTGCTGGCTGCCGGTGTAGGCGATGACGACGATGAGGATGAGGAGATGCAAAGTGTAGCCAGCGACGACGACGCGCCTCCGCGACCTAGGATAGGTGGCGATGACGAGGACAGCGAAGAAGGTTAGCGTCTTTCACAACAAGTATGTTGCATATTCGCTAAAGATGTTATTTCACAGACGAGGACTTCCATGTCTCTGAGTCGGATGCGGGATCACCATCTGAAAGTGATTCTTCCGATGACGGTGCCAAGACTGCCTCGGATGCGAGTGGAGACCGCGATATGGCCAAGGTAGCCAAACCGAAAAAGAAAAAGACGGCCAAGAAAGATGGGGACGCGGCGCCGAAGAAGAAAAAGGTCAAAGCATCGAAAGGGAGTGACGCTGAGGACGATGCGAAGCCGAAGGACGATGCGAAGCCAAAGAAGGCTGCAAAGCCCAAAGCAAAGAAGAAAGAGGGAGCCGCTCCCGATGCCATGGACGTTGACGAGGCTCCAAAGCCACGTCCAAAGCCAAAGCCAAAAGCTAAACCCCAAGCTGGTGACGAGGACGGACCGGCAAAGAAGAAGGCCAAGACCTCAGACTGATTTGATTACTACACTCCGTCTTTCGCACATGTATATCTGCTTTGCCTGTTTATTTACTTTACTGTCTTTCAACCAAAAGCCAAGATTTGAGATTGTTCCGAGATTACTGCAACGATCCAATGATAACCATCAACATACATCATCTAGTCTATTTAAATTACAACATGTGTCTTCCTCCCGGCGTACGAAACGCAAAGTTATTATACTAATAATATACAGAACGATATGGATCCCAAAATGCACATTGCAAGCATCCCATATTAGATCTGCTTGGCTAACAGCGATCCTGGTTCGAATACTGCCGGCTGGGGACCTTGTGCTGCTGCGAAAGATGCCGCTACAGTAACAAGAGGTTGTATGGAACGGTCCTTCCTGGTTCCAGCCCGAGAAAGAGGCTTGGATGCTGCAGAGGTAGAGATGTTTGCGCCAGTGAAAAGCACATTGCGCTCCTGGTAAAGGACATACGACTGAAATCTTGATCAGCCGTAGCAAGTATGCAGTGATGACAATCACTTACGCGTGCCAAGAGTATGGCTTGCATCCACGTTTCCCCGTCTGATTGGCCGCAGCAAAAGTAGTGCACATAGTCAGCTGCACTTTCAAAGAGCGAGATGTTTTCGGTGGATTTCACGGCAAACACGAAAGGCTTCGGAGACTTGTGCTTTCCCACGTAGTAGACGTCGAAGTTAGACAGCGCACATAGGAAGTTCTCCTCCTTGCCCTGAATAAGGAGTACGTCAGCAAGTTCGTAGACTTGAAAACATGGACGAATCGTACGTCTTTCTTCGAAAGCCACAAGCTGTGTTCTCGTAGTTCCATATAACGCTTGTTCCATTTGCCCTTCTTGCTTTCCCAATCGATGTAGCCACTAGTTCGAGGAGAACTCAGGGGAATGTTCTAAGGGATGAAAAATGAGTCAAGGGCAAAGCAGGAAAAATTGTTTGTCTCACTGAGCGGGCAAGAACCCTAGATATGGGTGATTTCTTCACCACGAATATGTTGACGCTCTTGTCCTTCACCCAAGACGCTTCCACATCGGCCAGCAGTTCAAAGTCTCTGAGAGGCCGTTCTACGCGGACACACAAGTTAGTCACAGTCGGTAATCGAGGAAAGGACAACCCACCCATGCCAAAATCTTGCGCAACTTCCCAGAGCATCCAGCCGCCCTCGCCGCCCTTCAGCTTTTCCAGGTCCGCTTGACTCTCAATCATCTGAACGACCTCTCCAGCGGTGGTGGATGCCGTAGTTTCCACCGAATTGTAACGCTGCTTGTCGCCTATGAAGATTCGCTGCTGGGTAACCGCAAGCTTCGGAGCCGGCTGCAAAGCCATATTCGACAATACATCGGCTGCAGGCAGAGGAGGCATAGGTGGGCGAGGGCTCCGCTGTCCGCTGTGCTCTACAGATGGCCGCGCAGACCGGCTGGCCTCGTCGCTCTGTCTACGAGACTTGGATCTTTCCAAGTTAGCACTACCGTCTAGATGGTAGCTGGTGGGAGGCGCGGAACTGAGGTACCCGTCTTCGTGCCGACGAGAGCTGGTGTTAGTTCTACTCAGGCCCCGTGTGGAGGTCTCTTGAGGTGTTGGCGCAGCCGCCAAAGAAAGCCCGTGCAGAGATCGCATAGGTCGCAGGGTGCGCTCGCCCGTGTCACTGTCAGCCGTGCTTGGCCTCGCGCTGCGCGGCTGGGCGGGTCCCGAGCCCGAGGGCCGAGCACTCGTTGGATTCCGCGCCAAGCTCTGTTGGGGCAGAGCAGGATCTCTTCCGTGCGACGACCTGGGCTGCGGCGCTGCTGAATTAGTTGCCTGCACTCCCAGTAGTTTCTTTGTCAGATCGGCGGCGGCGAAAGGCCGCGGGGTGCTCGAAGGCAAAGTCTTGGTGCGAACGCGACTCATTATGCGCGCAGTAAATGACTGGGTTGGCGCCGGTGCCTCGAGGGGTGCAGTGTGTTCTCTCTTCCTAGCAGTAGATGATTCTGCTCTATCCTTCCGTCGCTGATCACGCTCGTCGCGGACCTGCCTGCGAATGGTCTTCTGCGCCTTCAGAGCAGTAGGAATTTGCTGAGCCAGAGGCACATCATCGTCAGTCCCGGTAGCTGGACTTATAGGCACGGGCTTTATGGCATGCTTGACCGGCCTTCGCACTGCAAGGTCATCTGTACTTGTCTCCGGGTCCTCTTCATCTGACTCGTCCGTGGTAGAGTTGCTGACATTGATGTCTGCCGGTCGCTGTCGCCGGCCCCCTCCATCACGGTCACGCCCTCCCCCGCTCCCACCGCCATAGCCCTGACCGCCGAAACCGCCATTCCCGGGTGCATTATCACGCCCACCACCCGAGCCGTGCTCTCTCCCACCATTCTGGTCTCGTCTGTAGTGCTGGTCGCTGTTTCTGCTGCGCCCGTTCTCCCCCCTATCCCAGCCGCTGCTATCTTCTGGCACAGCGTCTCCTGAGAGGCTATTTTGACCCAGCGGCAACATGGGAGAGTCGGGTCTCATCGCATCATGAAAGCTGCTCCTGATGGTATCCGCAGAGCTGCCGGGCTCAATGTAGGCTTCAAACTGACTCTGGATCGGGGATGTTGCGAGCAGGTCTTCCACAGAAGCGGCTCGGGGTTCCGCTGCAAAGTAGAAGGAGGTGTGCGGGGTGCGGCCAACATCTCCGGGCGGTGACGGGGTTTCCAACGCCAATTTTCCGCGAAGCTCAGCCGCCGTGTCGGGATCGTAATAATAATCGTCAAAGGCCGCTTCTGATTGCAGCGAGTCGTGGTCGGGGTATCGTTCGAAGGTATAGTCATTATAGGTATCGTCGCGGGCACTTGTGAATTCAGATTGGGCTTCCGGAGAAGAAGGGGAAATGGAAGAGTGTGCGGAGGAGTGGCCGTGTCTCACTCCCAACTGGTCCAAAGCCGACCATGAAGAACGGAAAGAATCGGCGAAAGAGGATTGGCGGGAAAGTCCAAAGGAGGATGAGGATATATCGGATTCAGATGGGGTATAAGACAAGGAAGGGGCACAGGAGTCGGTGTCGGTGTCGTGGATGGAGTCGTGGATTGAGTCGTGGATAGAGTCACGCGACGAACCCGAAGCAGGATGTTCTTCTTCGTCGTTTTCGTCATCAAGCTCCAGGTGACTGACAAGGCCGGGCAAGTCGGCGTCCAGGCTGAGTGTGAAATCAGCCCCACTTGCGACTTTGTGCTCGCGGCTACTGGAGATGGATGCAGCGGATACAGGGCTCGTTGGGTTGGGACTGAGGCTAGGACTGAGTTCTGCGGGATCCATGTTCCAAGGCTCATAAGGCAGACGCGCTCCAGGTGTTCCCTTTCGTGCCTGGGTGGCAGGAGTAAGTGCAGTGATGGTTTGGAAAACATTAGTAGGGGCGTACCTTTCTTGGTAGCCCAACATTCATTTGTGTCTGTGCAAGCGAAAACAGTGATGGCAACGAAGGACGGCTAGTAAACGCCGGTTTGGTGGAGGCGCCGCGACCCTGGCCATTACCAGAAGACTTGGGACGACGGAGGCTCGGAACGGAGGTCGGGGGTGCGAGGTCGGGAAGCGTAGGAGTAACAACAGGGGTAGCTGGCGGCGAAATGGGCAGTATAGAGGAGCGCTGCCCGGACACGCTAAATTCTGCTGGAGGGGACTGCGGAAGTGGGGAGACGCTGGCAAATGGATCCTCGTCAATGAGGAATTGCGACGGTGAGCCACTGCGAAGGCCTAGCGAGGTGTTTGCTTGAGAGGTAGCGAGCGGAGCCGTGCTCGGTCGACGCGCTTCAGACTGAGCCCTCGCACGACGGGTGGGTTGGGAAGCCGAAGCAGTAGGAAGCGGGATATTTGGCGGAGGAGACTGCAGGAAAGAAGGTATAAAGAGCGATTGTAAAGAACGTTGTTTCTTCACTGCAGGATCCCGCGATTTAGAACGCCTCTTTTGTTTGGAGGCTTTGGCGGTTGGTTCTGTCACGGGTATGTTCTCCACGGGCGGTGCATATCGGGGAATCATTGAATGCTTGCGCGGGCGAGTCTTGTGAGGGCGTATGAAACCTAGTTGACCTTCTGGATGGTCGAACCCTGTTATCACTGACTCCCCGTAGTCTGCAGGAGGTGGTGGTAAAGCAAATGGGGGATTTCTCACAGACACATGAAGAGACATGATATGATCCAGGGCTCCGGCACAAATAAGACCAATTTCGTCGATATTTCGGTCTGGGTTATCCGCTCTAGACAGTGGGTGCTGTTGCCGGGGAGTCTGGGAATAAGGGATGATAATCGGGAGGGTTGGGGTCTGTTGCAGTGTTCAGGTTGCTGGCGACAAGCAGGAAATTTGAGTTCCCCAATTGGTTCCCCACTGATGCTGTCTAGGGCCTGATCTGCACGTAATACACCCGGCGGCAACTAGTTGCCCTTGATCACCGGATTGGGCTGTAGACTCAAACATGCTCAAACTAGCTAAAACTCTTGCGCAGGGTCATGCTGCCTCGCGGATGTGACTGTCGCTGGAGAACAATCTATCTACTTCGCAAATTTTGAACAAGCCAGAACGTCGCGTCGCGTCAAATGCGCTCTCCTGTGACCTGGTCCAGACCTGAGTTCGAATTTGAACATGTCTCGCCAAAAGTCAACATATGTCAACATATGTCATAGATCCATCAATCTTAAGGGGGCAACACCGGAAAATAAAATTGAGGTTTCAGAAACTCGACTTTGACCGTTTTAACGTCAAGAACAGGGCTGAACGGGGACGTACACTCGGCCCTGCCTCCGAGCAGCTTAGAGAACCATGAAGCTTCAAAATCACGAGCGACGCTGCGACAGTCTTTGATACCAAAAAAAAACAGTTTAGCATGTGTACTGTACTGTTGTATTTTCCCCCTACCTTAGGAACCCCTCGCCCTAATGGAGGTTAAACAGTATTTCATTTGTTTCAAAAAAAAACTGAGCAATTAGCCATTAAATCAACCACCCAACCACCCAATCATCAAGCATACATTGCAGTTCCCGGCGAAGCATCGGTACTTAACAGCATCCGGGCGTTCAATTTTCTAATTATTCCACCATTGACAGAAAAAAATGAACCGCTGACAGATCTGGCTTTGCGTAGCATGCGCGATTGGATAAAACTATCCCACCGTCAACAAAGGAATGCGTTGTGGAGAATGCGAGAGTCGTTCCGTCGCACCACCGAGCCGCCCACGAGTGGATGGGCTTGGATGGGGCCCTGTAAGCTCGGCGAGCCAACCGCAGTTCAAGGATCAATCTAGGATACAGCCTCGCAGCCGCCGCGGAATTGCTAAAAACTCTGATGAATAGGCAAAAAGCATTGGCAACCCGGGTCGGAAAGCTCGGGCAGTAATTCCGGTATACATTCCGCAGGTGCTCTAGGCCGCCGACCCTAGATCTGAAGGACTTAGACCCTTGAACGAGCAAGCGGGGGGGAACGAGGAGGAGATGGGAGATAGGGAGCTGAGCGTGACAGCGTGTTCTCGGGGTCTCTGGGCGTCGGAATGCCGGGAAATTCGCCGAGCGTGTTCCGCAACGATCTAAGTGATGCTCAAGAGCTGCGAATAAACACTCGCCAGTCACAAGGTCGTTGAGATCCAAGATGGTTTGAATGGGTATCTCACGGGCCACGAGCGCGGAAGCAGCGCTGGCGCAGAGCATGCGGTCTGGGGATACACAAGGTCCATGGGGTCCATGGGGTCCATGGCCGTGGCCGCGACGTAGAGACCATGCCATTATGAAGAGATCGATGGTTGCTCTGGCCGCCCGCCTCAAATCCGTCAGAACGACGCGGTTCCAATCAGTGACAGTACAAGAACAATTAGCTTGAAGTGTTCACCAATACTCGCTCCGCCAGGGGAAGATATGTTAACCTTGTGTTAACCTTTTACGCTGACAGTGGCGGGTGCGCAGCTAATTAAGTATACCAAGCCAGACTTGGCCCCAACTCAGCCTATCAGCAGCCTATGTTCAAATGTTGGATCATTTAGTTGATCAAGTGTTGATAGGTGATGGCGGAGACGTTCCTGACCCTGTGGCATAGAGCAAGCTTAAGTGCGCGTTGAGTTGGCAGGCACGTCGTAACCATTCGAAAAGAAATGCAAGTTTCTTGGCCATTTTATGAGTGACGGGTGTCATGGCAAGAGGCAAGCAAGAGGAGTGAATTTACTTGGCCACGTGGTTGACTCGGAAACTTACAAGACTCTTACAGTCATCCACCCCTGAGTGATACACCAAAAACTAAAGTCCAGTCCCACATCGCTTCCACTCAGTTTGATAAGTTTCTAAAGAGACAAATACTTTTAGATACATCTCAAGATACCCATATTCGAATTTATTGCGATTTAGAAGAGAATTGCCTGCTGTAGAATGCAAAACTGGGTGTATCAATGATCATTGAGTAGTTTCGGTCTCAATGCACAAGATCGACAAATACACCCCCGATCACATCCGAATTTACACTACGAAGAACTTAAATTCTTGCACTCTAAAATACATGAGCAGACTCCCCATGATCGTGTCTTACATATGAGATATATATTGGAGAGATTGACGAAGAATTGAAGCCATGATGGGGCATGTAAAACTGCCTGTAAAACTGCATCACTGACTGGTGTGGAACACTGTACGTACTATCACTGAGACCGATCTAAGATTGTTCCCGACTTGACCTCTAAGCAACTGCTGCGTGAGTCAAGCTCCCACCTTATTTGCCCTCTGAGACCTTGATACGCGCGAAATCCTGATTTATCTAATTATACGCCCGAGCGCTCACGTACGCGCATATCGGCAACCCAGCAAGTAACAATCAGCCTCTGCCGAAGACGTGTCCAGGGATTCGGAAAACATTTTAAAGCATGTCGGACACTGCCCGGAGCAGCAATTATGGCCCAACTCCCGTCTGTTGCGCTGAATGTCGAAGGTTGGATTCTCTGCCTTTGTTCAACGTCCGCCTAGTATCTAAACCACATCCTGCCTGTGCAGGTCTAAAATCAAATGTGATAGGTTCGTGAAGTGAATGCAGAACAGACTCGGGATGTGCACTAACGAGTACACACCCGTGCCACCCTCAGAACTGTCCCATGTCAGGGATGCATTCGCCGAGGTTGCAGCCACCTCTGCCCCAACGGTGAGTGATTTCGTTCATGGTGCGTCTCCACTCGGTCGCAACTCATGTGATGTCCAAGGGACTATGCCCACTACGAAGGGTAGCAAGTACGCTGCATCATATATTTCTCCGCCTCCAATTATAACTTACACACGCAACGATAGAGCACTTAACTTACAAGTAAATAAGTTAGCGCAAGACCTGAAAGCCGCGCTTGCGCGGATCAAAGCCCTAGAGGAAGCGCTAAAGGCTGCCACAAACGCCTCTCATCCCCTGCTTCAAGGATCTGAAGCTCAACCGGTGAAGCCGAATGTGACAGCGGTCGAGCCTGGTTACGAAGAGCTCTATGAGGAGCGTGTGCAGGAAGCCACAGAGATGATGGGCTCACTTCTGGTAGGTGCAGATGGGAAGGCACGGCATCTCGGGGAATCCGCGCACTCGGCTGTGAGAATCTCGTTTGATTTTTTTACAACTTTGTGACTGCTTACGCGATCCCTACGCATATTAAGAATCTCCTAACTTTAATCGATACAACGGTTGGCTCATTCCACTCCGCATGCCCTTTTAGGCACGACTAACATTAACATAGGACAATTGCCCTGGACTAGATCCACGAGTCACGGCATGTTTTGGGATGTCGTCGGAGATCATCGAGCTACACAATGCATACCCCATGGGAATCGCAGACTGCGCCTACGAAACAGATCATTTCACTGACTTTCTGCCTCCGAGGGATAGAGCACTCGAGTTGGTGGACCTCTATTACGCGCAGTTTGCAGTTCTGTAAGTTATCTACCATTCATTATATATACCTGATAACATTTGACCTACTGTTCAAGGCACCTTCCAATACCGCGCTCCGATTTGATGAAGACATTCGTTGATCCCATATACCAAGGCAATGAGGTCGGATCAGCGTGTGCCATTCACCCACACAAACTATCTGTAATGTTCGTCGTACTAGCATCTGGAACGCTCTGCGATGATCCAGCTTTCGCGTCGACCTTGGCCCATCAATACTACGTGCTCTCCCGCGCTTCTCTATCCCTCAGGCCGATTACGCAGGAAGCAAATACCGCCACCGTGCAAGCGGTGTTCATGCACATTTGGTTTCTCTACGCGACGAGATTCGACAACAGCAGTGAGGAGCGGTGGGTACTGTCAGGAATATGCATTAAAGTCGCGCAAATCGTAAATTTATTCACAATTATGATATCGCCACAGCTAACACTATATGCTAGATCGGACTGCGTAAATTTCTACATTTCCTGCCATGAACAGATAATTGACAATATCCTGACGTAGAAAGGGACGGTGCTGGCTGGAATATGGACGAAGACGAGATCCAACGTCGCCGCATTTTATTCTGGGAGATATACGTTTATGATTCATGGTCGGTGAGTTGCTCAGACTGTACTGTGCCACACTGTTGGTTACCCCTGACACCGTCCTTTAGGGCATTGGGATGGGTCGCCCACCGTTGATAAATTTGCAATATACCGACTGCAGGCTTCCCAGGGATCACGACCCTGCTCTGATCTCAGCTGACAAGACGGAAGTTGGGTGTGAGTGGCAGTGCGGACCGTCATCGCAATGTGTACTCATTTAAACAACACAGTCCATGCGTGGAAATTCCGATTTGTAGTTTCTTGCCTCACACCCGTCCTACACTACTTCTTCGGAAGGAAAAAGACATCATATGCGGAGCTGTTAGCGCTTGACAAAAAGATCCGTCAACTGAATCCACCAGACCACCTCATTCCTCCTATGAATGTTTCTCAGAGCGACTGGTTCTGGTCCTCTAACCCGGCTAAAGCGATACAGCAGTACACTGTCCTCGCCGTCATTGAATCCAGTCAGTTCATTCCCACATTTCAGATCTGGGGACGCAAAGTCTGACAAAACTGCAGATATCCTCTATATTCACCGAAATTACTTCGCTCAAGCAATTCGCGAAGAACCACTCGACCCGTTGAAACACAAATACGGACCTTCGGTGATGGCATCCTACAGAAGTGCCTACCGGATGATATGCGGTATGACGGATCTGTACACCCTTCATCCGGAGGCTACGAGCAAACATGAATTCTCATGGGCTTCAGTGTTCTCTGCGTGTGTTGTATTCGCAGCGTTGATAATCGAGAGCCCTGGGAGCTCTTTGGCTTGTGAAGCCTTTTTGAGTTATCAGAAAATGGTGCTTTTTTTCAAGATGGTCCGCTCAAAGGAGAGCTCTTCACAGTCTACACTGGTAAATGCATGACCTACCTCACAACAACTGTACTAATGATCAGAAACAGATCATGCTTCAAAGGCTGCTTCAAAGGTCGCAGGATGCGTATGCGGCCTTCCATTTCAATAGTCCCCGGGACGGCGTCGTACCAAACGGCCTTGCCCCGGAACTGGATGAGCTCGCGATTCTAGGTGGTCGTAAATCCATTATCAATCTAGGTTCAGCAGCCCATGCGCCTGCTGTCCAAACTGCCCATTCATCTGGTCACGACGACTCATTCCGGCCCAGTCCTGCTTTCGATTTTAATATCCTTGCAGGTACAGTGGCTCCTCCTCCCGGCGCCGTGCAAAATGGCAGCGAACTCGGTGAAATGTCGCCTTTCTTCATGAACCACGTCGGTCATAGTCACCAAGAAGTGCCCGCATTTAATATGCCTACTTTTGAGCGCGAGCTCAGGGGCCACTTTTTCGACAATGAGCCGTACGCAGAAACGTCGGCCTTGGATCAAACCTTTGGGCTTCCGGAGGAAGGGGATTTTACCGCCACCACAATACCGAGCCAGGGCGAGGACATGCCATGGTCGATGTTGGCTGCCCAGCTTTTACCGTAGATAATCCGCAGCAGCAGCAGCTGTGTGTATAGATGCTAAATGCCTATCGTGATTGATTTGCCCCTGTGATTGTGCAGATGTGACGGCCATGTTAATTCTCAGACGCTTTGATTTCACTTCTGGCTCCAGCTTACGGTTTCACCTTCTAGAAATACTCGCTAGCGATTGACTTATCGGGGCGGCTGGGGTGCTTTGCATTGTAAGTCATTGGTCTGCATCTCAACCAGCGCACACACCGGCATAAATGCGCCGCGGACGGCGCCATGAGCCAGGTGTAGTCTCCCGAGGGACAAACACCAGAAATTTTGGAGTATAAGTAGCGGCCAGGAGGTGACCTTAAGTTCGCCCCAATCACTCGAAATACGTTCAACTCAGGGTTGCCTTTTTGTCTGTCGGGCCTCGGCCAGCTGTTCGGTATATGTTCAAAACTTCAACTTCAGTCCCTGAAACGGCATTGCATGTGGCGTAGGTTCCACGTGATCGTTGAACAAGGGATGTGGTCTGGCCGCCACAACGGCACGCAACATGCGCATGCTGTAAACTTCCCTCTTTCTCTTTCTCTTACCACTAAGCTATCGTCGCGATCTTCAAATTCATACAACACCGAAATGTCCACTGGCGAGAAGAGACCTCGTACAATGAGCTCGGATGAAGCCATGCTTCCGAGTCAGAGCAAGATGGTAAGGCTGGAGAGTGGCGATGGCAGGCAAAACAGGAATCGTGCCGAGGTACGCGATCAGCAAATATATGTGTCGCATTTTGTCTTAGGAGGTCCCGAAAGCTATCATTTAGCACGAGTGGCACATCGGGAAATGCAACTGTGCAGAACGCCGGCGGTCACATCATCAATGGCGATTATACAGTGCACCAAACGGCGTTGATAGATGAAGATCGCAACTTGAAGCTTAAGCAGAGTGCGCTTTTTCTCCCATTTGCGTGCGGAACCTGGCATTCATGCATTATTGATGCCTCCCGCTTCCAGACATGGAAGTTCGGAAATGGATATATTCGGCAGACTCGGATACTTCATCGAACTACAACGCAGCACAGAAGGTGCATCTACCGGGTACGGGGTCTTGGTTCCTTGATGGATCGCAGTTCTCGGCATGGAAGGAACAACCAGACTCGGTACTCTGGCTCTATGGCGGCCGTACGTATCCTGCCATGGCGCAAGTGGTCTTTCTTTCTAATCATTATGTTTCACAGCGGGAAGCGGGAAGACAGTCTTATCGTGCGTGTTATTCTCTCTCCACAACTGCCGGAAAATATTAAATATTTGCCCTAGCTCGACTGTCATCGCCAATGTCATCGACTGCTGCGATTTGACACCCTCGACCCGAGGCTACGCATACTTTTTCTTCGATGCTAGAAACGACTCAGATCAGCCTGAGCGCGTGGTTCACAGCAGGCTCACTCGATCGCTCATCACACAGCTGTCTGACAGATGCGGCGACGAAATTCCTGCCGCGTTAGCCAACATGTATCGTGACTGCGACAATGGGCATCGCCAACCAGCTGACTCCTTACTTGAAGAAACTCTCCTTCAAGTTATGAAGGGCTTCAAGGACGTATACATCGTCATCGACGCGCTGGACGAGTGCGGCGAAAAGGCAAATCTTCTCAAGTGGATACAGTCTCTGACGTCCAAGATCTCGGGAAAGCTTCACCTCATGCTCACGAGTCGTTATGATTCGGCAATCGAGCGGGGCCTCGCACCCCTCTCCAGACTTCGAAAAGTCTCGATCGGAGATCAGTCTATGGCGAGCGACATTCGTGTTTATATTAATACAGAGCTCACCAAGATGGACAAATGGAACGAGCCAGGTGAAAGGGATATGATTGAAAATGCTCTCGTAGACGGCTCCGATGGAATGTGAGCAGCGTCTCAATCTTACATGCTCATCCTCCCGTAATACTAAAGGATTATAGGATTCGCTGGGTGGCGCTGCAAGTGCACGACTTAAACAAATGCAAGAGCAAAAAGGACCTGATGGTGCAGCTGGCCTCTTTGCCGAAAGGTTTAGACGGAGCATACACACGGATCTTTGAACGAAGCGAAAAGCCGGACGTTCTCAAGACATTGCTGCAATGGCTGGCGTTTTCGAAACGCGCTATGTTTGTTAAAGAAATCGCAGAGGTTGCGGCGGTGGATTTTAACAGGGCCGAAGGTCCATTGTATGATCCCGACATGCGTTACAGAGACCCTGGAGACGTGTTGACTGTCTGCTATGGCCTCGTTACCGAAGTCGAGGGTGCGATTTCTTGCCGATCAGCTGTCTATTACATACTAACCGATGAGCAGGGACAATAAAGCTAGCGCATTTCTCCGTCAAGGAGTACCTCATCAAACACATCAGACCAGAAGCAGAGAAATGGAGCATCACCAGCGAGCAGCTTTCACACTCTGTGATCGCGCAAACTTGCCTGGCACAGCTACTGTATTTTGATTGGCCGCGCATTGGTCCTGGCTGGGTACCGGTAAACCAAGACTCTATTACTGCACAAGATATTTACTCCTCGTTCCCGCTGAGTCACTATGCGGCAGCCTCTTGGGTCTCTCATTGTCACTCTGCCAGCACTGATTCTCCTCATCATCCTCGTCTTCTGCAACTGATGCTGAATTTATTCGCGCTACCCCGGACCATTGTGATGATATGTTGGGTTCTGCTATACAATCCGGAATCGGCTGCAAGCCGGCGGTCAATATCGTTAGAAGAGGTTGCATCCCCTCTTTATTACGCTTGCTTCGCCGGCTTGACACAAGTTGTGCAGCATTTAATTAGCAACGGCGCAGATATCAATGCAGTAGGCGGAAGGGAGAACACACCGCTAATAGTAGCAATCAAACAAGGTCGCTGCGAGATCGCTACACTGCTGGTGGAGAAGGGAGCCGATTTGAATGGCGTGAGTCCATATCACACGACGCCGCTGCAGGCAGCATCCAATAGAGGCCACCTCGAGCTCGCCAAGCTGCTGCTGGAGAAAAGAGCCAATATCAATGCCAGGGGAGCTTATCATGGCACGGCGCTGGATGCAGCATCCACGGGAGACCACCTCGAGCTCGCCAAGATGCTGCTGGAGCAGGGTGGCACTGCCGACTACAACGAACATATATATGACGAGTTACTGCAGAGAGCATCCGGGGAAGGCCACCTCGAGCTCGCCAAGCTGCTACTGGAGAAGGGAGCCAATATCAACTTCAATGAAGAGGAAGGCACGGCGCTGCAGGTAGCATCCTGGGAAGGCCACCTCGAGCTCGCCAAGCTGCTGCTGGAAAAGGGAGCCGATATCAATGTCAGGGGAGGTTATTATGGCACGGCGCTGCATGCAGCATCCGGGAAAGGCCACCTCGAGCTCGCCAAGCTGCTACTGGAGAAGGGAGCCAATATCAACTTCAATGGACATGGAGGCACGGCGCTGCAGGCAGCATCCAGGAGGGGCCACCTCGAGCTCGCCAAGCTGCTGCTGGAGAAGGGAGCCAATATCAACTTCAATGGACAGACAGGCACGGCGCTGCAGGCAGCATCTGGGGATGGCCACCTCGAGCTCGCCAAGCTGCTGCTGGAGAAGGGAGCCGATATCAATGTCGGGGGAGGTTGTTATGGCACGGCGCTGCATGCAGCATCCGGGGAAGGCCACCTCGAGCTCGCCAAGCTGCTGCTGGAGAAGGGAGCTGATATCAACTTCGATGGACAGCACGGCACGGCGCTGCAGGCAGCATCCAAGAACGGCCACCTCGAGCTCGCCAAGTTGCTGCTGGAGAAGGGAGCCAATATCAATGTCAGGGGAGGTTATTATGGCACGGCGCTGCATGCAGCATCCGGGGAAGGCCACCTCGAGCTCGCCAAGCTGCTGCTGGAGAAGGGAGCCGATATCAATGTCGGGGGAGGTTGTTATGGCACGGCGCTGCAGGCAGCATCCAAGAACGGCCACCTCGAGCTCGCCAAGCTGCTGCGGGAGCGAGGGGCTGTATAACGTCGATGTCGACATTTGGGGGAAAGGACCACTCGCGTGTAGATAAGAGGAAGATCACTGGACAGTACTTTGGACCGGGACAGACATCAGCATAGTGAGCTTTACATAGAAGATGTTGACAGAATATTTCCTTAAAGTTCCTTTCGATTGAACCCAAACTTGGAAAGCACCAGAGCTGCAGAAAAGCTGCGGAGCAACTGCAGAGCCCGAAATTATGGGTTTGATGTTGGGCAGGGATAACACTACTTTTGCAAATTTTATAAGCTAGATAGATCACCGAAGAATGCGAAGTCGTAGAAAGTATGGAGGGATATCCTTCAAGCATATGGAGCAGTGTAAAATGCATACACACTGAAGTTTGAACATGGCAGTTCAACCGAAGGCAACATGAACTTTATTGACACCGGGATTGACCCCCCTCAGACTTCAGTCGCCCACAAGAGGATTGCGCCATCCACCTGTGCTCGAGAGTCGAGGTGCCTTCAGTTCCCCTTTGCATGTCGACGGTCCATCCACGAGCCGGCGGAGTGTGCAAGTGAGCACGCTGGGTGATCGCCCTCGCTGGCTCGGAACGTGTGATGTCGGACGTGGAGGCGGATATGAGTTCTGCTCCTGCTCCTGCTCCTGCTCCTCGTGCCGCTCCTGCCCCCGCAGCAACTCCCGCCCGCAGGCTTACACTTGATTCCCTTCTTCATCTACGCCCCGAAGGCACCAAAGCGCTCGCTGTCAGTACACTGACGACGATCCCATTCCAGAGCCATGTCAACACGCGCCTAATGTTAAGAAAGAGTTTGGTGGGGAAGGTCGTCACACTGGTCGAAGCTGAGCGCAGCGAGCGAGAGCATAAAGCCAGGGCGGGTGAGGAAGACGAGGGAAAGGCATCGAGCTACAGATGAGCGGAAACTGGATGAGCTCGCGATCCTAGGGGGGCGTACATCCACTATCACTCTGGGTTCAGTAGTCCACGCGCCTGCTGTCCACACTGCCCATCCACCTGGTCACGACGGCTCATTCCGGCCCAGTCCTGCTTTCGATTTTAATATCCTTGCAGGCACAGTGGCTCCTCCTCCTCCCGCCATGCAAAATGGTAGCGAACTCGGCGAGATGTCGACTTTCTTCATGAACCACGTCGGCCATGGTCATCAAGAAGTGCCTGCATTTAATATGCCACTTTTAAGCGCGAGCACAGGAACCACTTTTTTCGACAATGAGCCGTACTTACACGGAAACATCAGCATTGGGTCAAACCTTTGGGCTTCCGGGGAAGGGGATTTTGCTGCGACCACGTCCACAATACCGAGCCAGGGCGAGGACATGCCATGGCCGATGTTGGCTGCCCAGATTTTACCGTAGATAGTCCGCTGCTGCTGCTGCTGCTGCTGCTGCTGCTGTGTATAGACGCCAAATGCTCATCGTGATTGATTTGTCTCTGTGATTGTGCAGATGTGACAGGCGTGTGGACTCTCAGACGCTTTGATTTCGCTTCTGTGGTCAGGTATGGAGCCCTTGATCCATTATTATTGCTTCAGAGCAGACATACGGCGAGGATCGACACATCGACCACGGGTAAGCACACGATCCACGACTGCTCGACACGCGTGCGATGAGCGGCAGTGGCCTGGTGTGAGACGTGGCAGTGGCATGGCGCGAATCGTGCGCGTACGAGTTACGAGGGGTGGCAGTCGCGTCTGTGCACGACGCGGGAGGGTTCAACGTTCAATGGCCGGTCTTGAGCCCTCGTTATGCAATGCCTGTGCCGAATCACTCGAGTAGCCCGAGGCACGGCACTCAACATGCGAGGCGAGGGGACGCATCTGAGCCGAAGCTCTGGACGTCTTCCGTGGCGAAGCACTCACACGACTCAGGGCATGGCGATAGGTGGGAGCCTGGGCCGTTGGCTTCCTGCTTGTTGGCTTGAACTCGTATTCTCGCTGTTATGGTTCACGTTGTGGGTTTGTATACAATAGACACCAGTAAACAGAAGAAAAAAGGAAGCAGCTATGGGGTCGAGCGAGGATAGCAGTGAAGGATTGGCCACTGAAACACGACAATAGAAATTGCTTCCTATCACTTTAAAGTTCGCTTTCTGAAGATTCTGAAGAGACAAAAAGATTCTAAATAATTTATATGCTATGTATGTACAGTGACTAGGAAGGAAGACCAGTGCCCGTTGCGGTGGGAGAGGAATAGTGGTGTTTCAGTGGCCGATCTCGGGCCGAGAATCCAAATGCAGAAGGACACCACGAGAGTTTGAGCTACCGTTCTGTAAATTATATTGACAGACTCGCAATAGACACAGTTCAATTCTGAGATAAAATTTAGGATATTTACACAAGAATTGAGGCCAGTGGAACGTGCACAAAATTGTTTCAGTGACCGGTCTGTTTCAGTGCCCATCCTTCACTGTACAGAAAGCGATCGTGGGAAGCAAGAGACTTGCGCGTCACAGCTGCCGACTTGCGCGTGAACATCGTCAATATTCTGCTTTCGCACTCTTTCATCCTCGTGCTCTCGCAGAAGCCAAATGTCGGACAGCCGGAACAGCAATTATGGTCCAACTGCCATCTGTTGCGCCGAATGTCGAAGGTTGGAATCCACGCGCTTGTTTAACGTTCCGAGTATCTGAACCACATCCCGCTCTGTGCAGATCCAAAATCAAATGTGATAGGTTCGTGACATGAATCTAAGCTACTGACTTGGATGACGAGTGAGCCCACGGGCCATCCTCAGAACTGTGCCATGTCAGGGATGCGTTCGCCGCGGCTGCAGCCATTTGTGTCCCAATGGTGAGCTATTTCCGTTCCGAGTCATGGTTTGTCTTTGCTCTGCAACTCATGTGATGTCCAAGGGACTATGCCCACTGCGAAGGGTATCAAGTATGCTGCATCGTATATTTATCCGCCTCCCATTGTAACTTACACGCGGTGACAGAGCGCTTACCTTGCAAGCACAAAAGTCGGCGCAAGAGCTGAAAGCCGCACAAGCGCGGATCAAAGCCCTAGAGGGCGCCCTAAAGGCTGCCACCAACGGCGCTCATCCCCTGCTTCAAGTACACGAGGCTCAATCGATGAAGCCCAGTGCGACAGCGGCTAAGCCCGATTATGAAGAGCTCTACGAGGGCCGTTCTCACGAAGCGACGGAGATGATGGGTGCGCTGCTGCTAGGCGCGGATGGGAGGGCGCGGCATCTCGGGGAATCGGCCACCTCAGCTGTAGGCATTTCTGTTTTATCTTCAAAATGGTGACACTACTAACGCTATCCCGGACCCTGCATATACTTAGTCTCTCCTGACTTTGATACATACGTCGGTAATCTCATTCCACTCCGCATTCCCCTTTAAGCGCGATTAACAGTAACATAGGGACATGGCCATGGATTTGATCCGCGAGACACAGCATGTTTCGGGATGTCTTCAGAGATCATTGACCTATACAATGCATATCCCATGGGAATCGCAGACTGCGCCTACGAAACAGATCATTTTACTGACTTTCTGCCCCCGAGGGATAGAGCACTCGAGCTGGTGGACCTCTATTATGCGAAGTTTGCAATCCAGTAAGTCATTACCATTCATTGGGCATTCTCGATAGGATTTGACCTACTGTTCAAGGCACCTTCCGATACCGCGCTCCGACTTGATGAAGTCTTTCATTGATCCCATATACCAAGGCAATGAGGTTGGATCGGCGTGTGCCATTCACCCGCACAAGCTCGCCGTAATGTTCATTGTGCTGGCCTCTGGAACACTCCGTGACAATCCAGCTTTCGCATCAACCTTGGCCCATCAATACTACGTGCTCTCCCGCGCCTCCCTATCCTTTAGGCCTATTACGCAGGAAGCAAACACTGCCACGGTGCAAGCGGTATATATGCATATATGGTTCCTAATCATGACGACTTTCGACAAAACCAGCGAGGAACAGTGGCTGCTGAAAGGAATATGCGTTACAGTCGCGCAAATCGTAAATTCACATCATAATTATGACATCGCCATAGCTAACGCTAATGCTAGATCGGACTGCGTAAATTTCTACATTTCCTGCTATGAACGAATAATTAACGATACCCTGACGTAGAAAGGGACGGTGCCGGCTGGAATATGGACGAAGACGAGATTCAACGCCGCCGCATTTTATTCTGGGAGATATACGTTTATGATGCATGGTCGGTGAGTTGCCCAGACTGTACTCTGGCACACTGTTAGTTACCTTGACATCGTTCTTTAGAGCATCGGGATGGGTCGCCCACCCTCGATAAATTTAGAATACACCGATTGCAGATATCCCATGGATTATGACCCCTCTGTCGTCTTAACCGACACAGCGGAACTTGGATGTGAGTGGCAATGCGGACACCCATCACAAAATGTACTCATCCAAGCGACACAGTCCATGCATGGAAATCCCGATTTGCAGTCTCTTGCCTCACACCTATCTTGCACTACTTCCAAGGAGTCAAAAAGGCATCATATGCAGAGCTGTTGGAGTTGGACAAAAAGATCCGCCAACGGACTCCAGACCACCTCATGGCACCCACCAATGTCTCGCAGAATAGCCGGTCCTGGTCCCCTGACCCATCGAAAGCGATACAACAATGCACCATTATCTATGTCGTTGAATCCAGTCAGTTCAATCCCGCATCTTGATTAGACCTGATGACCTAAAAGTCTACAAACCCTGCAGATCTCCTCTATATCCACCGAAAATACTTCGCTCAAGCAATCCGCGAAGAACCACTTGACCCGTTGAAACACAAATACGGGCCTTCGGTGATGGCATCCTATAGAGGTGCCTACCGTATAATATGCGGTCTGAGGGACCTGTACGCCGTTCATCCGGAGGTCACGAGCAAACATAAATTCTCATGGGCTTCATTGTTCTCCGCATGTGTTGTTTTCGCGGCCCTGATAATCGGGAGCCCAGGGAGCTCTGTCGCCTGTGAAGCCTTTCCGTACATGGAAAGGGCGGTGCTGTTCTTTAAGATGGTGCGCTCAGAGGAGGCCTCTTCACAATCTGCGCTGGTAAATACATTACCTACATCACATCAAGTATACTAATGATCAGAGACAGAGTATGCTTCAAAGGCTGCTGAAAAGGTCGCAGGACGCGTACACGGCCTTCCATTCCGATAGTCCCCGGGACAGCGTCCTACCAAACGGCCTTGCCACAGAACCGGACGAGCTCGCGATCCTAGGTGGTCGCAAATCCATTATCACCCTGCGTTCAGCGTCCCACGCGCCTGCGGTCCAAACGGCCAATCCACCTGGTCACAGCGACTCATACCAACCTAAGGATGCTCTCGATTATGACGTCCTTGCGGGCACAGTGGCTCCTCCCCCTCCTGCTAAGCCCATGCAAAATGGTAGCGAAATCGGCGAGATGTCGGCTTTCTTTATGAACAACGTCGGTCACCAAGAAGTGCCTGCATTTCATATGCCCACCTTTGAGCACGAGCTCAGAGAGCAATTTATTGATACTGCCACATACATGGATACCTCTGCCTTGGATCCCACCATCTGGCCTCCGGACGAGGGGGGTTTTATGAGCCAAGGCGAGGATGTGGCATGGACAATGTTTGCTGCTCAGCTTTTACCATAGATAGATTTGCCCGCTGCTCCCACTGTTCTTGTCGGCGCTGCGTCCCCTTTGATATTTTTTTCGTTCGGTAATTGTGCAGATGTGGTGCGCATGTCCTGAAAAATCACCTCTCTCTCACGTCTCTAATCTCGTCGCATCGCCCCCTCAAATCTGCGATTGTTTCAGCATTGATATAATAATATCAAGTAGATATGTTGCAAATCAGGGGCAGGATACTCGGCACCACTAGAGATGCCATTTCTTCAAGAAGTTGCGCCCACCTGCACCCACTCAATTTTACACAATTTTACACCAGCTTCAGAGGTGAAGCCTCATACTCATCAGCATGCGGGACCTGCCAGGGCTCTACTGGGACGCTGAGCGGAATCGCTACTTTCCCGTTGGAACCAGACCCGCGGCATCACTCGCAACCGCCTCTCAGCCTGCGGTAGCGCGACCACAGCGCAGCCTACGCGAATTCAAGTCTAGCGGCGGGGCGTCAACTAGCAGTAAAACTGGGTTCCAGGCGCCAATGAGCTCGAATAGAAAGCGTGCATCCGGATCGTGGGGTGCGAACGAGCGTCTGAAGGGATCGGTATTTGCTGTGCAAACGCGGCGATGTGCTCGGTACGTGAGTCTGTGCTTATCTGGATATTCAAGTGCGAAATTTATGTATCTCCATCGTGCTCAAGTGAGCTTTTGTGCGCGCAGCTGGCGTGCACGTCTCGGGTGACCAAGATCCCCATGCCGGACCCCGCACATTCGTCTATCACTGCATTCAAAGTGAGAGCGAGAGCAATCCACCCACCACCTGGCCTGCTCACGAGCGTGCTTTCACGCAGACAGTTACCGTAAACGACTGCACGAAGATATTCTACGGGGACACGAACGGATGGCTGTACTCTTACACTGGGCGCGCGGGTGATACGCCCGAATGCGAGTTCTGGGCGCGCGAGTTGAATCTAATGTCTGAGGTACGCATCATTTAACAGCCTCGGAGATGTTTATTGATGCTGAACGCCGCTCTCCAGATATCCTCAATGTGCATTTCTGACTCTCGATGTGTTGCGACATCATTCGGACCCTCGCCGAAGATCTTGGTCCAAGAACTGGCGTCCACGAAGTCGGTGTCCCTCGACCACAAGGGATCAATCTGCTCTTGACTGATCCTCGACTCTTAAAGCACATCCATCCTAAGTCCCGGCAAGTCTGAGGTTCATGATATATGGTCCAGTCATCTTCGAGGACGGGGCCTTGCGCTAGGTACCTCTCCCTTTTTAGAAGACTCGCTATTTCAACTAACCCAATTCCACAGGCGCGAATAAAAAGGCGATATTTCTCAAAGATCTAGACACGTCGCGCTCAATCCAGGTCCTCGACACGCAGAGCGATGTTTTTGCCGTAGAGCAACAAGAAGTACAGACGCCCAGCATTTCAGGCTACCCGCTCTCGCTGACCGCAGACAGAACCTAGTGTACACCGGGGCAAGAAACGGCTCGATAGCGCGGTTCGACACGCGGGCGGATGATCCGAACGGCCAGCGTCTTCTGAATGGCTTCTCCAATGCGCAAGGGGTCAACTCCATAACCAAGTTGCACATCGTCCGTGACTGGCAGCTGGTGGTTGCAAACATCAATGGATGCGTGCGTGTCCACATGCCTTCCGAGGAGCTATTGGATGGGTGTTGATGACACGTAAATACAGCTTGCTTCGTATGACTTGCGGTTCGTGCGGGGGTCCACTCCGCTCTTGATGTTCACTGGGCATGTGAACTCCTACTCGACCAAACTGGTGGGGGCATTACCTGTTTGACAATGTGCTTTATTGAATCCCATCGCCCACAGGCCCTAACTGTAGACCCCTCCGAAAACTTTCTATTCGCCGCGGGCCAAGATAAGTGCATCCGAGCATGGTCTCTGCAGACAGGCGAAGGGCTCATTCCGCCATCCGCCCCGAAACGCGGAAGCGGGGATAATCCGTTTAGCACGGTGTTCAGCCAGCCAATCGCCGCGATGCAGGTGACGGAAGAGCGTAATGAGTTGTTGCTGTGGGCTGCCTCAGATAAGGATTTGTATAGGTACCACTTGGGTCAACAAGGCCATTAATCGTCTGCTTGATTATCGATTAGAAGTGACTAGTAATGCCTTGAGAGTACGCGCAATGGTAGACAAATGTAGGTGACGAACGTGATTGCAGGTGGAATTGCGCACGCGCCGTGGAATGTACGTACCATCCCGGCCCTGCCCGGAGGTTGTCCTCAAGCGCGAATTTTTGGCTGCTTTGCTTTCTTTCCTCTAACTTGCTCACTCACCTCATATTTTATCCATAATGTCTTTCCTCCCCCAACCCGTTCCCCCTTCCTGGAAGGTATGTGAAGTCTTGGAGAGTCGAGTTACCAGTCTTCTGACGCGCCAGCGAAATAGGACCTTGGCAAGTCGTCCAACGACCTGTTGGGACGCGACTACAATTACTCGGGCACCAGCCTCGAGGTTAAGACCAAAACCCCCTCTGGCGTCACCTTCAAGGTCGCCGGTAGCCAGAACAAGGGCGCTGCCATCGGTGCCGACATTGAGGCCAAGTACACCGACTACAAGAACGGCGTCGTGTTCACCCAGGCGTGGACGACCGCCAACGTCCTCAAGACCCAGGTCGAGCTCGAGAACCAGATTGCCAAGGGCCTCAAGCTTGACTTGACCACCTCCCTCCTCCCCGACAAGGGCCAAAAATCCGCGCTCCTCAACGCTGTCTACAAGCAGTCCGGCTTCCACACACGTGCTGTCCTTGACGTCTTCAAGGTATGCATCAGACCCGTTCACGACAGTCATCCCTCTTTGCTCACTCGTATCTCCTCAGGGCCCCACATTCACCGCTGACACCGTCTTCGGTCGCGACGGTTTCCTTGTCGGTGCCGAGACGTCCTACAACGTCACCGAGGGAAAAATCACTCGCTCCTCCGCGGCCATTGGCTACAACGCCCCTGAATACGCTGTCACCGTCCACGGTCTCAACAACTTCAGCCTCTTCTCCGCCAGCTACTACCACCGTGTCAGCGCTGACGTTGAGGCCGGTGCCAAGGCTGTCTACGACACCAAGGCCACCACCCCTGGTGTTGCCCTTGAGGTCGGTGCTAAGACGTGAGTTGTTCGCTGCGTGTCCATGATTCAGGCGGGGTATCTAACACGTTCTTGGTTCTAGCTACCTCGACCCTGCCGCCTTCATCAAGGCCAAGATCAACAACTCCGGTGTTTTGGCCCTCGGCTACACACAAGCCCTCCGTCCTGGTGTCAAAGCCTCCTTCGGTCTTGCTCTCGACACACAGCGCCTGAACGAGACCTCCGCCTCCGGCCCGGCACACAAGGTTAGTCTCATCCCAATTAATGAGCAGCTTCAACATAGGCTTATCGTTTTTTTTTGCACCACAGGTCGGTGCCAGCTTTGTCTTCGAGTCATAAATAGAGTGCTGCCAGTCGTGTATGAGATTATGAGGCTTGTGCGATCAATGTTACAATTCTCTTAATCTGCTCCTCGATGTGAAGCTGTAGTTGTCAGAAGTCGGCTATTACATTCAATAAGAAAGAAAGCATCGAGTCGTCGTAAGCGGCAACTGCGGGTGACCTAGAAGTGATAACACTCGAGGAGACTATTGGCTACATATGTATGTATTCCTGGAGTCGATCTGAAAACGCAGGAACTCGTGTTAGAGTTGGAGACGGGCAAATAGACAACGTCCATCTGGTGTTGAATGCATATTCTTGCCAAGTACTGCGTGAAGTGGTAGCAATCACCAATCTCGAAAGTTGACGGCGATGAACAGGAATGGGGTGACATGAACCACAAATATTTATGTGAAGCAATGCTTCGAACACTGTTCAATCTTGGACCAAATAGCCATGTCGTTCCAAATTAACTCTTCTTAGCGATGATGGACTGATTGCATGGAGCGCAGGTCGAAGGGTTATCGAGGTCGAGTATCCACGAACCGGGCCGGGGTTAAAGGAGTAAGTTCCGACACGATATATCCGCGCCTCCCGCGGTATTGGATTGGATTCTGGGCGACGAAGCGTTAAGCAGTCGATATTTCGTTCCAAATTGACTCTCCTCAGTGATGATGGGCTGCTTTCATGGCGCGCAGGTTGAAGGGTTATCGAGGTTGAGTATCCACGAACCGGGCCGGGGGTACGGAAGGAGTCAATTTCGATGCGATTTATCCACGCCTCCCGCGGTATTTGATTGGATTCTGGGCAAAAAAGGGTTAAGCAAACGACGCACGATGCACAGACATCACGATGGGCACTCACTTCTTAAAGATTTGTACCACTTCGCACTTGGATTCCGAACTTCCACGATGTTGTCTCCTGCTCCTAATGCAAAATGCGTACCATCTCGGGAGAATGGCGTGCTAGAAATCCCTTTCTTGGCGTCCAACTCCGCCATGAGAGCACCCCATAGAGCGACGAGAAAGCAAAGGAGGAGATGTTCGAACTTGAAATCATGGCGTTGCCCTGTTCCTGCGTCCAATATTTGGATGATGTCGCCTTGTGGTATCGCAACAACTCGAGTGGCGCCGTAAGAGAACGAGAGGGCTCGAGGTGTTTGGTGGCCCTTGAATGCGACCACTGTCTTATTAACCGATGAACATTCGGTATCCGTTATACTGCGACGAGCCTCATAGGCGATGCGCGTGAACCTGTTGCGGGGAATAACCACAGAGTGGACGGCGGTGGCTGGCCTCCGTCTCATGGCTTTATCCAGAGCACGGAGAATTACGGGGCACTCCAAGGTATTCGGCGAATCGCTCATGACATCCCTGACTCCTAGTATACGACTACGGAGGGCAGGTGTGGCACCTGGAGTTACGCCATCGCGCATCCGGATGGTGGTATCACAGAAACCTGACGCACAAAGTTTGTTCTCCTGCCAGTATGTGAGGAATATGTCGCAGTGAATATAACCTGTGCTGTAGATGCGAACGCTGGCATACAGGTGCCACCATCGCATGTTGCGATCTCGCGACCATGAGGCACAATATCGGTAGTAGAGACAGAATGCCATTTCGAGGATATTCCTGCCCGTGACGATGTCGCCGCTTATCGATTCCCATTGTACAAGGACTTTCGTTACGCAGTCGGTGCCACCGGAGGCAAACGCCTTAGCCGAGAAAGTGAGGAGGGCCGCATCGACCGTATACACTGTCGCCGAAGGCCGAGCAATGATTGCGCTCCGGTGCCTGCCGCTCAAATGGCGCAGATGCGAATCTGCCTGGAGGTGAACTTCAGCGGGTGCAGCTGGCAAGAAGAAGTCGTATAGTGACGCGCGGCGCAAGTAATCGTGGAGCCCGCTGCTGAACGGTGCTCCGAGTGGCCGCATGATCCTGCTGGTGGTATACTGGTCGTAGAAGCTTCGGAAAGAAGCTAATGAAAGACGCTGTGCCGGAGACACCAGCGCACTGCTGACTGCAACTCTGCTACGGCGCGTCGGTGACGTCTTTGGGGGAGGATCGGAAGCTTCAGCCAGGACAGCCTCGGCTTTCCGTGCAGCGTCTGTCTTGTTCATGTCTATAAACTTGACGTGTGGCAACGTACTCAGGCCCTGGATGTCGGGCTCCGGACAGGCGGTGATGATTATGCGAATATTACCAGCCAGGTTTCCGGCATGGTTGGTAAGCGCAGCTATGACCCCTCGACGGGCCTCTGCAGTTCCAGATTGATCCAGTGCATCGATGACAACTACAATGGGACCAATTGTCGCCAATTCTTGCGAAGGCTGAAGAATGAACCTTTCGAATTGCTCCACTGCCGAGGATGTGGTGCGGACCGCCTTCTTGGCCACAGCCTGGTACAATCGAGCTTTCCACTGTTGATCAAAATCGGCTAAATCGCGAGCAATTGTGCTGAATAGCTTGTTGGGCTTGCGATCTGGATAGGAGGGGTCGAAGCAGAACGAGGAACCCAGTCTCTCCAGGTCCTCAAACCATTTGGCGGTCTCGTTTGCTATTGCCGATTTCCCTATGCCGGGATCACCAGTCACAAGCAAGACAGTGCTTGTCACGTCTTCGTTAACCCAGTCTCTGATAGCTTGCAGCAGAGCTTCATGGGTGCCGGGTGTGCAACCCCCTTTGTCGTTGTAGCGTGCCCCATCGGCATAAGGCATGTCGCCCAGGGCAACCTCGGTGGCTAAATTTTCAAAATTAGCCTTGTGCATATATTGCTAGTGGACAAAGCGGACCAAAAAATTCAATCTCATTCAAAATTCGCAGCACCAGAACCTCCGTTTTAAGGACTACAACCTCCGTGCCAAGAACTGCGTGTCTCTCCAACGCTGTTAGTAGACGGTGAAATCTTTCCTGGTATTTCGCAATATTAAGGTCGGTGGTCGATAGTATATTCGAGACTGCTCGGGCCGCTGCGACCAGAACTAAGAAAACGACGCAGAATTAAATGAATGGAACGTACCGAAGCTTCTCTTCATAGCATACGTGATGAAGTGGGCACACTCTGTGGTCTGTTTCATCAATTTCACGAATATGGGTGCGAGTGTTGAAATGCTTTGAAGAATATCATATCCGTGCACGATGTTGTAAACGTGGACGATTGTCTTCAACAAGCTATCCATCTTGTCATCTCGATCCTGTTGCGCACTGAAGACCTATAGAGCAATTTGAGGAAATCTGCGTGTACGTTGGGATAAAATAATCACGCATACATTATACGCAGCACTGAGGATTTGCCATGCCATCTTAGCGTATGGGTGTACCTGATAGAGGTTTAGAGCGAAGCCAGGTTGTTCAAATAAGCATAAGCGCACCTCTGAGATCTTGTCCATGAGGTCTGCGAATAATTTTACTTTCGGTAAGAGAATATCCCAAATGCTGATACTGCTGTCCCCGTCGTCGTTTGAATCGACAGTCACGTCAGATGATTTGAGGAGTGAATTCGGTGCCCGACGCATTCGAGCCGCATTGTCTAATGCTCCATTAACCGCAGAACCCATGACAGTCTCTAGTGTCAAGCGCTCGGGATTGGACGAAGTGTTTGACTTCTGTGGGTCCTCATTCGATGCGGTGAGCATTCCAGATGATGTGGCGGGGATTAATGGAGATATATGCGTGATTGGGTGGTTTTGACCGTTCGACGGAGTGAATGGTTGGGTTAGGGAAAGTTGGGTTAGGGAAAGTACCGCAGATACCACGGTGGCAACGTGCACTTTACTCTTGCCAGACATATTCCTACGGTGCCCACCAGTTCGAGTTGGAATTTGAATCAATGCTCGGAGATATTGTCGTTTGTTCTCCACGGGAGATGGATGTTCGAATAACACCGTCACAGTGAAATGAATGGTGGTGCTGACTAAGCGTGAGGGCGCCAAAGTGTTGAAGGTTGCCATCAACACGTGGGAAACTAATCACAGGGCTATCAGAGTCAGCGAACGTTGTTTCAAGGACTTCAAAGTCGACGCGCCTTGAATTTTTTCTTTGATAGTAGACGGATCGATCCGCCTTAGGAAGGTCCCCACGAGCTGCTCTCCGTAACTTCGGATGACATATAGGCTGATATTTAGGTCAATTTTCCCACATGGACCACTGGAAAATATTGGGCGATGAGTATAGATACCAACGAGTGTATACAAGCTCACAGCTCAAACAAGAGTGATTCTTTCCACTCTACGAACTTGTCTTGGGCAACGGCAGTTGCCATCTTGGGCGTTTCTTCTCCAACCCGGACCTCGACGCGATAGTTTTCTGTAGTTTCGCGCCTGTCATAGGCGGGAACGCTGTCACACTTGATGTCTACCAATTTTGTCAAAGGAGGTGCTCCATGGGATAGTGCCCGGCTAACCTTTCACTAGTAAAGCCACAGGTTGCGAAGAACTAGATGTCCTTTTGCCATGCATCTTGAATCGCCTAACGCGTAATGAATCCATGCTTGTACGTCGCAGAATACGGAAGGGAATACGGAAGGGAAAAGCAGATTAAAGCCTTCATAGCATCGGTCTTTTCAGGCGGGTTGACATGGCACGTTGCCGGTAGGTCCCAGAGCATCGGTGATCAGGAGACGATCTCAACTGTAGATATGCGCTGTGAGGCAGGGCTTTGGATAAGTCACCGGACCGCATACTGGAGTGGCCCGAAGGCAGTGATGAACCTATTGAAATCCTGTCAATGAGCGCTTATCATGCAATGTGTACGCCATGACTTACTATGTACTGCTATCACAGGCTATCACAATGAGTAACTGGAATGGGAAAATTCATAGTTTCTCGACGATCAGCACGCCGCTTTCCCTGATCCATTTTTTGTCGTATGCTTGTCTAAGATACCAGCCTTCTGACCTTGTGAGGATATGGATAGGGTTCCAAGAGGTACACGTTTAGATAAGCGGCAATCAGCAGACTTCGGGACCCCTCTGCAAAATATAGCAAAATATACCATTTTAGGGTTACTGTGGCGTGTAAATAATAGGACATCACTCGCCATACCAGCTTGATACCAGCTACTATACAGTAAATGGAGCTGTTTATAATATGAATATACCACTTCGTTGTTTTTGCCATTTCCTACGGTGTTTCCTGAGCTCTTCCTCGCCCGGAAACCAGCGCCCGATTTGCGTTATGATGAATCTCACTCTCAAGTCTTTGCCATTTGGAAGCCGGCTCTAAAAGGCCCCAGCAGCATAAGTGGTACTACTCAGTGTGATTGATAAATTAGTAGGATAACAGGAACTAAAAATACTCACCCACTCCGGGCACTTAGATGCGCTGCATCTCAATGCTCAGGTTGTTCAGAGTAAGTCGCAGGATTGTGAACGCGGGCGGCTATCGCCAATGAGCGGGCGTTACAAACGTCCTTTGCTCCTGACCGTGGCAGTGGTGACAGCTTGAATTTTTTTGCTTCCACTGGATCAATCCTTCCAAAAAAAACAATGCATCTAATCATACTATGGCCTCATCTGGCCCCATGATCATGATCCGGAACTCAGCAGCGGCAAAGTCCAGTTGTGGCGTGATTCTAAGTAGCAGTGTACGGTGTATGTACCTTGAGGCAACTTTGTGAGTCAGCCTGAGTCAGCTTAACGTTTTCCAAGGCGCCACAAGCTGGCACCATCACCTTGAGTTGATGGATGTTCTCGTCGAACACACGAGATCAACGAAAACTTTTAAACGAGAGCTTGCTAAGGTCCAAGGCCGGGAGCTGTAAGTCTGAGACATCCGCCCCTTCGAAAACAAGACGACCATCCCGCAAGTTTATTGTTCACCCTCCTAACCATTCCTCGTTGGTTCTGCTCACTTATTGTCTTATTAGCTTTGGGGCTGCACAGCGTTCCCCAGCCATAATAACTTGCGATGTGCGACGGCCACGCGCCTGAGTTGAACTCAAATCACCTCCCGGCAACACTGCAAGTCCGCGGCAACTGGCAAGGCACAACATATGCGGCTGGCTGCACACGGGCTAGGCTAGGCTGAAACTATAACTTATACCTGTTACAGCTGACAACATGTTGGTGATCGTCTCGCGTTTGGATTTTAGCGCAGCCCCGACCCCAGACTGATGTGCTTAGAGGGCAGTAATGATCCTGTTGACATGCTGTCAATGAGCACTTTTCTTACAGCATGTACGCCATGACTTGCTGTACACTGCAAGGTGTTTCCCAGCGCGTGGTGATATCATATATGAGCAATTTGTCCCACCATCTTTGAGTAGAGGACTGAAAAAGACCGCCTACCATAGATGCTAGCTGTCACTTACCGCAAGTGCATACACTTTCAGGCGTCACAGCTCGGGAGGTTGTAGGTGATTCAATTTCAAGCTCTCCAATTTCTTGGAAGTTGTCATTTTACCTTCCTAAGCGATGTAGGAAGGCCTGCGAGGGTGCTCTGAGTCTAGCATTACATAAGAGTTGAGGGAGAAGGTAAGTAGAGGAGGCCAGAGCAATGCAGAAGACGTTGAACACATATTTTCCCGTTCGTCGCCGTAAGAGGAGAAGAAACGACTGGGACGATCGGAACTTGTTGAACGTCTCCTTCCGGTCATCCTGCCTGTTGGCAGGCACTGGTAGCCGGCTGTCTGCATCAAATAAGTATTGTATCAACAAGGCGTTCGGACCAGTGCGCGCTAGAACATTTCAGTCCAAAGGTCTGAATATTCTGAATCCC
Organism: Athelia psychrophila; assembly: GCA_001630335.1. NCBI lineage: Eukaryota > Fungi > Basidiomycota > Agaricomycetes > Atheliales > Atheliaceae > Athelia > Athelia psychrophila. The sequence goes on from KV417568.1 coordinate 139,064, forward strand.
CACACGTCCCGACGGTGTCCCACAAATTATACTGTACCTTTCATCATCCTCGTGCAATCCTCGTGAGTAGCAAAGGCACATCATTCTATACATTAACGAGCCTACGTAAAATATATGTGTTATGTCGAGTTGAAGGTACATGACCATGAGGAGCCGCACAACTCCATTGGTCGGCATGCATCCAGCGATCATTCACGGCACCACCACCCGGGCCATTCGAGACCATATCCAGATGTGCTTCCATCGCTCCAACTGGAGAATTACTGGTCGAAGTAGCCTATTGATAGAAGTGTTCAAGCGGCCCAAATAGAGAAGTGTCATATGTACGGTCGTCTTGAGTTTGGCCTTGATACATACGAGCAGAGTACTCGGCCAGAGGCTCCTGGTGAAAGAAGTCGGGGATTGGTGGCTCTGAGCTTGTAGCGAGATGCGATTGCGAAGGACCCGTTGTCCCGGTGGCGCTCCGAGTTGGCTGCTCCCAAAGATGTCGATGAGGGCTCGAGGATGATTCCGGATGACCGGTAGAAGTAGAACCGGAAGAAAAAGCAGTCGAATTGGAAGGGAGCGTATAAATATACTCCATCAAAGCCGGATGGACACCTTGCAGGCTCGTATTCATATCTTCCCGCCCGGCAGACGATCCGGAATGGGAGGTACTTGAAAGACTAAGCTTAAAGCTGCTCTCCAAATCCGAGGCAGATACCGATTCCTGGGATGTTGACGATGGATTTGCACCCGTTGCCGGTCGCGTCAAACTTGCATCGCTTGTCCCGCCCGAATTCAGCGGTGGCCTCTGCACGTGCATTTTGGTGAAGAGAACGCGCGTCTGGCCACCGAATATGGCCAGCTCATCGGCAGTGGCCCCTGGTTTGTTGGACAGGGTCATCTTTGAGGCTGGGTTGAGAGAACGCATATGCGATTCGCCGTGAGATTGTTTGAACAACGCCGAAGCCTTCTCTTGCAATCGAACGAGGATTTCCTGGAGCATATCAACAATCAATCAATATAAATATATCATGAGATCTACAGAAAGTTGAATAGGGTTTACCATCGCCCCTCGTGCACGGGGAGTACGATCGGCACCTTTCACTAATAAGTCGACCGCGATGCCCAATTCAAGATATGCTTTAGATGCCATATTCGAGGACGGTGCGCTCGTCACTATTGAACCAACAACCATCTGCATAGCATGACTTGAATCAGCATAGTTTATCTACTTATGATTCGTTCCACTCACAGCGGCAGAGAATAAATGGGTCCACGTCGTCCACCACCTGACGAAAAGAGAGTGAGTCGCTTTCAACGCCAGTCAAAACGGGACCTTTACCTCGGCATTATCTCTAAATTCATGACAGATTCTCTGATGATGTCTGATGCGCAGTTAGAGGCGGCCAAGAACGACGGCGCGTAACGGCTCAGCAGGGGATTCTCGGGATGGTCGAGCAGAGCCTGAGCGAAGAAGCTCTTGTGGAGATACGACACGGTGAGCGTGCGGAACTGTGACAGTAGAGCGGATTGTAAGTACGTCTCCGCGCTCATGTCATTATCGGGATTGCCTGCGGTAAAGGCCGGTGGAAAAGGCTTTTCGCGGATCTTGCGATCCAGTTCTAGAATCGTTTTATAGCTGGGAGTCTCGGCTGCTAGGGTGGCTTTGATTACTGGACCGAACACTTCTTTCACGAAGTGATGTTTCCAGTTCCAGTCTATGTGGTGGAATCGGTAAGAACGCTCTAATCGAGAGCAAATGCTACGTACATTGCGCCTCTGGCTCGGTTTTATCGTGGGGAAAGGCGCAGTCGACATAGGATAGCTCTACAGAAGGAGGCCGACCCATTGTGATGCTCTGGAGACCACATTAAAAGAGGCTAAATGTAAGTGGATGTGTGAGCTCACGATAAACATGTCGATGGAGCACAATTCCCAAAAGAGTCTTCTTCGTTTATTGGCAGTCTTTTCATCCATGTTCCATCGTCCAGGATCGCGATCTGTAGAGATTCAGATGACTAAAATAAACCATTCATGAGGGCACGCACGCATTCCGAGCTAGCAACCAGGGGGATGAGTTATCAGAAAGGGAAAGAGATGATATGTCTCACACTTTGCGCAAGCTTGCTAGCGAGCCCTATCAGCGCCCATGAACTGTCTCGCGAGGGATGCTCGTTGGCAGTACCACGGTATTGAGCCATAAGGAGCAAGGCAACTATTGTTTCCATTAAGGGAGAGTCGAGAACAGAGCCGTGGGTGAGAGCAGCACGGGCATGATGGTAGTAAATTTCTGCCTCTTCGTTGTTTGGATGCAGCGTGAAGTCCAAGTTAGCACCTATAGCAAGAACCACAAACAGGACTGCGAGTTTGTGGGGAGAAATTTGGGTTCTTGCGGTAGCAGCGAAATCGTCTTTATCTTCGCGCTCCTTCTTGGCGTTATATATAGGAGTCAGGAAGTCCTCCATGAGATGCTCTTTTTTAATCGGCTGGAACGACCATGATGCGTGTTCCATATAGGCTTCAAGTAGACTCCAAGCGCGAGAGGTCGGAGGGAGACTATCGAGCATCATGTCGATTACATCTTCATACTCTTGAGGATCAGTTGTGCATCCGTTACCCATGGGAAACATGGACGCCAGACGATTCAGAACGTATGTCATCTTGGGCGGCTCACTTTGCTTTTCCGACGGTTCCGTTGCCGAATCTGCATGAGCCTGTATAAATGCGTTAGAGGTGAGAGGAAAGGGCAGAGCACCGGTCACGTCGTACCATCAGCAATGTCTGCGATTCATAAGTGACTTTTCCGTTAACAGCAACAAATTATCAACGAACCTCTGACCCTCCGGAAGACCCGAAATATCTAGATTCACCACCGTCACCGATCTCAAGGGTTCCAAAGGCATCCATGGTTCCGGCAAGGGAGTCTTCGAATGACTGCACGTCTTCCCCCTGTCGAATTTCTGGGCCAGATTTGATTGAGAGGAGGTCATCTCGCAGAAGGGGGTGTGGGTCTAAAGACACGCTCGCTTGCAGAGAAGCCAGAGCATCTTCTAACTGCCGAATGCGTTGATTCATCGCAGATATTTGTCGTTGAAGCTGCTCCGTTCTGGGTTCTGTACATAAGATAGGCACGTGTTGTTCAGAAATTGATAAGAACACGTACCGCGAGCCCTGACCCAATGTAAAGTTGCCCTGCGGGCATATTTTAGAGCATCCTCGACGAACGCACGAGCTGCAAGGTATTTTCTAATCCCCGTCAGCGAGCGCAATTCGTGTTGCTAAATGAATGCCGAATCTTACTTTGTCGCATTTCAGCTTTAATCTTTTGCACTCAGCACACGTAAGCTCTCCGCGAGCCCGCTTCTTCACAATATCTCCCTCTGAAGGAGACCGAGAACTTGAAGCTCTGGCACTTCGAGCATGTGGCCCAGGCAGCATGGAAATGGTGGTGAAAGAGGTGTCGAAGAGAGGTGTGATTCGACGCAACGCAGCTGTACGTTGTATTCTGGATGTAGGACCCTGTGAGACCTCAAGCAAAAGGGTATTCAGTGCTGATTTGTAAAGGGATTGCGTGGTTACGATCCAAATTCAAATTGTGTTCCGGCATCGAGCCCAGGACTCAGTACTCAGAACTTGGTACTCATTACTCAAGTACCCACGATCGGCGCGGCGTCCCGGTCCCGCCCGCTTAAACGGCTACTTTCATGACCTCCTCCACACGCCGGCGACCCAGCATACTCCAACGGTGTCCAAAAAGCAGCTATCTCCACCACCGTCTGTCTCGACGCGTCTGAAACGTGCATGAAATCCGAATACGAGGCGGTGCATTAGGCCTAAAGCGCTTTGAAGCGGGTCTACCGTCTTTGCGCTGCCATAGGCTGCCATTGAAAGTTGAAACCTGTCGAGACATGGTGTCTGAGTTTCCAAGTGACTTGCTGGTCCAAATTGGCCCTCGAAGTCGTTTTCTTGGATCTCGAGAAATCTCAGAGGAGCATCGTCGATTCGTCGTAAACTTGCTCACGATTCAAAAGTACATCCGGACGAGAACTATACTGTGCTCCCAGAGAAACTGAAGCTTCTTATGTAGGCTCTGTATTGACCTCGGCATCACGAACTCTCCTTGAGGCGCTGTTACACGTTTCCTTTCACTACTGTGGATTTAGTATTCGACGCTCTTGATATTCGCCTTTTCTACGTTTCGAGTACTCTTGAATTGCCGATTAAGACCTTTCGTTGATGGAAAAGTGCTTCTGTTTCCATTAGCTTTGGCTCCTCGCGTCAACTTCTTCTGGATGATACCCTACACCAGTGCCTACTCCTAATTAACCTCAATTACCCCCTCAATTATCTTCACAGCCCCACCACTCAACCGCACCTCGTCAATATCTTCGCCTCCCTCCGTCCGAATCACGCTCACGAAAATATCACACCTCCGCTTCACCTCCACGCCCTGCACGAGGTGAAATTCAAAAGGTCCCTTTCCCTTCTCCCTCCCCTCCAACAGACTCAAGTAACAGCACAGCGCCGAGCTGGCACTGCCGGTCCCAGGGTCCTCGCGGGATCCAATGCTTCTAGTGCGAATGAACCTGCAGCCAGGCTGGTCGGGGTCAATGCCAAGGTCGACGTAGTAAAACGTGCCTGTCAAGCCGGCGTTCCAGCCATCGAAGGCGTCGAGGTGCAATCCGCGGTAGACCTCTGGCACTGGCAGGAGGCCGGCGGAGACGCTGACCAGCGCCTCCAGGGTGGTGAGAGGGACGAGGTTGAAGGCCATGCCCCTGACGATGGAGACGAGCGGGACCGTGGGCGAGCCGTCTCCACCGGCAGAAGATGGTAGCGGGTGCGGGAGCCGCGTAGCGTGGATGTGTACATCATGTGGGACGACGATGGAGGCGATGGATGTGCTTGGGTTGAAGGTGATTGGGGCGAGGCCAGCGAGGGTCTTGAGGGTGTGGACAATGGGATAGAGATTACGGGCGTACGCGGCGATGTAAACTGCGGTACCAATTGTGGGATCTGGCTGGGGGTTAGTTCGTGGGCTTGTGGATGCAGGAAGCTTCAGCTTACGGCCGGCGAAAGCAATGCGCGATAGAGGGGTGAAGATATCGTAATCGACCACCTCGTCGTCCTTCCCAGCCTCATTAAGAAAGACAGTCTCCGAGAGATTGAACTCTGAGGCGATCTTCTGCTTCTGCTCCTCATTAATCTGATCGCGGAGGACCGCAGGAATTCGAATAATGGCAACCTGGTTGCCACTGAGTCTCTGCTTGGTGAAGACATCAAGAGTCGTGAAATCGAGCTTCATTTTTGAAATGTGTTCAGCTGGAAAAGCCATGGGAACTAATATTTATGTATTTTTGTCCCCGATAGGAATGACTCATTTTGAGTCATGCCCTCCTTAAATAATAATAATCGTCTCACTGGCAGGCCAAGTACTGCTGCATGGATGCTGTGTAACATGTATTGACTCAGACCGGAAGCAATGGCAAAAGTCGATGTCGTGATATCCAAATGCAGTGCGAAGTTTAGCAGTCCGAGCTTTCGAACTTCATCACAGGCCAACGCAAGGCCAACTTCCACTGGCATCCAATCGGTATTCATCAATGAGCTCAACCAAAAAGACTACACTTCATGTGCCCGTGCTCGTGTATTTCACATCGCCTTTATCACAGCAAGAGAGATCGCTCCTTGTATCACAGCTCAACGAGCCCAACGAAGAATTCCTAAAACCATATCCTCATCTACCTAAACTCTTTCACGAGTCACCAGGAAACGAGGTAGCAGGAAAGACCGCAGAAGAGGTTGTGGAAACCCATAAACGATGGGTTAAGGAGCAGGAAGTCCAGTGGAACGACAAGCATGCGGAGTCCGGGTCCAAATTCAAGAGTTGGCCAGGGAGTTACATGTTTGTCATCGCTGGCGACCAAGCGTCCCCTCATCCCGCTTCACCAAAGGACCAAAGGTGCAAGCTATACACATGTCCGATGAATCAACCGAGCATTCATTTGACGTGAGATCTGTTCGAGCCGCCAGTGCAGCTGGAGTGGTCAACGTAACCGATGTCAGCGGGTGGGACTCAGAAGGGATGGCAGAAGATGAGGGGGAGGGAAATGATACGACCGGAGGTGCAGGACGAACTAACTCGAGTGAGAAAGAGTCAACAAAGCGTCCTCCGATGACCCTCCCGACCAAATCACGACCTGCAGAGGCCTAGTTCCATGTTGGTGCCACACCACCTGCGTTTTATGATCATTTCTAATACTTCTTGAATAGAGCAGTTGCAAACAGTCTCTAGGAAAGCGCATACTGAGTTACAGACTCTGAAGTTAACTTTTCTTGGCGCATCGATTGCAAAGGTGTGAATTGGAATGAGTATTTAGTTGTCACCTGAACATCTCACATGGAAATTTTGAGCGTAGATCTTTGTGCCAAAGCTTTATATATTCACCCCAGCGCGTGCTCTAGATCAATCAACTCATTTGCCCAGGCTGTGTAAGCTTTGAGGGGAAATCATACTATTTCTTGCTAAAATGAGAGGTATTCGCGTTTTGTTACTAATGTATCTTGATAACAGCCGCGGCCCCGACGAGGATGTTCACGTTCTTACGGCGCACAGCTAATTATACGCACGCAAGGATGGTCACAATATGTAGCTCTGCAAAGAGTAAGTGCGTTGTGCAATCATCAATGTGTAATGATACTAATGTTCGCATAAATTGAAAGTTGTCGATTGAAACTCTTTGTCTTGTATCGCTCCGTAACCCTTCCTTTCCTCCATCAGCTCCAATCGTAGCCTCTTCGCTTCCTCAAGGGAGATTGGAAAATCTTCAACATTTGCCACGACTTCTTTCTTTAGCTCCAATGGCAGCTGGATGGGAAACACGCGTGTTCGCTCCAATTCTTCTCCCCACCAGTCTCGGCGCTGACATGGAACGTTTGCGCTCGAGATGACTTGAACGTGGGGGTCAACAAGAAATAGCGCCAGTATATTCCTGTGGCCTGGTTTAGTGGGGTCTGCGAGCTTGAAAGGAAGCACGCGGTGCTGCAAGATATTCGGGAAGGTGACCATACGGCCTTCTTTCGCCAGGATGTCGCCAATATATTGCACCGATGGACCCTCATTCTGACATCCAAAAATGGCGTGTAGCCACTCGTGATTATCCTGTTCACCTGGGTTCTCATCGGCTTCCATGACACTGGATTGCTGGCGAAAAGCAAGGCGACTGTCGGTGATATTGGAACAGTCATAATAGTACAGTGCGGTTGCGCAAATATGCTCATTCTAGCGAGATTATGTGAGAACTGGACATCAAGGAAGATAGTGCACTGACCAATTGTCCCTCGACATGCCATGATCCACCGCCGTACTCTGGCTTTTCCGGTGTGAGGTGAATATTAGCGAGCTTCACGATGACCTGAAGGCCCCTCTCAGCGAACTCTTCTCGCAAGTTCAAAGTGTTCTCGTCTCCATCATTGATGTCCTCCGGACTGAAATTTTGGGGCTCCGGAAGAACAAGTACAGTCGTTGCCCATTCCACGAAACGCTCGCCATAGGCGTCGTCATCCTCACCGACCAGTCGGGCAGGCATTTGGTCTTCAGGAATGTCATCATCCTCATAGAAACCGTATTCCGGGGCTCTGAATCGAATGCGACCGTTGTCGAATTGATTGGGGGCAGTACTGAGAGGGCCGAGAGTGCGGTTCCATAGTGGCATCGCTTTAGCAATGATTTTCTGGACCACTTCGTAAAGGTCCTTGTTCCTGCTCGGATGTAAATTATTGATATACGAGGTGATTCTGAAAAGCATCGCATCAATGGCACAAGTAGTGTGGGATTCAAGCGACTTACTTGACCTCGCCTTCTTCGCTACCAAAGTCAACTTGACAAGGAAGCCACTGAAATTTTGTACTGTATGGAAGCCGCAAATAACTTCCTTGCTCTCCTTTTGGAGGTACAGGCAAGGTTTCACCCTCACCACACCGCCCAAGACAGTCATCCAAAGTGACGGTTGAATTCTTCAAGATTCGGGTCACTCCGTAAACAACTGGGAACAGCGAAGGATGGACCAGGTCGAGGACCACGTCTTCCGAGCCCGGATGCCAGTCCCGTTGATTGGGTGGGATGCGCTCTAGCGGTGCCGCAGCAGATTTAAGAGCTAGGCGAAGCTCGTCTGGGACAATGGTATCTGACTTGACAACGTTTCCATCATATGCGATCACAAGGCCGGTCCTCGCGAAAGACTCTACTTTGAAGCGAAGTTCGCTGATGCAGTAATTGAACATTCTCTCCGTTATCTGCGCGTTCTGGGCCGCCCCAGAGGCAAGTGCTTCTAATTTCCACTTTGATACGATGGTTTCATCAACGATCTGGAAGCGTCAGCTCAGAGGACGTCGTTTATAAGACTCTTAAACTGCATTACTGACCTTGCTATCCCAGCCTGCTTTGTCAGTGATATTATCCATGAGCCTCATCATCGCGAATTCACGAAGAGATACCAGCCTCATTCTTTTTTTCGAATTCCGTTAGCATGTTGAGAAATTGCGGAATTCCGCACCTACATGTCTCCACAATCGAGGGCATTGCGAAACAGGTCGCTGGGTGCAAAATTCAGTGGGAGACTGAATCCTGGAAGTTTGGCAGGAGATGGGTCGGGCGGCGCAGTGCTGGAGGACATAGCTATCAGTACTAGTGCACTGGTGAGTACGCGGAGCAGCCTGATTGTTTAATCTTCAATCAACCTCAGCGGTGGTTTATATAGTGTTGCAGGCCTAGGCAGACACGTGGACGCTACACATGATGACCCTTCGGCCCTGTCTTCCAAGTCAATTCAAATCATGGCAGGAACTATCGAGAGCGGAGTCTCGGGCCCGCCATACTCGGAGTCATGTGAAGTGCAGTAGATAGAACGTGAATCATATGGAGTCGGAATGATGGTTGTGAATGGGTGTTGTTGTGACTTGTTTGTTGGCGGCTTCGAGCGCGAGTAGTATTTATACCCTGTGAAATTCTCAAACCGTGTTCTGTTGGATTTTTTGTCTTGTTGCGTACATGATACTGAGCTTGCACCAAGCGGTAAAGATCTGTGAGTGGTTCTTTTGAAAGCTCGAAAAAGTGCTCTTTTTGAAGATATCCGCCTGGCAGGTGCAGACTCAGATGCCTGATACTGTCCAATCGGCGATGCCAATTTCCTGCCCTTGCACATTGAATGCAGACCGTATTTCCCTTCCCACGAGCCCGTTGTCCGAACCCAGGATCGAAGTCCCCCTCACTTCCTCGGAAAAGATTCAGGTCTACTCGACTCTGTCGCAAGTCCACCGCGACCTCGCAGAGTTAGATGATGCGGTCGCGCATCTGAGATCCGTCCAAAAGCGACTGCTCTCGAAGCGAGAGGCTCTGCAGACGTTTTACGATACACATAATGAGCTGCTGTGCCCAGCCAGATTGATGCCACCGGAGATTCTCGCAGAGATATTCTCATACTTCAAGCCCGATCAATATGTTCCAGGGTGGCAGAGGGCACTTGGCACTCTGGCCGCGCAGAGTATGGTTCTTCTCCCAGCCAGTGTCTGCCAACAATGGCGTCAAATTACACTATCTACCCCCTCCCTATGGAATCGTATCTACCTGGATCTTGATAGGAGTGAAGGCAGGCTGGAGTTGGAATGGCTAAAATTCTGGCTTCCACATTCTAAAAACTACCCACTGTCCATCGTCATCCTGGACCATGGATCCGATCAGGATGCATGGAATGCTATTCTCGACATCCTACTTCCACAATCTGGTAGATGGAATCGTGCGATCATCCAATTCCAACATGAAACCGATTTCTCAAGAGTCGAGAACAACCTGCCGTTGTTGGAGACTTTGCAGATCAAGATCGCTGGCAACATTACACGCGATCTAGCAGATGCATTCCAGATTGCTCCATTGCTCAGGCACGTCAACATGAATGTTAATCGACTCAGGGGTGTATGTCAACTCCCCTGGACTCAGCTCAGTTCTTTCGATGCCTCGAAATGCTCTGTTCGACAGAGTCTGGCTCTGCTGCGGATGATGCCCAATATCGTTTCATTCACTGTGAAACTGATCAACGAAGAAATGGGCCACCACGTTCCAAACGATCCCTCTATCGATCCTCCGCTCCGATTATCCAAACTCGAACGTTTGGATCTATTCGGGCCCGGAGCTGGCATCAACCACTTCTTGGACCGTCTAGAGTTACCCTCTTTGGAATCCTTCTCATTTGTGGAATACAACGAAGATTTACCGACTGGTTGGAGCGCATCATTGGTATCACTAATACAGCGATCCTCTTGTGACTCTATACGTGCCCTCCGTATTACCGCTGAGACCACGGGCAGCCAAGCGAGCGTGGAGGATGTTATTAGAGTGTGCCCGAAGCTGGAACGTCTGCATCTTGGCAGTTTGGAACCCAGTATCCGCTCTGGCTACGACAAAGTCATACAATCTCTAACAGTAACATCCTCGTCAATCGGCGGTACGCGGCTTGATATCGTACCTGCGCTTCGTACCATATACCTAAGATATTCCGAGGGCTTGGACATGCACTCTCTAGTGAACATGATTGATTCGCGGCGAAGAGTCAACGGCCAGGTGGCTGAACAGCCTGTTGCCTGCTTGGCGATTATCATACTTGATGTCCCAGACGCTACGGTATTTAATGCTGTAGCGTTAGAGCGTCTCAGGAAATTCGCGGCCGAAGGTCTATATATAAACGTGGAGGCCACAAAAGGTGAACCTATTATGTTCGATACAACCTGGTTCAAGTGGTAAGCAATAGCAATGTTCTACCGACGCGACACACCTTGCTGACTCCTTTTAAAGACGTTCACGCTGATTGTAGCCCATTTTTGAGAATTGTCACCAACACGAATATTCAGAGTCTGAGGCCGAATTTAATGCCAGGTCCTCAGACGCATGAACGGGCCTGCAAGGGTCCATAAGAAAACACAGTAATAAATGCGAGCCTAGTCATTGAGTCCGGTGTCAACCCTTCCCTCACTCGCGATCTTCCAACATGACTGTGGGTATCACCCTTCGCTCGATACCTCATCGTCAGTTGTATGCGTATTTCGCAGTAACAATGCCAACTTTGCATATATGGTTCGCTCGGTCCTGGTAAAACACGTGTCTTGCTGCACGCTTTTGTAGGCCCGTATAGTTATGCTATGACGCTGGCCACGCTTCAAACACGCCCGAAGCCTCTTATCTACGTCTACCAACGACCTCCATGTCCTCCCCTACTCGCTCACCTTCGCTCGAGTCCATTACGAGCTCGGCTTTGCCAAACTCGGGCAAAGAATACACACTGGAATCGACACCATTGGATTGCAGCGTTCGCGTTGAGCGCACGACTATATCCAAGCCTATGCAAGATCGGGGCAGGGGGACGGAGATTGATGCATCTTTCATGGAATGGGCGGAGTTCAAGGCGTGGAAGCAGCAGCGCGATGACCTGCAGGCAACGAACAGCGCACCGAAAGCAATCGAAAGGCATGCGCGCTTCTTCCTTCCTGCCGAGAACATTTTCTTCTTGGTAAATATTATATTGTTCCGCTCATATATCTTAAGATTTTAATCTGATCACCGATCTTCCAATCTTGGGAAGGTCGGAAGCACACTCTACAGCGTTCCCCGCGCACCGTTCGAAAGACATTCGTCGACATTCGTGGGGAAAGGTCTCACCCAAGATGTCCCTTTGACTTTGGAAGACGTCCAAGTTTCTCACCTCGACCATTTCTTATCTATCCTGTTCCCATTGTAAGCCCATCTCTGAGTCTATCCGAATAACTATGCTGTGTCTGAAGAGCCCAACGTCATGCAGCGAATACGGAATGTACACCGCCAGCACCGTGGAGGAATGGACCGCAATACTCCACCTCGCCGAAAAATGGTGCTTCCGGTCTATTAGAGACCTTGCTATCAGGCACCTGACACCAATTGCCAATGACATCGACAAGATCATCCTCGGTCGACAGTTTGGGATCAGTCAATGGCTTGGTGGCGCGTATCTCGCTGTATGCATGCGTGAGAAGAACTTGACCGAAGAGGAGGGCAGGGGGATGGATGTAGAAGACATTATCAAGATCAGCTCCATTCGTCAACAGTTTGGGCTTGGTGCGCGGCCCCAGGTTACGCTCCCCCTCTCCATTGGAGAGGTGCACGCTCGCTTTGGCCTCACGAAGTATGGCCCACCACCTACCGATATTGAGTGTGCGACTTTCATCGCACCTTCGGCTTCCTCAGAAATATCTCCTGTCGATCCTGATGAAGGCCGAGATGGGCCCAACCAGGAGCCTGCGGTGGTCACCAATGAGTTAAGCTCTGAAGCGAAGGTCAAAGCAACCGCGGAGCTTGAGAGGGCTGAAAGGGCAAAGGAGAGAGAGAGAACCGAACGTGCCTTGAAGGCATATGTGGCAAGTCCACTTTGCCCAACGCTACAAGGCAATGACCTCGCAAGATTTCGGGATGCGAAGAGTGCGATACAAGTGGAAAACCGCAAGCAGGAGCTACTCGACTTCATAGCTAGTTACAAAGATGAGACGTCTGAGTCAATTTAGTGTAGGCGGTGGACCCGACAGCAATACTACCTTATGAAAACCGAACCTGCATTTTCACGGAGTTGTACAGCATCCCAAAGGCGTCCGCAGTCTGGAGGGCATGTCTCACCAGGTGCACAGGTCGATCTGTAGCTAAGACAGAATTTATTCAGATTGTGAAAATATTTAGTGTCGGTTTCTGTCTCTGTAGCTACGACAGATATACGGAAAAACTAATATTTTGCAAGATCTGGAGAGTGCGCAGACATATCAAAGCTAACCAAAATATAGGTGATGTATAGAGTTTGATCAGCGTTGTTATGTCTGCGAGACAATAAGATTTATGCCGATTTTAAATGTTGTGTGTCTCTTGCCTCCCTCTCGACGAAAGATCTGTCTGTTGAGTGAAAAGATGCTTCGGCCAGGGCTTGGCGGGGCGGCCCGAGGCACCTGTACAATAGAGCGATTATAACTGGGGCAATTCGTCGGTAGGGTAATCATATTTTGGAACCCATTTTTCATCGGTTGCTGAATCTAGACGCTGGGCGGACAAAAGGAAGTTGATCAAAATATTTCCCCCGACAAGACAACAAGTTGGTGTCGAAATCTGCGCGCACGGCAGATCTTGTCGAAGATTTAAATAAATTTGTACTATCGCTACCCTCTACAGATTCATTAAATCCGTTGCAATGTAAGTAGCATAGATCAACCTGTGCGCCTGGTGTCTGTATTGGAAAGTCCAGGAGCCCAGCGGACTTTTTGTTGTTGTTTTGGTATCTTTGATTATACTCCCAGCGGACTTTCTAACCTGTATACCTTCTCACACAGCCCTAGTACACGTGCACGGCCGGTAACGGCCGGTAATGGCCGGTGGCGGGTGTGGGCAAGGTGTGCGCCTATTATCGGCTATTAATAGCGCTTATTGCGCTCACACCTGATCGGAACGCCCATCTGCGCTCCACCAGGATGAAATTTTCTGGCACTGCAGCAGCACATCTGATGACGTTGATATTGTGGTTTGCTGCCGATCAAGCTTGCATTGTAACATAGCCTTCAATCTCAGTGCATGTACAAAACGCGTTGTCCTGCGCGACCTACACCATAATCACACCCCCGTCTGCCTTCTCATCTACAACTTCAATGGCTTCCAACTCCACCTATACTTATGTTCCTCAAGATGCCGCACCGATCCATACCAATGCGGATGAGGAGCACTACGAGCTCGAGCCATATGCACCTCAACCGCAACTTCACGACCCCTACGCGCAAAACGAATCGTTCGACCACAACGCACTAGCACCCCAATATAGATATGGCGGTCTGGAGTCGGCTAGAGACCTGGCGAGAACACCGAGTCCCACGCCGAGCGAGACTGAAGCGCTCGGGGAGAAGAAAATGTTCAATTGGAGAAAGACTTTCAGCCCCAAGCGAGAGAATTGGGGTAAGTCTCCAAATTGAATCATGGTATGTATCGATGCTAATACCTCACAACAGTACGACTCGCCATAATCGCCGCAATCATGGCAATCCTTATCACTGTTACTGTGAGATTCCTCCAGGCCAAGCTAATCCGTTCCAACTGATCACCATTTGTTATCAGGTTCTACAAAGTAGAATACTCAAAGCCTTACAACCCGCGGCAATTTGGGCAAAGAAGTATGTATTGGCCCACTTTTTTTGCGATCATTTCTCATTTACTTATTATCTGCTGCAGAACGCCAGGCGGATTCATGATAGCCGTTGCTGCACTCTTCATTCTATCATTCCCTCCGGTCCGTATACGTCACACATTCGTCATCTTCCTGTGTTCTCATACCATGCCTTAGCTTTTCGGTGCTGGAATAGTCGCGTTATTGTGCGGTGCGATCTGGGGCCCCGCGTATGGATTCGCCATCGTAGTCGCCGGCCAATTCACTGGCGAGTTGGCAAACTACTTGTAAGTCCCTTAAACCAAGCTCCTCGCATCTTGATGCTAAATTACCTGCCGGAAAACAGCCTGTTCAAATACTTGTGCCGCGCCCGCTCCGAGAAAACGAAAAAGTCATCCATCAAATACGCGGCGTTTGGTCGCGCAGTCGAAGACGGAGGCTTGCTGGTGGCCATTGCCGCGCGATATAGCATCCTGCCCCCGCACAGTAAGCCTCCTGCTCCCTCCCGCCCTCCCGCCTCCCCCCTTTCACTCACACCTTATGCATCTCACAGTCGTTACCGCCGTATTCGCCACCTGTGGCATGAAGCTCTGGGTCTTCGTCGTCTCCGCCATCGTCTCCCTGCCGCAGAACTTCGTGAACGTCTACATTGGCTCGTTCGCCGAGGCGGAGGCCAAGGGCGAGAGCACCACATCCGCCAAAATAGTGGACTATGTCACCCTTGGGGTCACAGTGATCGTGACGATTGTAGTGCAGCGCTACATCGATGTGCAGGTCAATAAGGCGAAGCCAGAGATCATCCATGAGAGGCAGAAGGCTCGGTGAGTGTTGGCAGCTGCAGCTGCATATCACGCTTTCTGATTCGCTTCTAGTCAATTTGCAGCGAGCTCGACGACCTTTGGCGCGTCGACTACGAGGCTTGTCCCTGAGGCCCCGGCAATGGACACAGTTT
Organism: Athelia psychrophila; assembly: GCA_001630335.1. NCBI lineage: Eukaryota > Fungi > Basidiomycota > Agaricomycetes > Atheliales > Atheliaceae > Athelia > Athelia psychrophila. The sequence goes on from KV417568.1 coordinate 154,208, forward strand.
CAGGCAGGTCCAGTGTATACCACACACCTACGGAAAGCGTTTAATGAATTGATGGATTAAAATCTTCAAATCGAAACCCTTCAAGTTTTCCAATGAAAGTCTGATGGATTCACAATCGAGCATCATTCTGAATCATGTTTCCCCTGTTTCCTTGTCTCCTTGTTTCCTTGTTGTTTCCTTGACTACTTTGTCTTCTGGTGTCTTAACTTCTGGTGTATCCATAATTATATATGTGAATCTAGTCAATCTTTGTAATTTAATTCTGCAAATGCGCATGCACGATTGGATTAGACTCGTTTGAACTGCGACTCGGACTTGTATCCATGGAGCTGCCAAGCAGTCGCGTATATGTCACGCGGTTCTTACTTGCTCGCATGCTCACATAGTCTATAAGGTGGTAAGGGGTGGTACCGAGACTATTATTGGTGATTGGAATACGTGTGTTGGCTTTGCCGGTTCTTCCGACGCGTCGGCCCCAAGCTTAAGCCGCATCCAGACCCTCTTTATCGACGCTCTGGCGCTCAGAGGCGCTCAGCTGCAGTCCGCTTCACTGCTCACTCGAAGAAAAATTGTCAACTGCATAGCCCCCAAATCTCAAGTACTGTACATTGCATAAATCTCATCTGGACAGGTGTCAGATAACAACAAGACACGGAATCAACAATCTGTTCATGTCGGCGCGGATCAGATAACTAAACCGATAGCTAAACCGAGATATGATGATCGAGACCAAATTGCATGCCGTACACCTTTTTCTAACCCCCAATATGTGATTATTCGCCCTCCAGTATGCCGAAGGACTGGATGCAAGCAGCATTTAAACAGCCGCCAGACTGGTCGGCCCTGTAGCAGCGGCCAAATCGGGGCGGATTGGGGGGTCGGGCGGAATTTCCATAAACGAGACTTTCTGCCGCACCAACTGTGACCAACGTTAAAATGGAGAAGCGCCAGCAGCGAAGAACCAGCCGGCTTCCCACTGTGGTCGCGTCCACTCTTTTAAGAGCTTTCCCTTGCTTGAAAAACCTTGACATTTAACTTCGAGTTCAGCATTATGGACCACCCTGTCGAACAACCCACCTCCTTGGGCGCTGCAATGGCCCAGCAGGACATCCATGCACTGGCGGAGGCTGGCGCACTCCCCCCAACTCCTGGTAGCGGCATCCGCCAGCCGCGGCCAGTCCTGGCCAGCGGACCTCAGGACGTCACGGGGGGCGACGCGACGCGTACAGCACCACCGCCAACGCCCTTGAAAACCGAGGGCGACCGATTAGTTCGGGGGACGGCGTCGCGACCGATGTCGCTGACCCCCGACAGCTACGAGCCCGCCTCGGGCTCGCGACCTGCGTCTCCTACAGTCCGAGGGCCTGCCTCGCGACCCATGTCGCTAACTCACGAGGGCAACGAGGAGCCGGGGATGCAGAGTGGGTTTCCTCTGCCCCGCGAACCAATCCGGCGCAGCAGCACGACAGCAACGCAGCCACAGGCTCCCTCTGTGATGCGTGGAAGAGAGGGCCAGGGACGGATGAGTGTGCGGATAGATGGCTCACCACCAGACCGGCGGGGACCCCCGCCTGCGCGTCGCCAGAGCACAGCAGCTCTGGATTGGATGGTGCCGGAGAACGAAAAGATGGTGGTAAGTACTGCTTCCCTTCGCGCCTTCGGTGTGCTTATCTTCCTCGCAGCCTCGCCCCATCACTGCAGGAGAGCGTCTCCAGCCAACCCTCGACCATGCCAACACCGAAAAGAAGAAATTTGAACGCAGAGGTAAGCAGCTACAGACTGTGCCTCTAGCATATTACTAACATGAGTCTCATAACAGCCATGCTGAACGGATGGACGCTGAACACGGCTATAGGCTTGCAAGTCGTCCTTGGTGCACTGGTCACCGGCCTCTCATCGGTCGTCAGTCCAACCAAGGTAAGTTATCGCAGTGCCGAACACCCGGCCTTCTTCCGCCCGTGCTTATGCCCACCAGGTCGGCCTCGTAACATCCGTCCTCGGAGGAATGTCTACCCTCGTCGCGTCCTACCTCGCGCGCATGCGTGGGTCCCGCGAGCCCGAACTCTCCCTCGCTCGCGTGAAGGACCTGGACCATTTCATTCGTGACGCAGAGGTGTTCCAGCTGGACCAGGGGAACGTCAACGACGGGTCGCATGACAAGGAGCTGGAAGAGTTTCGGCACAGGTTTGAAGAGCTGCTGGAGGTTGCCGAGGCGTAGACTTCTCTGGGTTCTATCGTTCGTCATTTCTTTCGCCGAGTCTGTTGCGTAGCTGACCCCTCTCTTCATCCGTTAGACTTGGGATAGTTTTCAAGATACCTTAACGTTACTGCATGATACCCACGAACGAACCCCTCCCACGCCCGCACCCACATCCACGAACACCGTGTGGTTTCGCTCATATACAGATCACACAGCGAACAGCTGGCTTCGAGGTTGTTCATTTGCAAGAACCGTATATCATTATCTGGATAGTTGTTTACTCTAATTATTGTCTGCATTGCTGTTTCCTCCGTTGTTTTACTCTGTCACATTCGTTATCAATTCCATTCGTTCATCTTGCAGAAAGAAATTCGGGGAGATCTCGGTAGGCATGGATATTCTAGAGTACACATAAATTCGCGACCGCTTGCCAGCTACGCATACTTATACTTATCACTGACAGCTCGCGCACTGATAAAGACTGCCAGTCCGTAGTACCCTGCCAGCTCATACTATGGCACTCCCACCAGCTGGTACCAGGAGAACGATGACATTAATATCTACATTCGCTGGCGGAGAATCGACAGTGGAACTGGAAAATGCAGGTGCAGCGTCAGCAAAGGGCTCAGATTCTCGGAGCCCTTAGCAGCACAGTCAACTTTGAGGAGACTACTTCACACTGTGGCTGACACTTAGCAGAATCGGCTACCCTTGGAGGCTGCTTGGCTGCTTGACTCTAGTTTTTTGACAAACATAACTGTACTATTGGCTTGCGGCCAGCGGTTGACTCGGATACATATGCGCTTTAACGATCCTGGCCATTCTAGATCTCCAAGCTTGGGACCGCGATAATTAATATTGATAAGTTCTCGATAATATCTCGCTCTTGTTGTGGGCCAATGAGAGGACAATTCCTAATACAGTAGAATTTCACTATTTAAGTACTCAGTAGACTATGACAATTTCAAGCAAACAGATATATTTTAATGGGGCTAGCTTAAAAAAACCAGGATGTCCGGTACGATGACGAGGTTCCGAGGATGAATCGCTGATGCCAGTTGGAGTTGAATAGCATTTAGCGCCCAGTCGCGCCGCGTCCCACCGTCATCTCGGCTTGTTTCTCGTGGTTACCCTCCTGTCCCAACTTCCAAGGCTGCCCTTTTAAAACCCTCGCGAACCGAAAAGTAGTGGCACATTGAAGCGGCATGTCTGTAGCACGCAAGGCCATGCGGCCTCTACGCATCATCGCGCTCCCCCTCACCCGGCCTGCCCATTTGAGCTCCATAACATCTTCGTCGACCAACGCTGGAGCCACAAGGACTCCCTTGACATACTATCAGTTCCAGCTGAAAACCCCCGTCGATAAAACTGAAGAGAAGGAGGGCCGCATAGCGGGCTATGTGACCTGGGGGCAGGGCAAGGCCGCAGATATGTGGGCTTCGTGGGGAAAGGCCCCACCAGGGAACTGGAAGGTGTGTATGGACCTCTGTTTTCGTCCGGCTGTCACGAGAGCTGACGATCGCTGCAGTCAAGGGTGTTCAATTACGGGGAGCGTCTCGTCGATCGAATAGATTTTGAAGAGCTTGCTCTGCATGGTGTCGACCCTTCGCTCGGGCCATCACTGGCGCATCCTGATTTCTCTGGTAAACATGCGAAAGGGCTGGACAGAACAGATGGAAAGGGCCATGTTAGTGATCGAGTTACGGTGGGTGTTTATCGGCTCGCATCATCCGCTTTCGCGTCTCAACGTCTTCCTCACTGTGCGTCAGATACCGCTTTTATACGCGCCATTTGCATATCCATCTGCGACGATATCAACCACGCCGCATCCTTCTATACTACAGCTGCGATCTCTGCTTGCCCAGCGCACACCACGGCACCGAAAAGGCTTCTACTCGTGGATGATCATCGCTCCTTTCACTGCACCTTTCATGATAATTCGTATGTTGCCACATGCGCGTGTATCTATGCATGAATCTGACCATTATACTTCCAGCTGTTATACCGAATCTGCCTTTCTTCTTCTGCGTATGGCGGTCGTGGTCGCATTACAAAGGTTCGCAGCCAGTTATGTGTGTGGAGTGATAACTAAAGGCAACCCTCATGCAGCGTACCGCGCCTCACAATATCTGGAAGCTCTGATTGACAACGGGACCATTGTGCCCGAGGAGTCCAGAGAGCTGCAGCAAGTTCAAGCGAGCTATGAACCCCCGGAGGAGCCCTCCACTGCCACCACTGCCACCACTACCCCGAGCCCGACCAGCGAAACCTCTGCTTCCGCTTCAAATAACCTTCTTCTGAAGCGCTCGGCGATTCCACCACTGTTGTCAGCCTTTGGATTGAAGGAGTCGGTCAGTACGGAGATATACCGTGCATTGGACCAAGCGCGTTTGCGCAACGTTTCCCGTTCAAACGCGAAGGCACCTTGATATATCATGGCCATTTGAGGAGATGCCGCAAGTAGGAGCTTATAATACTAAACTTACAGCCTGTCGGGTGTGGCGGAGACGGTGAGGGTGACGACGTTGTAATGTTGAGATAGAGTGGTCACCTGTAGAGTTGATATTTAAATATCAGGAGTCATTCGTATAGAGTTCTGAAGACCCATACGTCCCGCATCGCCAAAGATATCGTACACAGGTGAATTATGTGGGAATCATGTGGCTGAGCATCAGGTGGCACCCGCTTGGAGCTCATATCGGTAGTTTTTGACCTCGACGCGACTCAACGGGACTTAACGCGACCTTGACGCAACCTTGACGTGTCTTTCCGTTGCTCTTTTCCTCCCCCTCTAACAGCTTTCCGTCACTAACGCATTTTCGTTGATATCCTGACCCCGACGCGTTCGCATCGACTTCAATATGGACCCCACTCCCGTTAAAGAGCCGCCACTCAAGCGCAAACGTAAATCCGAGGCAGGCGTCCTGGATACTACAAGTGTCTCGTGGCTGTTGAAGGACGTTGTGCGGGATGACAAGTTCTACCTATCGGAGGCCGAAGGGGCTGACTGCGTGATCCTTGCTGGGGGTACGCTCTTCAGGGTAAGTGCGATAGAGTCAAGACTGTCTATTCGGTAGCTTGACGGCTCAAATCATCCATGCAGGTACATAAATTCCACTTGACAAGGGACTGTTCGGCGTTCCGAGACATGTTTAACGCTTCATCAAACAACCGGTCGGGCGAGGGGATTGGATCTGCTGCAGAAGGCTCCAGTGACGAAAATCCCATCATCCTGCCCGATAAACCATACCGTCTTCGAGCCCTGCTGTGGGTGCTGTATGCATTGTGGGTGATTGTAGTAATTTCGTGATTTCAGTATCTTGATACCGTTAATTTTAGGCCAAAGGAATTGCAACAGCAACAAGATGTAACCTTCCTGCTTGCGCTATACACCATCACCCACAAATATCATTTCGAATCTACGGCGACATGGGCTCGAGACGCGGTAATGGAGATAATAAAGAAGCCAGAATTCTGGAAGAATTCATCTGGGCCCACCGCTGTATTGGAAGCGGCTGTTTTGTGCAGCGACCTGGCGCTGGAGGAAATCACACAGAGATTGTGGATACAAAAGATTATGTCTAAAAGACTGCCACCGCTACCCGCACTACTCTTAGCCGACAAACACCGCATGGAAAGACTGCTTGGTGTTGCATATTATGCGCTGGTAATTGTGCAGCCTGTTTCACAGACTATCCCCCCTCAACTCAGCAGAGACCAACGAGCGAGACTGATATCCGGTTGCTTCCGCCTCTGTCGAGGATCAACGCCTAGGCTCCAGGTGGATCTCGGTGGCTTAAAATGCGACAACCTGTGCACAGGGAGTTGCGTTAGGCCCCGCTGGTGCAAACAAATATGGAAAAATCTGATCATGGAGTACTCCTCATACGTTTTACATCAACCCGAGAGCTCATACGAGGCGGTGTTGGATGCCGAAGCCCAAGACACAACCGAGATCATGTCGAAGCAGTGCAGAGAAAAGGGGTTATCAGAGATTCGAGATGCGATTGACAAGCAGATGGATGGTTTACTGGGGAAATATTTTACAGATCTCACAGACCCATGTAGTACTTAGGCAACAAATTGTGTCTGCATTGCAGCATACATTGGCCTGACATAGCACCGAGTGACTCGATAATCCTCCCAGCTAAACCTATATTTCAGGTCATGAAGATGGGGTTGTCGGTTCGCTTGCGGTCTTCCACTTCAGATCGGGGGCGGTAGGCGGAGTCATCAGATGTCGAGTGGGGGCTCACCCTGTATCGAAAAACCTTCTTTTGAAGCTTTCGCCGATTCCACAGCTGTTGTCGGTTTGATTAAGAGTGTCTGTCAGTATGGAAATAGACCAAGCGCGTTTGCGCAACGTAACCCATTCAAACGCGAAAGCACCTTGACATTACATATCCATTTGAAGAGACGCCACAAGCAGGAGCTTATAATACTAAATTTACAGCCTATCGGGGATCTCTTTCAAGGAGGGCGCGTGTCTTCCAGCCTCTTCGCGTGTGGCAAAGGCGACAGTGACGGGGTTGTAATGTTGAGGTAGAGTGGTCACCTATCTGAGTGATATTCCAATATTAATATCAGGAGACTAGTCAAGCATATATGTAGAGAGCTCTGAAGACGCATGCGTGCGGCGTTGTTGAATATATTAATATTGTATCTGAGCGTCGGGTGGCACGGTCAAGACATGATTGCATCTGTACATGTGACCTTATCGGTCGCTTTTGATCTCGACGAGTTTGACCTGTCTTTGCGTTGTCTTGACTCTTCTCCTCTCCCTCTAACAGCTTTTACTCCTCGGCGCGTTCGCATCGAATAACCTAAATCTAACCCAAATTCCACCCCCAGAAATAAACATCCTTGTCCCAACCTCTAACCCCTAATCTCGAACCAGTATGGACCCCGCTCCCGATAAAGAGCCGCCACTCAAGCGCAAACGCAAATCCGAGGCAAGCGCCCCCGAAACTACAACTGTCTCGTTGAAAGACGCAGTGCGGGATGAAAAGTTCTACCTATCAGAGGCCGAAGGAGCAGACTGCGTGATCTTTGCTGGGGGTACGCTCTTCAGGGTAAGTGCAGCAGAGTCAAGACTGTCCAGTTGGTAACTTGACGGCTCGAATGATCCGGGCAGGTACATAAATTCCTCTTGGCAAGAGACTGTTCGGCATTCCGAGACATGTTTAACGCTTCATCGAACGAACGGTCGGGCGAGGGCATTGGATCCGCTACCGAGGGCACTAGTGACGGTAACCCCATCATCCTGCCCGATACGCCGGCCCATCTTCGAGCCCTGCTGTGGGTGCTATATGCCTTGTGGGTGACTGCAGTAATCTCGTGATTTCAGTATCTTGATATCCTGAATTTCAGGCCAAAGGAATTGCAACAGCAACAAGATGCAACCTTCCTGCTTGCGTTATTCACCATCACCCACAAATATCATTTTGAATCCACACAAACATGGGCTCGAGAGGCGCTAATGGAGATAGTAGAGGAGCAAGAATTCTGGAAGGATTCATCTGGGCCCGTCGCTGTATTGGAAGCAGCTATTTTATGCGACGACCGGGCGCTGGAGGAAATCACACAGAGATTGTGGATACGGGAGATTTTGTCTAAAAGACTCCCACCGACGCCCGCGCTACTCTTAGCCGACAAACACCGCATGGAAAGACTGCTTGGTGTTGCATACTATGTGCTGGTACTTGGCCAAATTGATCTGCCTGTTTCGCAGGCAATCCCCCCTCAACTCAGCAGAGACCAACGAGCAAGACTGCTATCCGGTTGCTTCAGCATTCGTGGAGGATCCACATACAGTCTTCCGGGGGGTCTCAATGGCTTGGAATACGACAACATGTGCAAAGGGGGTCCTAGTTGCACTCAGTCCGGCTGGTGCACAAAAGCATGGGGAAATATTCTCCGACGGTACTCCCCATACACTTTGCAACAGCTCGAGAGCTCATACGAGACAGAGGTGAAAGTCGATAGCCCATGGCCGGCCGGTTGGAATTTTAAGATGTCGAAGCAGTGCAGAGAGGAGGGATTATCAAAGATTCGAAATGCGATTGACAAGCAGATGGACGGTTTACTGGAAACATATTTCACAGACCTTACAGACCCATGTAGTACTTAAGCAACTCCAGTATACATTGGCACCACACAGCACTGAGTAACACAACAACCTTCGCAGCTAAACCCACATTTCAGCTCATCACTCGAGGAGCTTCTTGCCATTGTCCTTGAATTTGGCAAGCTCGTTCCGCCAAGGCTCCCATGTCTCGCCATACTTCTTCAACAGCGCGCCAAGCTCCTCCCGTTGCTCCTTCTGCGAAACACGTATCCAATCAATTATCTAGGCAGGCGCGAACGAAAGATGATGCTCACAATCATCCAGGGCTCCTCGCCGCCCCAAACGTCTTTGAACATCTCGCCCAGCTCCGGCCGCTTGCGCACCTCGGCCTTCTTGAACGCGTCCATGACCTCCTTCTTCAGCCTTGTCTTCAGCGCTTCGTCTTCCTCCTCGCTCCACCACCCGCGCGACTCCATGTATAGCTTGAAGCGCGAGATGGGGTTGTCGATTCGCTTGCGGTCTTCGACTTCAGATCGGGGCCGGTAGGCGAAGGAGTCGTCAGATGTTGAGTGGTGGCTCACGCTGGATCAAAGCCAGCAGTTAGCCTCGGAGCCTGCGGAAGGGATGCAGTGTACTGACCGATAACTCATAGCCTCAATCAGAACCGCACGTCCGCCTTCCAGGCACCTTCGTTTCCCCTCCGTGACTGCGTTCATCACGGCAAGCACGTCGTTTCCATCTACACGTATGGTGTCCACTCCGTACCCCGGACCCCGCGCGGCGATACCGTCCCCGTAGTACTGCTCCGTGCTCGGTGTCGATATGGCAAACCCGTTGTTGCGTGCTATGAACAGCGTGGGGGAGGGGATCGTGGACGCGAGGAGCAGGCCGGCGTGGAAGTCGCCCTCAGAGGCGGCACCGTCGCCGAAAAAGACGACTGCAATGTTCTTGTCGCGCCGTGCTGGGTCGCGTTTGAGTGCGTAGCCTACACCGGCAGCTTGCGGGACTTGGGTGGTGAGTGGGGAGGAGATCGGGTGGAAGTGGTGCTCTTTTGAGCTGTAATGCTGTCATTGATGCGCGGTGAGCAAAGTCATTGATAAGATACAGATGATTAGCCATACGACGGGCATTTGACGGCCTTTGCTGGAGGTGTCATCTTCGTTTCCAAAACATTGCGACATGATGTTTGAGAGGCCGAAGCCTCGCCAAAGGAGAACACCTGATTCTCGATATTGACCTTTTGAATGCGACTGTTAGAAACGAACTTAAAAGCGGCAGATTTCATAATCAGAACTCACCCAAAACTCTGTTCATTCGTTCCCTGGTTAATCTCCCATCATAAAAGAGTATTATTCAAACAACTTACTCGTCGTCTGGCGCCAGGGCTGCTGCTGAGCCGATTACTGTTGAAGGTTAATTATTTGAAGCGTATGGCAGCAACTTGCGGCTTACTTGTCGCCTCTTCGCCATACTGTTAAACATTCAGTATTTGAATCTTATGCTATCAACTGGCTGCTCACCGATGTCATCTATGAGATACGTCAGTACACTAATCATAGAAAGAACGCGTCGGCTTACATAGAACGAAATCTTCCCCTGGCGCTGTACATTGTACAGCAGATTATCCAATGTGGGCAACAGCTGCATGTACTCGTATCTTGAGGTCTCAGGATCAGCTTTTAAGTATATATGATACCAGCTGAAACTCACAATCTCCTCGCCAATTCTTCAGTAATCTACGCGTCGTGAGCAGTCTAGCCTTGACCATGACGCAAACGACTCACCTCCGGAACCTCTGCCCCCTCTATTGGCTTTCCAGAGCCATCTATTACCCGATAAGTCGGTATCTGGCTCCCGTCCGGCGTCACAGAATTGAAGAACTGCATCTTCGACACGATCGCTGACTGTGAAGTGGGCAGGACACCCTGTGTCTTTGCGGGTATGGTCAAGGGCGTGCTCGTGAGTTGACGGCATTGAGACAGCCTTTTCAGGCAAAGAGGCAACACTCTAGCACTTCTTAACATGGTCGTGGACGTTGAAACAAGAGGTACGAATACTGGGCCGGAGCTTGGGATCCATGATGAATTTATATAAGCGCCCGTTGTATCACCGTGCGAATCTTGTCCTTCATCTCTTTCACCCCAATTTTCACCTCATGTCCTAATCAAATTCAGATTCCCATAACCATCTGTGTGGTTTGAACCTTTTCCCTCTGAACTTATATTGCCGGTAAGTTGGTGCGCATGCCTCCCTTGCAGCCAGTGGAATCTCATCTCAGCCTAACTTGCAGTCGGGCTAAGCGCATGATTTGGCAATACTAGTGTTATCGGTGTTATCGATATCAAAGCTGCGACATCGACCTGCCTTCAGTGCCTTGTCGCATAACCTTAAGCACCTGGATTACAGGTTGAAAGAACCCGAGATTGATCTCACAGTGCGATGGGTACCAACATCGATGCGAGATATGGTGTCTGGAACACGGTCTCCGGAAATCAATATAACACCTACAATACTATTCAATCCACTTCTTTTGGTGCGTGTCCTACCTAGGCTTGTGGAGCTGATTTTTATTGAGATTACCCAGATTTGGATGCCCTAAGGAAAGTGAGCGCTGTGGGTGCCGGTTACAACAGCAGCGAGCGCGAGCCTGCCCCAAAATGCCTTGCAAGGACACGCAAGGCTGTCCTAGATGTCCTCTCAAGCTGGGCACACGGAGATGACAAGCAAAGCATATGTTGGCTGGACGGTCCGGCTGGTTCCGGGAAATCAGCCATTTCGCAAACCGTCGCCGAAGCATGCGCAGAAGAGGGCATCCTTGCCGCGAGCTTTTTCTTCTCACGCAAGCACTCGGAGCGCAGTAACTCCAGTAGATTCTTCCCTACTCTTGCACTTCAGCTGTCTACCAGCGTTCCCGAGACGCGAGATGCGATACGACAAGCAATTACCGACAACCCTCTCCTCCCAGACGAGATCCTCCGCAATCAGTACAATGCTCTAATTGCTAGTCCTTTGCTAGAATTTGCAGAAGCCCGTGCGCCTCCAATGATCATCATTATAGACGCGTTGGATGAATGCGAGGATGACATCCTGCTAGGCGAGATGCTCTCTTTGTTTATTCGCGCCCTGCATAACAGCCCAGTGCGCTTCCGAGTGCTGATTACGAGCCGTCCCTTGATCCACGTGGAACAAGAAATGTCCGAAGAGGATTACCTACCCTATATCCGCAGGGTCGAGCTTCGGAAATTCCGCGCTGAAGATGATATTCGTATCTTCTTACGTGAGTCATTCAGTCGCATATACGCCCATTCAAGGGATTATATGGACGATGTACCGAAGCCTTGGCCATCCGAGCATACCATAGATGGCCTCGTCGACAACACTTCTGGGCTATTCCTCTTTGCGTCCACTGTCATCAACTTCATCAACCCCCAAAACGGTCGTCCAGATGTGCTACTAAACCGCTTGATGGGCGTAGACGGAAATGCGGGCGTGGAAAATGCACCTTTCGCTGGCATGGATAGGCTGTATCTCGAGATCCTCTCAAGCATAAAAAACAACCCCGAGAAGCAGTCCATCATGCGAACGATTGTTATCCTCTTAGACCCCCTGACAATCAACGCCCTTGGCACCTTACTCGCCAAGTCGCCGGGAGAAACTCGTTGGCAGCTGCGCGAGCTGCAATCAGTTATAGCAGTTCCAGATGACGAGCACGAACCCGTGCGCATCCTGCATGCCTCATTTCGCGACTTTCTGCTTGACCCGCTCCGATCGTCAAACTACTGCATCGACCGCGCGGTATCCAATGGGGATATCGCACGGTTATGTCTAAAACTTATGGCAAAGGATCTAAGACGAGACCCATGTGGCATACAGGATCCTACAAAAATGAATCGTGACGTGAAAGACCTTGCTGCGAGGTGCTCAAAATCCCTCAGCGGCGCGACACAGTACGCATGCCAGTATTGGGCATCACACCTTTCGAGGTCGGACTTTAGTAAAGACCTCGCAGCCGATCTCGAAGTGTTTGCTGCACAATCACTTCTATATTGGGTAGAGGCACTTAGCCTCCTGGGGAAATTCGATGAAATCGCAATATCTTCGCTGCACTCGGCACGAACATGGATAAAGGTAAGCTAGCCATTTCCAAAATTGCAACAGCCAATACTGAATACTTTATAAAGAATTTAGAAACACCGTTGACAGACGTCCTCAGCCTAATCGAGGATGCGGAACGACTCAGCTTGGAATTCTTCGATCCCATCGCTGATTCTGCCATGCACCTGTACCATTCCGCACTGCCCTTTTCGCCCTCCGCGACACGACTCCGCCGAACCTATGCTCATGAGCTTGTGGGGAGCATCCCAGTCCGCTCTGGCCTCCGAAAGACATGGGGCAAATGTATACGATCAATCAATACAACGGGGCCTGTGCGGGCCATGACGTTCTCCCCCGATAACATGCTCATCGCGTCTCGTTCAGACATTGACGGTGTCCAACTGTGGCGCAGCACAACTGGTGCTCACTTCGTGACTCTAGGAGGAAAGAACGTCGTTGGCCAAATAGCGTTCTCACCCAACGGCAAGCGAATCTCAATCGGCGCCGAGGACGGTACGGTGATGCTCTGGGATGTAGCCACAGGGGCGGCGTTGCACCAGACTACCTTAACGCACACGGGCACGGTGACTAATGTGTCTTTCTCAACGGATAGTGCCACAATTGCGAGCTGCTCAAAAGATAAGACCGTTTGCTTATGGGATGCACGGACAGGCCACCTTGTAAAAAGGCTCGAAGGCCATACACATGAAGTGACGTTTGCGTGTTGGTCGCCGGATAATAGCCTGATGGCATCCTGCTCCTGCGACACTACCATCATACTGTGGGATATCAAAACCTACAAACCTACCGTTCTGAAAGGGCACAAAGGACCCGTCTGCTCTGTTGATTTCTCCTCGAACGGCAAACATTTAGTTAGCGCCTCCGAGGACAAAACCGCTCGAGTATGGGATGTGGCAACAGCCGCTTGCACCAAGGTCATATCCTCCCACAAGAAGGCCGTTTTTAGTGCCATTTTCTGCAACAAGAACGACACCTCCATTCTCACTGTCTCGCACGACATGACCCTACAATCACATGATTTGACGAAACACCACAATTCCGTCCCTATATGGACAATCACCCAATACCTTCACATGGCGGTTGAAAATGCGCACTGCTCTTGGGCTATAAAGGCATCCGCTACTCTTGCAGGCTGGATGGGGAAAGCACATGTGCAGAATAACGGCTTCACATCTGTTCAATGGCATCGGAAAAATATTACCCCAATTTCCCTCGTCTTTGGCTATCATGTTTGTGTCCTGCGCGACCTAACGCCCAGGTCTATTCAGCCGCCATTTATATTGCAACCCGATGGTCTTGCATCAGCGTTCTCTCCAAATGGTTCACGTCTCGCGATTGGGTCTCAGTCGAATGAGATGTCCATTTACGACCCCAACATCGACTCAGATGTAGAATGGAGCCTCATTTCTGCTACGGATCACGCTCGTACAGAGGTGCTCGGCGTTTCTGACGACGGGTCTCGTCTACTTATAAAAGCAGATATGGGTACCTCTTTGCTGGATTCATTAGGTTCCACAGTTGCCGAGCTCTCTCCCAAGGGTGTCACCTTTGCCAACATAGCCCGCCACCAGGTCCCCGCCCAGCATTCAAATGATTTTTCCATCATCTCAATGCCGTCCCGCCTAAAAGATGCCATTCATCTGTTCGACGGCCGCACGGGCGCGAAGCTCCCGGATCTAAAAGGCAAGGACATCTTGGACAACACGAAAGTCATCGCATTCTCGCGAGACGATCAGCTGCTCGTTTCGGGAGATGACAACGGAGACGTGAAAGTCTGGTCTCTCAAAGAGATGAAGTTTCTCTTCATCCTCGAGAACATCCCCAATTACAAGGGCGAGATCAGATGCGTGGCCTTTGCGCCAGACGGAAAGAGTGTTGCGGCTGGGAACGAACACGGCGCCATCTTGTGTTGGAAGTTTTCCGGGGGAAAAGACTTCATCATCAGCCCAAACCCACATCCCGAAACCGAAGTGACGGCCTTGGTGTACACGCCTGATTCTGCATGCGTCGTTTCGGGGGCAGGTGATGGCTCCCTGCGGAGGTGGCATATGGATGGCGCTAGACCGCCTTGGCTGGCTGAAGCAACGTCGAAGGCTCCTATCAAGTCGCTGTCCTTCCAAACCACACACGATCTCTTCAGATTGTATTGCAGAAGCGAATCAGGGGCTGTGGAGATATGGGAATTCCCCGCAGGGGAATCAGAGGAGCGCACAAAGGTGGACATGCAAGCGCACACGGAGAAGTCAGAAAGCCAAATATGCCCGACTTCTTCATGGCGCAGCAGCCCTGGGTGTCTTTTCGCCGACCAGGCGTATGGTTCCAACATCTCCTTGGGAAGCGATGGGTGGCTTCTTGACGGGGAATCCAAGCTGTGCTGGCTTCCCAAGCACTACCGTCCTCGTGATCCCATTTATTATCGTGCAGGCCTGTTGATTGGTGCTTTAGAGGGGGATGGTAGTATCGGGGGCTCGTTGCTCATTGTAGACTTAAAAAATGTGCGCAGAACGTAGGAGCTGGGGTAAGAGCTACATCATGGCTCCCATGCCTGTTCATCTTTCGCCCCTTGCTATTAATATCGATATCCCTCCAAATGCGCCCCAGTAGAGCACTCTGTTTAAAGTTAAACGCATAATAATGCAATTAAATATTCTACCAACTACGTTACATGCAGCGGCTGGATATCTGTGCTCGAAAGCATAACACAAGAAATCGATATAGGCTAGCTCCAGTATATATTTTACGCACAATACGAATGTCCCAGGGGTACCAGCGAATAGTAGGTACCACAAACAAAATTACCGCCACGCTGCGGACCAAACTCAAGCCAACGCATCACACGACCACCACAAAGAACCGAAAAACAACCAGTAAGAAACCAGGAAGGTGAGTATCTACGCGGCAGGGGCAGCGCTGCCAGACTTGATGCTGGCCTTCTCTTCCGACCCGCCCTCGGTGCCCGCCTCAACCTCGCCGGCCTTGATGTCGTCGACGTAGACGGTCTGCTCGTCGTCGTAGTTGGTCTCCTTGATCGTGCGGATGACGAGGAACGCCAGCGGGAACGCGAAGAGGGTGAGGATCCACGAGCCGAGGATCTCATTGAGGAACGGCGTCGCGACCGCGTCCATGCCGTAGGAGCCCGCGGATCCCGCGGACTGGAGGGCCTTGTAGAACCCCGCGTAGCGCGCGAGCTTGAAGGGGTCGTTCGTCATCGCGGACATGATCCAGTACGCGAGCGCCTGGAAGCACGAGTCGCTGAAGTAGTAGAAGAAGAAGAGCGCGCCCTTGCCCGTGTAGTCCGCGTCCTTGTAGTTGATCTTGGTCAGCACCGACGCGCGCGTGAAGGACACCTGCCACGAGAGGCCGATGGCCCACACGATGAGCGTGAGCCCGGTGACGATCGCGAGGCCGAGGTAGCCGCGGTTGCGGCGCGAGAGGAACTTGATGTCGAGGATGAAGCCGATGATCACCGCGCCGATGATCGCGCCCGCGGCCTCGAGCGTGCCGTTGAGCGCGCGCGTGGGCCCGTCGAAGCGGAAGGCGTTCACGGCGCTCTGGTAGGCGTAGAAGTAGTTCGAGGCGAAGAACATAGGCAGGAGCGCGAGCATGCGCCAGTCGGTGAAGAGCTTGACCATCGCAAGCACCTCGGCCTTGACGCTCGTTTTGGCCTGGAGCTTGACCAGCGTGCCGTCCCCGCGCACGACCTTGTTGGGCGGCAGAATGAGCCAGGACGAGGCGATGCCGATGAAGATGATGATGAGGAAGGCGACGTAGGTCGACGTGGACACGGCGTTGAGCCCGCCCTTCTCGATGTTGATCGCGAGCGCGATGACGGACCCGATGAATGTGCCGAACTGGAAGATCGCCCAGAACATGCCGAATGAGCGACCCTTGTCCTTTTCGAGCGGGTAGGACATCATGATTTCTCCCTGGGCGGACCACAGGAGCGCGGCGGTCACCCCGAGGATGGCTCCGGCCAGGATGAGGAACCAGCCGGTGCCCTGGGTCTGGTAGCACCAGAGGGAGCCGACATAGAGCGCGTAGCCAAGGGTTCCGAGGAAGAGGGTGAACCGGGGGCCAAGCACTGTGATGCGTCAGCTTGAATACCATTAATATTGCAAGTCATTGAAATATACGCACAGTTACAGATACCTCCAGAGACGAGACCGGTGACAGCAAAACACCCATACAACACGCCGTTTGCAGTGTCAGAGAGGGATACGTTGCTCAATCCTCCTGCACCGAGATTGCCAATGGCGCTGAACATGCCTGGCGTAGCAAAACTGCAGCCATGGTGGTATGAGCAAGCAGCACGCGAGGTATGTTGTATACTGACCATGTGAAGCCAACGAGAGCGACCTGAGCGGTGGGCGAGGTGTACCATTTGGGCAGCTGCATCCTTGCTGATGGGGGGAGGTGCAAAGGGTTAAAAAAAGAAGTAGCCGTATCTCTGCGGATAGATAAGTAAGTGAGCATTTTGGATATGGAGGGGTTATCCAGTATCAATCACCGCGTAGCATATGGTCCACTGGGCGCTAGACGCACCTGACAACTTTCCGTGACAGACAACGTGGTTTGCCAGCTGGCAAATACTGTCACACCAATCGAATCCCCCAAAGTATCATGGAAAACATTGGCAATGTTATTTTCGCACAAAAACGCAAATTTGGGCCAGTTCTGCGATGTTTTGGACGAAAATAGAATATTGTAAGAAATCGTTGACTCTCCGTTTCAAGCGATGTCTTCTGATCAATGCCCGCATGCAGTCTGCATGAATAGAAGCACCCCAAGCTTACTACCCTCTCGATTATCGCCAGGTAGTGTGCCCACTAGATCTGACATCATCAGTGTCTGGCCCCGGTCTACGACTTCAATGTCAGTGTCAGGCTGAATGGTTCGCCGCCGTTACTCTGGCGACTTTACCGCTGCTTTACCGAGCACTACGGTTGCTACGGAATCCCCAACCAATACACTCAGCAGTAAGTATACCCGCCCTCACAACTAATGATAGCTTTTAGGCTGAACTGCGTGGGACGACGACATTTGAGATCCCTCTTTCATACAATCGCTACATGCATCTGGCCCTCTCAAACTACCGGGTTTGAGTAGCGATTTGGTGTACAATGCTACCTGCTGTCCTGGTGTTCAGCTTTCTCTTCACATATGGCACGCCGGGCGCTTTCGCATTCAACTTGGTCTCCTTTTCATCGATCGAGCAATGCGGGTCATTCAACATCACTTTCAACGGCGGCCAAGCACCTATAGCCCTCCCTCTCAAACTGACCGTCGTTCCTTTCAATTCTACGGATCCAATAACCATCTCCATATCAGACAACGATTGGGACGCTGCTACGAGCACCGGAGCTGCAGTGACGTTTCTGCCGTTTGAGGCGGGCACGTCGTTCGTAGCATCCCTCGATGATGCCAATAACCAGAGCACAGGCAGTGTCTCGGACATCATCACCATCCAGCCTTCGGACGACACATCTTGCCTCACCCCCAACAATTCGTCACCCACTTCCGCATTTCAAGTCAACGGCGAATTCTCACAATGCCAGTCTTTTGCTGTCACATACCCCGCAACACTTCCCTCAGTGCGGGTTTTCCTGCCCCTTGGACCGTCTTTCTTCCTGAACAGCACGGGAGAGGGTGACAATGGGGAGGCTACCTTTTTGATGGAAGTTCAGAGGGGGCTCGAGATGGCGCTGCTGTTCGATGACGGGAACGGGCATCTGCAGACCACGGACATGGTGACCGTCACCGGAACCCCAGCGAGCAGCTCTTCCTGCATCCCCAATTCCACCGTCGTCACACACCACGCTTCTACTCCCACGTCATCGCAAAATTCCAAAGGACTGTCCAAGTGTGTTACTATTTCCCGTCCCTCTGCGCTCTAAATTCATTGACATACAGGGGAAGCATCATCGGTATTGTGGTGGGCATCGTCGGCACGGTCCTTGTCGTCGGGATCTTCATGGGCGCATACGTATTCAGACAGCGTCGGCAACGCACCGTCGTCATGCGCGACTTCGACAATCTCGCTTCGCAAGTGGGCGGCCATAGTGCGGATAACGGCAAGACCTCGCAGCCGGCCATGCAGCAAACCCCCGATGTCATCCAGCCTCCACCGGTCCGTCGTCCGTCCCGTTTGACCAAGCAGGCTCGGATTCCCCTGGGCATATTACCGCCGGAGACACCTATGTCGCCCGAGTTCATCGGTTACCATGACAGGGGGTCGGAGTGGGTGCAGCAAGCGCAGCCCACCCGGCGACCATCCTCGTCCAATGTGGCCGTGAAGAGCCCCCTGCGCACTCCCGGCGGGTCGCGCTCCTCGCAGCGCCGCCCCAGCATGCTCTCGTCGGACCACGACCCCGAGGGCGAGGGCGAGGGCGAGGGCGACATGGACATCGAGCAGATACTCGACATGACGCGGATGTACACCCAGCCCAACTCGCCCGGGTACAGCATCGACCTCACCCGCCAGTCGTCGCCCGACTCCGTGCGCACGTGGTCGCGCAGCCGCGCGGGCAGCACGAGCACCGCGCGCACCGCGCGGCTGCCGCGGATCCCGGACCAGGCGGAGGCGGAGGAGATGCCGGTGTCGCAGTGGGCGGAGAACCAGACTGCGCGGCGGCTGGGGGGGCGGAGTGGGAGCCTGAAGTACAAGACGCCCGGGGCGCAGGTGCAGAAAATCGAGACGCCGCTGCCGAGCGCAGTGGGCGAAATGAACAGGATATGATGGCTCGGTTGGGTTCAGCGGGCCTGCCGGTTTTTTGCCTTCAAACATATATATACTGTACACATGCCTTTCGATAAGGCACCCAGACGCTCTTTACTTTTCGTTTTCAATCTCGACACTTGGTCAACACTCTGTACAACTATTTTTATTTGTGGCTTCGCCCAGCCTTCCTTTCTTGTAGCATATGTTGTCTCTCTCTCGGCTAGACTTGGCCAGGCCATCTGCTGCAGATATTGTGCATATAGGTTGTAGGCAGAGAACTGAGGCCCGAGTGTAACTTCATAGCGAAATGCTGCAATGCCGGGCAGCCTCTGGCAGCAGTGCATCCGCACGTAAGCTTCTAGGTGCTCGAAGGTACCGTTTGGGAGCGCAGTGTTACACTCTCAGCTGATCCTCCTGCAAGGTGCCGTGTCCAGACAACACTTGGCTCCGTTCATTCGCTCGCCTGGGCTAGTTTCCCCGCCTCGGTCTTCGCCTTTCTCCGCCCCCCCATCATCAACGAGACATAGTCGGCACCGCCGAGCAGCCCCTCGTCCGCGATGCTTTTGCCTTTTGCCTTGTCCTTCAACCCGGCCTTTTTCTTCGCCGCCTGCACCTGCACCTGTGCTTGTGGGGCTTTTGCGCGGGAGCCGCTCGCTGCAGCCGGTGTCCCACTCGTGGACTTCTTGTTCTACGCACGTCCAAGCAGAAAGATTAGCTTCTGACATTGGTCTGGCATGGCCATATCTCTGAAGATCGGTTGCGGATAAACTTACCACTCTTTTATGCGCTTTTGCACTCCTCCCCATGGTGTACAAGGTATATTGGATGGAAGCGTAGATTTGAGAAACCTCTTGTCGGCGGCCGCAGACTCAGATTTCCAAAGGCGCCTATCTCATAACCTATAAAAGTCATGTTAGCTCCTATGTAGGCCTGCTGTCAAACCTTGTCTGAAATTGTCAAACGACGTCGACTTAACCTTTGTGCTTTGCTTCCGAGTCGTGCTGATCTGATACGCTCCCTTCATCAGCCTTCATCTCTCTAGCTTGGGAACTGCCAGCTCTGACAGTTATCACATCCTACTTGACTGATGCTCCCACCGTATTGACACCCCGGCCGAGCCTGACCGCAGTCCAGTATGCCGTGAAACATGCCAAGCTTCACAGTGATACAGTGGCTCTCAGCTTGAGTTGGGATATCGTATCGCCCCCATCACGCTGGCCAACTCCCTGTCTACGCCGTGACTGATCTCTGGTCATTCAAATTCTCAGGGAGTCAAGTCTTTATTCGGGCTTGAAGATTTCCTGATGGTCGCGTCGCCATACTTGTTCGTGATAGCACGACTGTCGCGGTTTATTCGCACACTTATTAAAGCTACAT
Source organism: Athelia psychrophila (assembly GCA_001630335.1). Lineage (NCBI taxonomy): Eukaryota > Fungi > Basidiomycota > Agaricomycetes > Atheliales > Atheliaceae > Athelia > Athelia psychrophila. The sequence goes on from KV417568.1 coordinate 174,686, forward strand.
TCAAGCTAATGAGGTACGCCGGCTCTTGGATGAGCCCTCCCATCACTGATAAATGAATCGCAGACTCGGAACGATGTTTGGTACTCCGCAGTACCTCAGTTACGAGCTCGAAACTGGCCGAGATCAAAAACCATACCTTCCTCATCCAATCCACCATCTCCCACCAGAGCTCCTGGTTGAGATTTTGTACCAACATACACCGTCACGATACGAGGACATCCGGGAACGACGCAAGATTCTAGCTCTATCCCATGTTTGCAGCCATTGGCGCTCCGTGGCGCTTTCCACTCCCTCATTGTGGACATTCATTTACGTCCAATGCATGGAGTCAAACGTTCACCGGAAGTTGGATTGTGCTCGTGCATGGCTATCGCGATCTCTACAGCTCCCCCTGTCGATCGTCTTGGAAATGATGGATGTCAAGCCATCATCAGTCGAAGCGGCTTTCCAAGCTCTCATCCCCCATTGCGCAAGATGGAAGGAAGTTAGCTTTCCAATGCTCCCTTTAGGCCCGCATATATTGTCCTTGGTCAAAGGCAACCTACCCCTGTTGGAATCAGCAGAGTTCCCTTGGGTGCAGCTGACTCACGTCGAGCTCGATACATACATCACCCCTGCGGTGCACGATATACTCGCATCGGCCTTGAATGTAGTATGCCTTAGGGTGTATCTGCGCGATCACGTCCAAGGCGCAGAACCCCAAATCATCACGCATCCAAACATATCAACATTGGACGTTAGCGGCCATGGTGACGATCATGCAGCCAGCTGCCTCATGGACCACCTCGTTCTACCGGCCCTTCGCCGACTGATGTTGTGCAAATCGTGGAGGAGCGCCATATATCTTGTAGCACGCTCTGCATGCACGCCCTCGTCGTTGAACATTGCCATATTTGACAAGTGCGACTTGATAGCACTCCTCGAGCTTTGCCCTACGCTGCAGGAGTTGGCTATCAGTCTTGAATGGGCAGACGAATCGGAGGTGGCGGTCGATGCGTTGACGTTCCAAGGCGGCATATAACTAGTACCCAAGCTACGCTCACTGGACATGCGCTGTGTATTTAGGTCCGGTGTGTGCACTAGTGCCGACATGACACCCTTCGCAGACATGGTCGCCTCACGGTGGAGACCCAAGGTCGTCTCTCTGGGCTCGGGTTTGCGGCCCACGCTGAACCACGTCAAAGTGATGATATATGTTTCGAGTGACATGCTTGTTCCTATACCTGCCCGCGCTCGTCTACGAAAATGTGTCGCTGAAGGCTTGGATATGACGCTTATTTCGGGGTGCACCTTGCGCAAGTTGCTCTGAGGCTCGCATGCCCAACATTTGTTTGCTTCAACTTGGAAGATTAGACCGGGATCTGGCACTGGTGAGGTATGTGACCATCCGGTAGAATGCAAAAAAACTAAATCACTGATAAAATGTCCATAGATAATAGGTCAGTTCATAGAAAGCCTCTGGAGATGGGTCATCAGTCGCCGTTTGGCACAGACTCGTTGCCCCTTGGTCTTGGGTCATTAATCATTCCTGAAAACAGCCTAAAACCTAAGTCCTTCACTCGCCCACAAGGAACGTGATTCCACGCTTTTCCGAGGGCGATATCAGCGATACCCTTAGAATAGACTATATGGCTATCTGAAATGGAGGGTATGGGCAAGTGGATGGGATCGGTTCTACTGTCAGTGATATCTGTATTCGATGATCGCATTTGCTTATCATCAAACTACCTTCTGCCAGCCTTCGGGGTGATCTAAATAGTACATGATTTCGGCATTTTTCAAAAATATCTGTTAACTCACCGCGTGCAGGTCAGCACGTTATCACAGCAAATCCCCCAGACACATGCCAATCCACTATAATTGAACCTCGACTGAACCTCGACGTGACTCTCGAGTGACTAGTCATGACAGAAGAGCCGAAGTATGATGAGTATTAAATAAGCTTGGGAAACTCTGTCAAACCTGAGGCCTGAGGGTGAAGGATAGAAATATGAAGTTGACAAGCTCGCGCTGCAGTTAGGGCAACTTTGGGAGTCATAAACGCTCGACGATGCACACCAGTGACCAGACCCGATGGCAGATAAAGCCTTAACTGCCAAATTAGTGAAAGGAGTTGTCGCGCAGATTCGTGTATAGGCTTAGCTACGCTGGTATAAAATAAGTAGTTCGTGTGTATACATGCTAATATAAAATACCAAGCATGAGCAGTTAAGATAACGGCCTCTACGAGGTCTATCATGCGATTATAGCAGTGCGACGAGGTGCACGGGACTCCAGCGCAGCACCGATCCTGGCGGTGTTCCAAGTGGTGGGATGATCCTCCATCATTCCGAGCGTAATACCCCGGAAAACCCTACATGCCATAATGTTTGTGAAGGCAATGTAGGCGCTGGCGGGGGCATTAGGTACAACGCCAGAAATCAGCGGCGACTTCCTTATAAACAAGCTCACAAAGAAGAACAGCACGATGGCGCTGGACCGACGGATTGAAATTAGCCACGTCGAAACTTGGATTGATCAGCATTAGGCTCACGTACATGTAATAGAACTGCCCGCTCTGCAGAAGAGACCTTGAAAGGCGATGGAGCCCCTTGCCCTTTAGCACTGACAGAGCCCAAGAGCGCCAGGTTCTCTCCACTGCCGCATTGGCGGCCAACCGGTAGGAGATCGCCAGAAAGATCGAAGTGTCGTTCACAAATGATGAGATACTCGCCAAGGGGATATATGTGGAGGATACAGTCACTGTGCAGTATTCACTGCCCGATGCATGGACTGGATGGGCATTGCGTCAGTTATACAGCATAAAGAAAGCTGCACTGATACTGACCTAGGTGTTTACCTAGATTTGAAACTATAATAAGGGCTACAGTGCAAAGCCAGAGGCCGCCAAATACAACCATGATGTATTTTGATCCGAGATACACTGCTCGGACCCGCAGGAGAAACAGGTATGATGTCGAGCCTATTGACACGGTGCTGGACACTCCGATCATGATGAAAATCGACTTGCGCAGGTTGCAGCTCTTGAAGGATGTCACTACAAAGTGATTGAGTTCAGTGTTTACTCGTTTACAAGCAAAAGGGAACCTTACAGGTCGTTACAGCGAGGAGGGCTTCATGAAGACATTCACCAATCCTGAATCTTGCCATGAGCCTATCGGGCCACATACAGGATGAAAGAAATGAATTGCACACCGTGACAAGAAGTAGATCACGATGGGCCAGCTCAGCCCACGTTTTGATATAATTTCCCTCTCCTCCGATATGGACAAGAGCCAGTCGTAAGCATATACCTGATAGTGTTGGCCATCGCCGAAGTTAGTGAGGAAAGTTCAATTTGAAATGCACTGTAGCACTCACTACAAGGCATGAGGTGAAGATATACGCCTGAAGCCGATCATTGAAAAGCTCGGCTTCCAAGGTGGATAGATGGTCTAGGGGAGTAGATGAGCTCATGCGCAGAGCCTGTCGATGTGGGGCAAGAAGGCCAAGAGCCAATATTAATGGTTGTCACATGCCGCCACTCAGCGCAGTGTCCTGTGCCGTCTTCGTTTTTCCTCGCTGCGATCTTGTTGCCGTAGGCAATGCCTTTTTCGAAGGTCAGTTCCTGTTCATGTTCGCGGGCTAGGTTCATACAGGCCGGCTGGTCACCGGGTTGGCGCTGTTCTCCTGCTGCATAGCAAGACTCCGCCATGCTGGGACCTCGCGTACTGGTGTACCGTGATCTCGTGGACTGCTGCTCAATTGCGTAACTGGCCTAATTACGGTATATCAGTGGTCGTGTTAGGTGAATTTTAGTTGCCACCGTTTTGCTATATTGGTATCTATGAATTTTCGGTGTCCTTAACTCACATAACTGTTTTCAAGTTTGTTCTGCCGATAGCCGGTTGCAGATAATTGCTTGACTTTTCATCGCTTGAGGGCTGTCTCATGGGGTGCACGAGTTTGTGCTGCTGACGAGGGTCTCTTTTGTAAGGGACCTGTCAGAGGAGTTTAAGAGATTATTTGCAGCTCTATGTACATCATTTCTGTTTAGCTTTTGCAATATCAATATTATGAGCTCTCATAATGTTATGTACAGTAGAGTGAATCGAGTTTGAATCAAGTTTGATCGTTATAATTAAGGCACCACTTGATGTAGAATCAAGTGGAGAGCGAAGATTTTGCATTGCTAGCTCAGCCACTGTGGCATTCATGACTGATTTACTACTTTTGGCCTGCCTATCATTATGCCCGTGCTTGACACCAGAACACTCAGCGGCCTCTGGCCCTTTGTCACACGAAAATATATACGACCGTAATGCGGTCTTACGGGAAGTTCTTGAGCAAAAGTTGTAAGCTGTTAATTAATGCACGTGTGATGTTGTGTGAGCTTCTTGCGATCTGGTTGCAATGCGACTGCGAAGATTGGCTCGGTTTCGGTGTTTGTGGTCGCTATATCTTGCAAGATAGCGCGGTATCTTGTCCCACGCTCTCATTGGTCGAGGGCCTCTGCTTTCGGCGCTAGACAGTCGTGGCGAGACTCGAGTCTCGGGCAGATGTAGCAGCAACCGAGGCCCGCGCAAACGGGCCTCAAAATGAATTGCAGCGGCGGCGGTGCCGCTCGCGTGCGAGGCATGGTAGGTGACAGGGAAATGAGACGGGATATGAAGGTGTAGGAGGTATCAGTTATAGAGAGCTGTAAATGTTGTATGTGGGGGATGGTGGAGGTGAGAAAGGATGTATAGCGAGTAGCCGGATTATTGGGGAGTCCGAGTCTGACTTTCAGCGGCTTAAAAGCACACCCTCCGTCGCATCGGCAGGAGTTCCCGTGGAGGAATAAATAGGCGGACATGGTCCGAGGAAAATTGCTGACTGTAATTTTCAAATAGCAGTCGGGATAAGAGATCTGCTCGTATGTTGTCCTTCCCTCGGATATGATGAACACGCAAGGCAATTCCTGTGTGACATATGGTTCCGGCGATGGCCAGAAGAGGCCCGTTATGAAGAGATTCTGTCGCTCAGAGAGAGTTCAGACAGCCGACGGAGTCGAGGCTATCAGTATAAATCAGGAGGCGTTTGGGAGGGTTTTGGAGTGTAGCGAGCAGATGGCTAGAATGGCACATTAGGATCGGCCGACTCAGCTTGCGAGTGAAGAAAATCGATCAGAATCTTCTGGCCAAACTCGGTTCGGGCTGCGAACCGGACTTGCTGCAAGATGAGAAAAGAAGCTGTTTTAAGGAATGGTGGCGAAGCCAGCCATATGAGACATGGAACGGTGGCGGAGCCAGCCGTATGAGACGAGGAACAGTCGCGAAGCCAGCCGTATGAAACAAGGAATGGCGGCGGAGCCAACCATATGAGACAAGGAATGGTGGCGGAGCCAACCGTGAGGAATGTGTTCTTCGCGTCGGTTTTGTAGGTAATGAGGGTGTGTGCAGGGATTTTTTGGCGGGCGTCCCAGAGGCTCTTGAGGCCAGAGGATTTGTGAACAGTGATGAGCCGTGGATTTTCGAGCTGCCACACGACAAACAGCGGAAGCGAGTGCTTCGAGATCGGGCCCTCCGGTTCGAGAGGCTTTGCGGGTTCTGGGTTTTCAAGCGTAGCTCAAATCCCCGTCATGGAAGGCTAATGTTGGATGGGATTGGTGTTTGTTGAAAAGTCCAGTAGGGACTATATTTCGAGGAGGAGATGTTTCGATAACAAGAGCGGCGGGGGGAATGTGAGGTGTTGAGTTGGACCAGACCAAACTTTCCTTGGCTAGGTGCTCCCTCCGCGCTAAGTGCAAACACTGTGCTTGTGATGATAATTGCAAGGATCTGTGCACGCGCCGGAGATCCAGTTGGTGCGCAGCGAGACATTGTATCATGCGCCTGTCGGAGACGTCGGACGGCACTTCAAGGACAGAAGAGATCCCGCACTTGAGGAGTTAGCCACTAAAGGGGCGAGGAGAGAAAGGAGAGTGGCGGAAAGGGTAGATGAGGTGTGCGGAGCGTCGCCGTCGAGAGGAATTGAATCAGAGGCGGTGAACTAGCTGCTCGTGATAGAGCATTTTACGCGGCAGCATCAGCCGCTGTGTGGGCTCGGTCCTCTTCATGAATATGTAGTGCATCCCGCCAGGCTCGAAAGTTGTCGCGATCAACCTCGTCGAGATCCGCGGAAGTTACCTTTCGAACGACGGCAGGAGCGATAGGGCCGCTAGACCTGATCCGTCATCGGCACTCGCAGCGTCTCGGGGCACGAAGAATGGCGGAGCGAAGGGTCCGTTCGTGCACCATTGTTTCAGTTGGTACACGGTGGGTAAGATGGGGAGCCGCGGCGAGGACGGATACTGACAGAAATCCCGCGCCGCGTGCGGCTAGCCGCTGGAGGAACAAGGAGAGGAAGGAGAGGGGCAGCAAGAGTAGAGGAAGTGGAGGGAGTGACGTGGTTGATAGAAATTTGGGTCTGAGGCGGCGAAGCAACCGCTCGTGATAAGAGCTTCCCATGTGGCAGCATCAGCCGCGGCTTCTGCAGCAGTGCGCGCATGGCCCTCCCCACAAATGCATGCTGCGTCCTCTTGTGCATCCCTCCGAGCTCGAAAGCTGTCGCGTTCGGCTTTGTTGAGATCCATGGAATTGCTTCTCAAACGGCGGCAGGAGCGATAGGGGCCTCCGAGTTGACACCAAATGTGACATTGGTGATCGCATGCACAGCCATCTCAAGATCTCCATCGCAGTATCTCGCTTTTGCAGTGATCGGGGTACTGCTGATAGCAAAGATGCTCAGGGAGAAGATGAACGGCTTCGGGGGATGCAGGATTGTAAACCAGCCATAGATAAGATTTAGATGTGATGGCACAGCAAGTACGATAAAAGAAGCAGTGTCTGTACGAATGCGAAGCCACTGAGTAAAGAAAAATGAGAAGCATAGTGCGGAGCACATACCTGGGCTGGAGACGTGGTCGCTGAAGAGCAAGCCACGCTGCAGCCCAATCCCTCTCTCTAAGGGCCCGCCGAAACCGTCCCCTGAGAAATATCCGCTAAGACAATAGCATTTCCCAGACAACCAACGGGACCTAAAGACGATGGGAAGGAAAGGCGTCAGTAAGTGGCGGAGCCAACGGACCGGAAGGAAAGGCATCAGTGAGTGGCGGAGCCAGCACACCAGAGGGAAAGGCATCAGTGAGTGGCGGAGCCAACACACTGGAGGACGAGCGGTGCTCTAGGAAATGGCGGCGAAGCCGACCATATGTATGACGGTTTTTCGACACATTTATTCCGACGCGCCAACGCCACTTTCTGGCCGCGCGCGCCACTTTTTTCGACATCGCGCCACTTTTCCAAGCACGATTTCGTCGCCGTCATGCTGCGACAGAGTTATGAGATGGCCGATATAAATATAGACCTGAGAAGCTACCTGACATGCCCATTCAAGTTGAAATCATACATAGAATCATTGAGAACTTCAACTGTTGACAACTTTGCGCATTGAACTATATCATTGAGACCCAGAGTCTCCCAGAGTACAGAAGTAAACATATTGAATTGGTAGAGTCAAGAATACAATGTAGGTAGGGAAATGTAAGTTACATTGTACGTGAGGTAGCTCCAGGCAAATATCAAAGCCGCAATCTGATATCTCATCTCGAGCGGAACATCCTCGTCCCTGCAAGCCCTTGACTGTGTTATCAAACACCCACACATTCCCTAGGCCCATCGCCCTCAGGCCGCGCTGCCATCGCGTCGACAGAGTGGGTTGGCGCCGGGGGGACGCTGTAGGCGCGAAGTCAATCGTCAGTGCAGGCACCTCGGGCACGGGAAGTACGGCGAGAGCGCACGGGGACGTCGGGGAGCCTCATCGCGCGTGTTGACGGCGATGGTGGTATCTTTGACCACGGCTGCGAGCCCGGACGGTGATCGAGTAGCGTGCGACACGGTGCCGGTGCGATGCGAGAGCCGCAAGGATGCGGGTGCGGGTGTGCAGCCATGTGGAAACACGTCAACGCGTAAGTAGGGAAGCTGCGGCGTACCTGTTGTCTGCAGAGTTGTGTGCACCATCAACTGGGCTGCCAGTGAATTAGCTGGAGTGGGGACGTACACATGAGCGCGATGGTGGGAGAGCGTACTGCTATCTCTCATGTATCCCCTCACACTTCTTTCATCCCTCCCCCCATTCCCTTCGCATCCCACATACCCGCTAGGTGGGGCCCAGTTAGCCGCGTGTCGTTGCCGTACGAGGCAGTCTTGGGGCAGCGATCTTGGTGAGCGGTGCGTCGTCATGTGGCAGTCTCGCGCCCGTCATGGTGTCGGCGAGAGGGGAAAAGCTGCACGTGTACATGGGGCGACTTCGTTCTTGAGGAGTTGAGAGAGAGAGCTAGGGGTAAGAGGAGCAGGTGGTCGGGGAGATGGTGGACTTTCGGCAAGTTAACCAACTAACATGCCTTCCGAGAACGCGTCTCAATTGGACAAACAGGCACAAACAGTTGACATTCGGCGCTTGTTGCCACGTCACAACCTTAGCCTCGTACATCGACCATCCCCTCCTCCCATGGTTCTGTCGGCCTGGGGCTCGGTGTTCGCATTCTCGCTGTCCGATCTCAATGTTTTATCTTCCTTTTATTATTATCTGTCTTGGATCTATTTGCCAATAGCTCCCTTAACTCCCTTAGACCAACACCTAAGTAGCTTGACATTGGTACCATTGTCATCATATCTCTAACCACTCTTCGGATACCTTCAATATGTGCCTTATAACATTCCTGGTATTCTGTAGAGTTGTGCTTAGACATACAATAGAATGCCAAAAAGTGGCGTGAACTGAAAGTGGCGGGAAATGCAAAAGTGGCGCGGCGGGATTTTTTAAAAGTGCGATGTAACCGTTATACATATGGGACACGGTGGCGGAGCCAACCGTATGGGATAATGACAGCGGCGGGGCCAGCTCGGAAATGGCTAGAGTATGATAATGAAATGTAGCATAATACATGATGAAAATATGATGCATTTCTATTGTAATCATGTCCGCCACTAATATACATATGAGTCTCTTGCATTCGGGACTGTAGTACTCCCATCCACTCCCATCCCTATTGGCAGTCCAGACCTGGGGTGGCCATTCCTCCCATGACACTCAATATTTACCAGGTACTCCAATGCAGTTGATGGCTTTTATATTACCTTTTGCTGCTGCTTGCGAGCCCAATTTGCAATGTTGGCACGCTGCAGGCGCAGAAAATTTTGTAATTATTGCAAGCCTTATTGCACGAAGTGCACTGTACTTATGCTGTTCGGTTATTGGAGATGAGAATACAAAGGCTATTGTAAGCACTAGCAAAGGGTAAACAAAGATATTTTCCCTTCTCCTTTCTTTTCTTTTCAATTAATTTGTAGCTATTTATAAGCCAACACAAACATGAAAATCAAGCCCTTATAACATGCAGCAGGATCCTGCTCTTGCTGTGTTGCAGTGGTGCCGCAGGGGGCAAATTTTGATGACATTTGAGGCACTCTAAACACTGTATAACATGTGGGTAGACGGGCGGATAGATTCAAGGATACCGCCCGAGTCCAGTAACTCCAGTCATCAAAAATCTCTATTTCGCTTCGACCAAAATCATAACATGGTGTCTCGAATTTGAACAAGATTGATTGATCGAATGACTTGGTAACACACAGTGCCCCATTCTCCTGCAAGGTATATTCTGACCATCTCGTGAAAATATGAAGTTGACAAGCTCACGCTGCAGTTAGGGCAACTTTGGAAATCATGAATGCTCGACGATGCACACGAATCCCGACGGCCAATGAAGCCTTACCTGCCAGATGAATGAAAGGAATTGTCGCGCAGATTCGTGTATAGCTTCGCTGGTATAAAACAAGTAGTTTGTGTGTATATGTGCCAGGATAAAATACCAAGCATGAGCAGTTAAGATAGCGGCCTCTACGGGATCTATAATGCGACAGCAGCAGTGCGATGAGGTGCGCGGGGCTCCAGCGCAGCACCGATCCTGGCGGTGTCCCAAGTGGTGGGATGATCCTCCATCATTCCGAGTGTAATGCCCCGGAAAATCCTACACGCCATAATGTTTGTGAAGGCAATGTAGGCGCTGGCGGGGGCATAAGGTACAACGCCAGAAATCAGCGGCGACTTCTTTATAAACAAGCTCACAAAGAAGAACAGCACGATGGCGCTGGACCGACGGATTGAAATTAGCCACGTCGAAACTTGGATTGATCAGCATTGGGCTCACGCACGCGTAATAGAACTGCCCGCTCTGCAGAAGTGACCTTGAAAGGCGATGGAGCCCCTTGCCCTCCAGCACTGACAGAGCCCAAGAGCGCCAAGTTCTATCCACCGCCGCATTGGCGGCCAACCGGTAGGAGATCGCCAGAAAGATCAAAGTGTCGTTCACAAATGACGAGATACTCGCCAAGGGGATATATGCGGAGGATACATCCACCATGCAGTATTCACTGCCCGATGCATGGACTGGATGGGCATTGCGTCAGTTATACAGCATAAAGAAAGCTGCACTGATACTGACCTAGGTGTTTACCTAAATTTGAAACTATAATAAGGGCTACAGTGCAAATCCAGAGGCCGCCAAATACAACCATGATGTATTTTGATCCGAGATACACTGCTCGGACCCGCAGGAGAAACAGGAATGATGTCGAACCTATTGACACGGTGCTGGACACTGCGATCATGATGAAAAACGACTTGAGCAAGTTGCAGCTCTTGAAGGATGTCACTACAAAGTGATTGAGTTCAGTGTTTACTCGTTTACAAGCAAAAGGGAACCTCACAGGTCGTCATAGCGAGGAGGGCTTCATGAAGACATTCACCGATCCTGAAGCTTGCCATGAGCCTATCGGGCCATAGGATGAAAAAATGAACTGCACACCGTGACAAGAAGTAGATCACGATGGGCCAGCTCAGCCCACGTTTTGAGATAATTTCCCTCTCCTCCGATATGGACAAGAGCCAGTCGTAAGCATATACCTGGCCATCGCCGAAGTGAGTGAGGAAAGTTCAACTTGAAAAGTGTTGCGGCACTCACTACAAAGCATGAGGTGAAGATATACGCCTGAAGCCGATCATTGAAAAGCTCGGTAGGTAGATAGTCCAGGGGAGTAGATGAGCTCATGCGCAGAGCCTGACGATGTGGGGCTAAGTTGGGCAAAAAGGCCAAGAGCCAATGGTTGTCACATGCCGCCGCCCGCCGCTGCCACTCAGTGCTTAGTACTCATGCATGAGCCACTACTAGTACTAATGCAGTAGAGAGACTACGGCACCTTGGGATATGTATGTAATAGGTAGGTTTAGCCGCAGCGGTGACAAAATAACTTCATGAATCATGATCCCGTATCATGGTGACCGGCACGCCGGGTGTGCGCAACATCGGACTGGGGGTCATCTGAGACGACGGGGCGGCATCACACATTCATGAATCTGGGAGGCTACCGCTAAAGTACTTGCGCAGTAGTCGAAAAACGGCTTCACGTGAAGCTTATAGAACAAAGATAGCTCGCAATGCAATGATGTAATGAGAAGGAAATATATCAAACTAACGGGGGGTGCTCAGATGCAGGAGGGATCAAACACGTATGTGGTTCAGCTACCATGGTGTCTCGACTTTGAACAAGATCGATTGATCGAATGACTTGGTAACGCACAGTGCCCCATTCTCCTGCAAAGTATATTCTGACCATCTCGTAAAAATATGAAGTTGACAAGCTCACGCTGCAGTTAGGGCAACTTTGGAAATCATGAATGATCGATGATGCACATGAATCCCAACGGCCGATAAAGCCTTAACTGCCAAATGAATGAAAGGAATTGTCGCACAGATTCTTGTATAGCCACGCTGGTATAAAATAAGTAGGCTGTGTTTATATATGCCAGTATAAAATATCAAGCATGAGCAGTTAAGATAGCGGCCTCTACGAGATCCATAATGCGACAGCAGCAGTGCGATGAGGTGCGCGGGACTCCAGCGCAGCACCGATCCTGGCGGTGTCCCAAGTGGTGGGATGATCCTCCATCATTCCGAGCGTAATACCCCGGAAAATCCTACACGCCATAATGTTTGTGAAGGTGATGTAGGTGCTGGCGGGAGCATAGTGTATGGCACCAGAAAACAGCGGCGACTCCATCACAAACAAGCTCACAAAGAACAACAACATGGTGGCGCTGGACCGACGGACTGAGATTAGCCACATCGAAACTTGGACTGCTCAGCATTGGGCTCACGCACGCATAATAGAGCTGCCCGCTCTGCAGGAGAGACCTTGAAAGGCGATGGAGCCCATTGCCCTTTACCGCTGACAGAGCCCAAGAGCGCCAGGTTCTCTCCGCCGCCGCATTGGCGGCCAACCGGTAGGAGATCGCCAGAAAGATCAAAGTGTCGTTCACAAATGATGAGATACTCGGCAAGGGGTAATATGCGAAGGATACAGTCGCTGTGCAGTATTCACTGCCCGATGCATGAGCTGGGTGGGCATTGTGTCAGTTATGGAGTGTGAAAAAAGCTGCACTGATACTGACCTAAGTGTTTACCTAGGTTTGAAAGTATAAGAAGGGCTATAGTGCAAAGCCAGAGGCTGCCAAATACAACCATGATGTATTTTGATCCGAGATACACTGCTCGGACCCGTAGAAGAAACAGGAATGATGTCGAACCTATTGACACGGTGCGAAACACTCCGACCATGATGAAAAACGACTGGAGCAAGTTACAGCTCTTGAACGATGTCACTACAAAGTGATTGAGTTCGGTGTTTACTCGTTTACAAGCAAAAGGGAAGGGAAACTCACAGGCAGTCACAATAACAAGGGCTCCATGAAGACATTCACCGATCCTGAGTCTTGCCATGAGCCTATCTGGCCACAGGATGAAGAAATGAACTGCACACCGTGACAAGAAGTAGATCACGATGGGCCAGCTCAGCCCACGTATTGATAGAATTTCCCTCTCCTCCGATATGGACAAAAGCCAGTCGTAAGCATATACCTGATAGTGTTGGCCATCGCCCATTAGTGAGGAAAGTTCAACTTGAAAAGCGTTGCAGCACTCACTACAAAGCATGAGGTGAAGATATACACCTGAAGCCGAGCATTGAAAAGTTCGGCCTCCAAGGTAGGTAGATAGACCAGTGGAGTAGATGAGCTCATGCGCAGAGCCTGACGATGTGGGGCGAAGTTGGGCAATAAGGCCAAGAGCCAATGGTTGTCACATGCCCCCGCCCGCCGCCGCCACTCAGCGCTTAGTGCTCACGCATGAGCCACTACTAGTACTAATGCAGGAGAGAGACTACGGCACCTTGGGATATGTATGTAATAGGTAGGATTAGCGGTGACAAAATAACTTCATGAATCATGATGCCCGTATCATGCATGGTGACCGGAAACGCTGGGTGCGCAAAGTCGGGCCCGGGGCATCTAAGACGACGGGGCGGCATCACACGTTGATGAATCTGGGAGGCTACCGCTAAAGTACTTGCGCAGTAGGATGAGGTGTCGAAAAACGGCCTCACGTGAAGCTTATAAAACAAAAATAGCTCACAATATGGTTTAATGAGAAGGAAATATATCAATCCAACGTGGAGTGCTCAGGTGCAGGAGGGATCGAACGCAAGTATGTGGTTGATAACGATGAGTTTTCGAACAAACAACTCAGAATTTACAGCCTCCGGAGTCCGCCCGAGTGCAGTCATCAAAAATCTCTATTTCGCTTATACCAAAATCATAACATGGTGTGTCTCGAATTTGAACAAGATCGATCGATCGACTGACTTGGAAACGCACAGCGCCCCATTCTCCTGCAAGGTATATTCCGACCATCTCTTGAAGAAAACTGTGTCCTAACAAACTTTGACTTTTCGCGCAGGTCACGAACGGTCTCTGACCCAGATCAAGTTTAACGCAGAGGGCGATCTGCTATTTTCCTGCTCGAAAGATCATATCATCAACGTCTGGTTCTCCCACAATGGCGAGAGATTGGGTACATACGACGGGCACAACGGCGCCGTCTGGACGATCGACGTTGATTGTGAGTCACTGTGTCCCCCGACGTATCGGTTCCGCATCTCAGCTGAACCCGTTTAAAGCAGAGTCAAAATACATGGTCTCGGGATCTGCAGACAACACGCTAAAATTGTGGTCCGTGGCGAATGGCAAATGCTTGCACACATGGGAATTCCCGACCGCGGTGAAGCGTGTGGCATTCAGCGACGACGACTCGCAGGTCGTCTGCATCACGGAGCAGCGGATGGGCCACCAGGGTGCGATTCGCGTCTTCAACATCAGCAGGGAAGGGGATGGCAAAGCCCGTGAGTCTCCTGCGTCTTCTCCCATGCACCGCACATTGAATTTTTCAATTAGAGGAAGAGGAGCCTGTGCACATGTTCAACCCCATCGGCTCAAAGGCCACCGTGTGCGCCTTCTCGTACCAGCCCGGGATCATCATCACTGGCCACGAGTCTGGAAAAATTGCGCTGTTTGACGTCAAAACCGGCGACGAGGTCAACAACAACGAGCGGGCGCACAACGACGTCGTCACCGACCTCCAGATGAGCAACGACCGGACATACTTTGTCACAAGCAGCAAAGACAAAGCTGCGAGAGTGAGCCTGGGTCAGATTCATCTAATCATGCACTGCTAACTCTATTATTTTGTTCTAGATCCACGATACCAAGACACTGATGGTCATCAAAACGTTTTCCACCGAGACACCGCTTAATAGCGCTGCACTCTCGCCCGATCGGCCATATGTAAGGACCATTTACAAGAGCGATAGACGCCCCTTTAACCATTAAAAATAGGTGCTGTTGGGCGGTGGCCAAGACGCCATGAGTGTCACAACCACATCCACGCGCCAGGGCAAATTCGAGACGCGCTTCTGGCACAAAGTGTTCGAAGAGGAGGTTGGCCGCGTAAAGGGGCATTTCGGGCCTATCAACACGTGAGCAGAATCTAGCATGCCCTCCGCAAAACACTGATTTTGATTTGTGCAGAATCGCCGTGCATCCAGCAGGGAGCTCCTACGCGTCAGGCGGAGAGGACGGATTTGTACGCGTGCACCACTTCGAGGACGGCTATTTCAAGGCGAGGCCGTATGGGGACGTCAAAATCGAACAGTGATGTACCATGTAGCCTCTTATTGTATTGCCATACTTGCTTTCGCCATTCTTACAGCATCATATGAAGCTGCAAGGGATATATAAGTGTATAGTCCAGGTTGACATTCACGTGCACATATCTTCTAGTGAGTGAATGATGCTACAAGTGTGGCAAAGTCTGGGGAGGGGGTGTGTTTACTAGGCGCAGTGTAAGTAGATAAGTGCGTATAGACAGTGACCGTCCATTCCGATCGCCTGGTTTGCGGGCAGTATATAAGTAAGTGATGGCTAAGATTTAATCATAGACAGTCTATAAAAATGCAATTGGCAAGATAAGCAGGGAGGCGAGCGCAGCCGAGGACCATGGCCGGGAAAGGAACGCGTTGCTTCTGGAAGCAGAAGGAAGAAACTTAGTGACAGTGGGACAGAGCGCAAAGGGAGCACTCACGATGAACCGGCCGGTTTACTGGTGATCTTGACATCGATCAGAGCAACTAGCCCATCGCACGCGCTCGCTCCATTTACGCCGACAGTTATGTTGTGGTTGATCCCCTCGCTCGTGTTAGGAAGCAGTCCGGAGATGTATTGGATGGTGTTTTGGTAGGTATAGCCACCGTACTGCGTCGAGCCCGAGAAGGTGGAGGTGTTGGTTAACGTGGTGGAGTTGATTAGTGAGCCTTGGGCCGTGGCATTACCGATGAACCAGTCACTGAGCGAGGTTTGTAAGACGGCTGCTGGACTATGCCACATATTTTGGTACGTACCGGGCCAGGTTATATCTGCGGGCATGTATTAGCCAAGGCAAGATGAGCACGGCCAAGTGAAAACTCACCCGTTGGGAATGATATCATGTTGTTCTTTGTAACCACACATCGGTCAGATAGAGTAAAAATTCTACGAGGCAAAGTACGCACTAGCAATAGGTTCCTCGTACGAAAGCGCCATGAAGACAGCACCACTGGAAAGGGATTAGCCTTTGAAACGGCGAAGCATACTGCGACATGCCTATTTGCATTGGGCCCGTCCTGCACCCAGTATCTGAAGTGGTTGCCTCCCTGTATGGTCTCTTTGCACGTGCCCAGCGAAGGATCGCCATAGTCCCACCTTATCACGGCCGTTTCGTTGCCTGAAACCCGAGTCAGTTCTATGCAGGCCAGAAAAGGGGAGGTACGCACGGTATCCATGTCCGTCGCCCAAGTCAACAGCCTGGTCACTCCCCTCGTGCTGGCCCAGACACTCCGAGGAAAATCCTATCGATCTAGGCGGGTCGAATCAGAATGGCACTCACGAGACAGCAGCGCAGGAGAACCAAACGCACAGATACCAATTCCGCAGCCCCCCATCGTTGGATTGGTCCACCAACACCGCACTATCGGAGGTACCCGCCAGGATGACATTGACGGGTTCGCTCTGGCCAGGGGGATATGTGTTGTTTACTTGCTGTTAAATAGAGTTTCATCTTCCGTCAGATATCCCGCTCGTAGACCTTTGGACCAGGGGGGTTGACTCACTGTAAGCATGCTGCCTCCGTTGGCCGTAACGTCGTAGTATCCATTGGTTTCGCCTCGCGCCGAGAGGGGGCTGGGAGGCTGGGCCCTCGGGTCGTGTTGCGCATAAACGAGAGAGGGTGCGCAAAGAAGAAGAAAAGAAAGCGATGATAACACCATTCTGACTTGCAGGATGGACAGGAGAGAAAACTGAGAAATGAGGACGCCAATCGCCGGACAAATAGAAGGTAAGCACCGCTAGCCTTGCGAGCCGAACTAGTCGCCGCGAGGTTATGTAATGCACGGTTGATTTCGTTGCCTTCACATCGTTCTTGTTCTCCTCCCCCACAGCCTTCCCGCTCAGAAGCACCTTGCAATCGAGGGTGTCTGTTGACGTCTCCATTCTGGCCAAAAACCGCTGTTAAACCGCTATTAAACCGCTAGCAATGGACATGACTTAGTATTACCGACCATCACTAAGCCATAGCGGCTGGTACGGTCCACTCGAGACACTCTCGGTTAACACTCTCGGTCAGTGGTCATGATGCACATCGCAACCGTCCTTGCTCTTATGATCACCAATTACGAGACTCGATAACGACTTGAAACCTCTTGGAGCGTGTCCACCACGTGGGCGCGTTGGTGCCTGCACTGCCGATTGTTTTTCGCAATGTAGATGGTTTTTTTACTTGGCGTAGCCCTCTGAATATTCTTGAGGTGAGATAGCCTCCTGCATAATAAAATCACCCCACAAGAGTTTGGAGTATAGCCCCTCGCCACGCATGCAGCCCGGTCTGGATTCATGCTCAATGGCTGTGTGGCTTGCAGAGCTATTTTTGAAATGGCGAGTATATTTTTTAAGGGGAGCTAATTACCTTTTCAAGAGCAGCCAAGTTTTCTTGGATAAAAGCAAGGCCTCAATTGCTGTCCATGACTCTAACCCAGGTTCAATCACGCTGGAACTGCCGGCGATGACTAGTGTGGAGATGAATATCAGAGCCGCCATTGAAAACGACGCCCCAGCGCTTCAAGGATCTGGTGGTGCTAAGGCCCTCTGAACCGCTGGAAGCACTGGCAACTTATATTCATAAAACGTCGGTGGCGATCGAAACCACAACTCTGCACCAGAATACATTCGATATCCGTGTACAATCTCGATATATAGGTAATCACGATCCCCATTAATACCATTATGCAGATACACCTGACCTCTCAATTGCCTCTCAAGCACCGCGTGTCCACAATGACTCTTCGCAGCTTGTTGGCTCGGTGATGGGAGTGTCGATGATGCCCGAGGCCGAACCTCATTGCTGTAATCTCCAGGGTCGGGCATGGCAACTCGATCAAGAATAGCAAGAAGAACCTACCGGGAACGGTATTGTTAAGCGCGTAACCCAGCAGAACGGCTGCCCCGTACGTACCTCCAGGGTCCCTCAAAACGGCGATTTTTGTGGACAATCCACGGCATGCATGACACAGCTGGATCTGGGCACATCTGTCTCCACGATGAATTTTTTGACCTTGGCCTCGTCGTCGAATCCGAGTGTGCAAGTGAACTCTTCTAGCCAGCTGTTCCCACTGATTTTCCACGTCCATCGCACGCTGGCTCGCATCACCACGCACGAATTTTCTAGGTCCACTCTCGTGGAGTGTATCTGCATGTCGTCCTTCTTCCAGTGCAATGCGAGGAGATCAAAGTAGGATCTGACGGCGTGGACGCCCTCGAAGGCAAACGCAGAGGGGTCGTAGATGCAATCGTGCTTGAGGACGATGGTGTCTGTGGTGCTGAAGTGGGACAGGAGCTGTTGGGGTGTTTTTCCCGCTGCGATGTCTGCGAAGAGGCATTCGGCTGCGAATTGGAGAGGTCCGGTCGTGCCCATGGTGTATGGTGGGGAATTGTGCAGGGGAGTTGTGAAGATCCGCGTGCATGGCGGGTATATATACTGTTGGCACCTCGGGCCCGGGCATGAAATTCTCGGCCTGATGCTCGGCATCGGACTGGATGCAAATTCCAATCCACGTTCCTTAGAGTTTCTCTATCATGCTGCCTGCATTTCGTTCTTATGGAAGGTTGGGTTGGTTAGCTGCCAAATAGCTGCACTGTCCCGGGCATGCACTGCTCGGCCTAGGCATCAGCGTTTATTGACAATCTTATCAAGTGTCCTTTAAAGTTGATTATGTTAATGTATTGGATAACTCTGTATGACTGTGCATTTATTTTATTTTACTGCAAGTATGATTTCGAAATCGTTGTAGCAACCCAAAGTTTGAAACCACCGCCACCAAATGCTACAGGGGCCTTCGCGGCTTGGAAAGGAAAGCGTTTCCACGCCGTAGCCATGATGCGCCTCTGACCCTTTCCTCATCGTCGCAGTCGCCTCGCTTGGGCCGTTTTTCTTCTTCTACCAATTCTTTTGATTCTGCTCGCTGTAGCAGACGGCGTGCGCGCTCCTTTATTCTCCTCACTCTCTTTCAGGTGCATGCAGAGCGGACAACTGGGTTGTCACCAAAGCTCAAATGACCACTCGTCGACCTACTTTGCATTCCAACAAGTCTCGCCCGCTGTCTGCCATTTTTCTGGGCTCCATCTCCACACCCAGTCACCTGCCGGCTCTCCCTGAGCCACCACCAAGTCCTGGAGCAGATTCCGACGGCTCGGAGTCTGGGCTGCCATCACCTCCGGCAACCAATTCGACAGGCAGCGGCAGCAACGGGGACGACACGACGAACTTCGGAAGCGTGCGCCAGCGACCTGCCTCATACTCCCACCCCCACCCCGACACAAGCGAATCCACACCAAGCATGCCCAGCGCGATCTACAATCCCGAAATTCGCTCCCGATCAACCACGAATATCAACGAAGAACAACACATGAGCGACGATGATGAACACGATAATGACTTTGACGATGGGGAGGATAACACTGCGAAAATGGACAAGAGACGATCTCTCAAGGGGTCCAACGAAAACACAATGGCTTTGCAGCGTGTCAAGAGCCTTGCCCAGCGAAATCGAATGGTTAGTGAAACCGAATATGTCCCTGCTGTATGTACTCATTTATGTCCTCAATCCTCTTCCATATTACACCTGCTGCTTGAATCTTCCTTGACACGAATACACAACTGCGACCCATCGCTACGTCTGCGCCGCTCCGATCAAATCAATAAATCAATGTGACAGGCGCTAGACAAACTTTCCTCCATTTCCCGGCTCAGTAGCCCATCTCCCTCTCCCTCTCCAGTGGGCAACCGCGCTGCCCGTTCCCCGATGCCACCACACTCGACAACTTCCTCCTCTTCTTCAACATCCTCCTCCCGGCACGCCCACTCCCAATCAGCCTCTGTCCTGCAACCGCGCCCACGCACCGCCTCGGAAACGCCCTACCACACCATCAGCAGCTCCTCTAACTCACGCGACTACCATCGCAACGAAACTGTTCTCTCGGGATCCGAAACAGAACGAGACAATCATCGTCTGTCGCTTGCCGATGCATATTCTTCTGACGACCAATCCAACACGCCTCCGTCGTCGGCGTCAACATCAGCCCTGCGCATGACTGGCATGGTCCCGCCCATTACCAGCCCACACCGCCCGCGGCGGATATCGCTGCCCACGTCGCCTGGGCAGGCAATGAGCATGTCGCGCACAAATCCGAGGCAGAATGCTGACAGAAGCTTGTCTCCTGGCCCGTCTCGGACGCCCAGGAAGAGACCTACCACTACAGATCCTACGCGGGAGATGAGCCCCGAGTACGATGACAGGGATGCGTCTTTGGACCTCACGAGTGCTGCTCTGGCTGCTGTTGCGAGGAGCAGGAGTCCTGTCACTCTAAATGCGACCAGTGGTGGCTCCAAGGGCAAACGGGCACCCCTGCCGAGAGAATTTACAGGGAGAGATAGACGAAGCTTGGATGGAAAGGTAGGCCAGAATAGTTGTTTGCTCATTTTCTCGGCTAATTGAGAAACGCATATAGTCCACAGGATCAGCAGATCTCCCTCCACAGACGCCGCATCGCCAACCAAATCGCGAAAACACGAATGTGTACCTGGGCCGCGGCTCGCCGTCCCCCCAGGCCGCCGTAGCGAGCTTTGCGCCCGGGAACCCGCCGCGCTCACCCCGAGGACCGAAGCCGGGTCGCAGCTCAACTGTGCGGGAGCTCACGCGGCGCCATCAGACGCGGTGGCTCTCAGAGGACCTTTCGGGTGAGGTGAATGGCCCTGAGAACGATGAGGATGGAGACGGGCGGAGACAGGCGCCACGTGGAGGCAGCATGGAGAGTCCGCTCGGTAATCTCGTGGGAGTGCGCAGTTTGGCCGGGGAGAGTCTGAGAGCGGCGGGGCTGAAGACGAAAAGGGACGATGTGTTTGGTGGGGGAGGAGAGGGTAGAGGTGCAGATGAGAGGAGCCCGGCGGGCGGGAGTGGGCGGGCGGGCGAGCCGAGCACGGCATCGACGAAAGTGTCTTTTGATACCAGGTCTGGTGATCAGCGAAGAGCGCATCGTGCGAGCTATAATGGGATAGGCAGTAGGCCTTCCACGTCTCTGGCAGAATCTAATCACGGTAAGTTTTCGCTGACATCTACAACGACTTAAGTACTGATCATGGATGGTAGATCGAGATCAGGACTCGCCCGGGCTAGGGTCCTCTATTCATGCTCGACAATCTACAGCTAAACCAAGTCTTCCTCCAGACCGGGCGTTTACTCCATCGCCTTTCACCACCACCCGACGGCACAACTCTATCACACCGCTGCCCCCAAGAGCTGGATCTACTGCTCCTTCTCAACAACAATTCTCTAGCTCGGAGCATGGCTGCTTGATGCTGGAGTCCCTTCAGATGTTTGAATCCAATCTCACGAGACTTCCACCCATGGGCACTACAACTACGCAGACAATCCCCGAACTGTTCCGTTCTGCTCAGAACATTGTGAATGCGTCGGACAAGCTGAACGCGTTACTCCGAGCAGGGACAAACGGGGCGTTGGAGGAACAAATCGATGCGGAAGTAGGGAGTAACGATGGTCTCGGGGGAGGGGAGGAGATTGCTGAGGTGTGGAGACGTGTGGGTGGCGAAATGAGGGAGAGTTTGCGGGTCAGCGACGAGATTGTCAGGACTATGACTGGCTTTTTGCTGGGGGTGGGGAGAGTGCTGAAGGAGACTGCCGCTGCTATCGGCGAGGAGACAACACAGCGCTCAAGAAGTGCCAGCATAGACGAGGAGTTTGGGGGGAGACGTAACGCTACCAGTCCGGACGTAGTGTCACATGGTAGCGGAGGGCGCCTGAGCAGAGATGGGCGAATGAGTTCTGGTTCGAGGGACAGCTGGGAGCTACCCCCTAGAACCCCGGGCGATACTTCGTTATCGAAGAGGTTGTCTACTCGTGTGGAACCCAGGCCGCCATCGGCACTCAATGGGAACCGAGACCACTTCGTTCGTCTGGACTCGCACATGGATCGCGAGACGGCTCCAACACCTGGCCCGCCAAAGAGTGGACTGGCTGGCACAGTTCGCCGATTGTTCACTCCAAGGGAGCAACGAGATCATCAAGTCGATCCAACTATCAGCCATGAACCGTCACCGACGCCAATTACTCGCAATTCCACCACTCTTGGACGTTCTCGTACCCTTCCCCCTCTATCCGTACCGTCGCCTCTGCCCAACCTCCCTTCTGAGTCTCCCTTGCCCCGTAATGGCAGCATGGCTGCCAACGCCAAAAGCAGCCGCCATAGACCAGCCTTGGCGTCTATATCTACTGTTCGAGGGACTTCGAACCCTATGTTCCCGTCTGTCGCAACCGCCACCACTGCGATCTCCACTGGCGACGAAACTCCCTTCCCCCTCGCCAGGCATGACTCTAATGTGTCAATTCGCTCGACCAACGTCACCTTTTCGCGCCCATCGACGATATCCATATCTGCGCTCAATGGCTTACGGAAGCGAACGGTATCTACCACGTCTTCGAATGCAGAGGAGGTCAGCACGTCCGTGCAGCAAGTTGTGTCCCCTTCGTCCGCGGCCGAAGCGGGGGGAGACAGTCGGCGCAAAACGGTAGGGGCCCGTGCTGCTGCGCGCATGTCCCTGGATAGTACTGCCAACTCAAATAGGAATGAGGGCAACCAGGGCACTCATAGGACAATGGTACCTTCCAATTCAGCAGCACGAAGGGACCGGCGAAGAACTGTGACTGAAATTTTCTCCTGAGAGGCTTTGGGCTATAGGTGTCTTGTACTTCTTTTTCGTGAGTCTGTCGTAACACTGCATCGACCATCTGCCTAACATTCTGCAGCTTCTATATTTCTATTGTTTTTATTTGCGCTCGTGCACGACTTCTCGAGTTGCTACCTATACCTTCCCTATTCCAGTCATATTCTTGGACGATTCGCCCTTGAGGCCAATGGCCTTGTTATATACACTTCCTTTCTGTCTCATTCTCCCCTCCGTTCCCGCAATCAGCCCCATGAGCTGCCTATTTTCTTGACCTTCTCCCCCACTTAATTCCTGTTGATAATGTGCGTGTTGTTGACACGCGTACATAGTATGTTTATGGTCTTATATGTGCAATACTGGCACATGCGAAGACGCATGTTGTACTAGAGTTATTGTTGTAAAAAGAATTTAAACTGATCACAACGATTAAGAATCATGAGACATTCGGGTAGGCTAGTCTCCCTATAGCTAGAAAATGGTTGAAATTCGGGATTCGGAACCGTACATGGGGTTAGGGTTAGGTACATGAGGTTAGGACTTCCTGACAGGCAACTGACAGGCATTGACGCAACTTGAATTTGAACATTACCGACCCCCCTCCAACCTACCATCAACCATGTCCGAGAGGCCAAAAAGGTCAACTCGAGCCCCGGACAGACTACCTGCGGTTGTTGCCTATGCATCTAGCTCCGAATCGAAGAGAGCCAGGGATAATGTACTGCAAAATTCCAGTGTCTCCTCGAATCTACTCACAATTGGATCGTGACAGAAAGACAAAGACAAAACAACCTCTCGCAAGAAACGAAAGACTGAAATTGATCCACTCCAAATCTTACTTCGTGACCCCAAAAGTGCTTTGACAACCATGGACATCGCTGTACGTGGTGCACATCCGTCTGGCTCATCCCCCCCAACAATGTTTACTCCAGTCTCTGCGTCGCGCTTAACTATCTCTGTAGGAGATTCTGAACTCAAATACGTGGATGATGTTGTCTCAAGACTCACGGGACCGTCTCTGTCATCTCCTTCCGCCCACGGCCTTCCATGACTTTCAACCTACTCTGGACTACTCACATCCGTCACAAATCGACAAAGCCAACTCTGAAGGAATGGATGTGGACTCCGATGTACCAAGATGCAATGATCTCCTGAACACAGATGTTTTTCACGACAGTCATTTCCTCGCTGCCGCGCATACCTTCCAGGATCACATATTCTCGGGGTGGAAGTCAGAGTCCCAAGCTGATAAAGTGGCAAGGTTCAACCAGGGTGTGCGGGATGGCACTTTGCACGCCTCGTGGAAAGATGAAGTATGGGAGGACAGAAACGCACCCGAAGTCGCCGAGTCAAGCCTGCTCGCTGGGTATGTCATAGCATACCAATGAAATCTTTGCTGACCTCCATTCTAGCGAGGCAGCTGAGCTGAAGATGATAGATTTAGTGAAAAATTCACTGCTGAAAGTGGGTGACATCCTCGCTTACAAGCGTAACTTCACCAATGTGCATCGCACCGTCGAGAAAGATGCTTTGGTCCGTAGATTAAACATGGCCCATTCTCCATGCCTCGATTCTTGCGACTCATGAATTTTCCAGATCCAGCATATCGACCCTCACACGTCTTCAATAACAGTCCTAGTTCAACCCGGTACAGATTCTCTCCCACAAGTGCTCCAGTCTTATAATCCGCCCAACCACACACCCCCCACGCAATCAATGACCATCACGACCCCGTCTCAGCTAGAGAATGGACTGTTAGATCTTGAAGGTACGGTGGGCAAAGTAGAACGGCCGAATGGGAATGCGTGGAAGCAGATTAACGTGTGGAGATGGCCTGCGGGCGTATCAGAGACCGACTTCTCTCTGCCGAGGGGTGGGAGAGAGTGCCATGGGACGCTTTTCTACCTTCGAGGCAATCTCTTCTATGAGCAGTGATCGTCTTGATAATATATTGAAACATCTTACGTAAATATATAACAGGCCGACCAATGTCCTAGTAAGTAGCTAACTACCCGTTTGGATTATTCCTTGCTTCCTTCGATAATACGGCAGCCCTGTGGCAGATGGTGGCATGTGCGAGATGAGATCGCGCATCACTTGCACTAATGCAACAATTGTATTCAAAACTAGTTTCTGAAAGTTCACCGGAAGGCTTAGTGCACAGAGAATAATGAATGGTAACTGAAAAATTCTGTATATTGGCACGGGAAAATTTATGAAGTACAAATGTGGCACGATAAAACTGTCGAATATGCACAATAAATGACTCTGCAGAAATAAGCAAAGCGCCATGGCTAATGCAGATGTTGCAGATTAACCAGGCCTAAGGTCCAGCTCTTCAAGCAATTCTACTTAAGGTAGACTCGCGATGCGGGGAATTCGACAGTCCGCCGGTGGAGGAATAGACTGACGAAGGCAAGGTAGCCAAATTCTACTGGTCACATTTTGCTTATTGCTGAGTCAATGTGTAGTAGAACTGAGACGTTCCCAAAAACGTAGGTGCGGAGGCTACATTGTGCGACGACCGTTAGTCAAATGTGAGCATTTTTAAATAGTCAGATGACTTGCCAGAAATAGGGGGTGTAGAGTCTAACTCGTCGTAAGCGAGCTCTTCTGTCCGAGATGAATCTGGTTGGAATTGCAGTAACCATGCATCATCCGTACCCCAGTTAGAACTTTGCAGCAATGGGTGAAGGTCCTCATTTCCCTCCGTCCATCCAGTTGTCGTGGGAGCCGTGGGAGCCGTGGTTTCGTCTGATTTCTGCGAGACCTTGCACAAGTCTGGGTCGATGGATTCATCTGTCCTATCAAGCTGAAACTCGATGAACTGTGGTTCCTCGGTCAATGGGCCCACTTCCTGACCGTTCCACTGAAGAGAAGAGGCCTCGCCGCCGCCATACTGGATGGAGAACGGATTGAGACGAAAAACGCTCATGAGTTTTCGCATCTCGCTGGGGGCATGTGTGGCGCGAAAAGGAACTTGGGTTGGAGGCGCTAAGTGCTCTGATTGTACTGTCGACGGTGTGCTGTGCCGATAGGATGATTCTTGAATGAAAATTTCCTCAGTAGGCTCGGCTTTGAAGGACGTGTCAAGTCTGTGATATTTTTGAACCGTGAGCGGGTATATTGATTGATGTGTTCATACGCGTAAACGAACCTTTTCGATTCAAGACGAGACGGTTGAGAAGAATGCCGAGGGGAGGATTGCTGGCGATTTGTTGAGCAGTGAAGAGTGCTAACTACCCTCAAAGAATGGTCGCTCGTTCGTAGAGAACGAGTCATATCACTCGACTTTCTGGGGGAGGTGTCATTGTATCGCCGGTTGCGTTGTGGGCTGAGCGCATGCGACGGCGAGAGGTGCTGTTGATCATGCCTGATGTACGGGTGGCTGGCGCTGCGACTCGCGCGATGTACTGCAGAGCCTTTGGGGAGAGCTGGAAGATTCTTCAGCATTTCGGTAACCTGTTCTTGTGGTGCTTTTGATTATGCGTGCGGTGCTGTCTTTTATGCGAAGGACAAGGGGGGCGCTTGTCAGATGTCACTCCTATTTATGTGCTCATGTATGTTGTAAAATAGCGAGAAACGGCCCGAAGGAAGCGTGTGGGCCACGAGTAGAGTGCATCAGACTCGAGCCAACCCTCGGGACCATAGTTTCGAATCTCATCACAGGGCAAGTTGGATCTAGAGCAATAAATGAACATCAACGGCAAATGAGGTTTCGACACCACCAACTTTCGAATGATCATCGTAAAGCATGAAAGAGATTGTCGTGCCTTTGCTGCTTAAGCTAACCGCAAGCTAGGACGATCCCCAAGAATTAGAAAGCAGCGGCCGCTTTATTCCCCACCGTTGCTTTCACTACGCCAGAGTGGTCCAAACGTGCTTGCAAAGTGCCTGGGCCGTGGAATGAAGAATAGTCAGCTTGAAAGCTCGGCTCGAAAGCACCGGTGCGACCATGCATGAAAATCGTTCCCTGAAGCGCTGTTGTGAATCAGAAAAGACAAACGAAAGCGCATCGCCCGCTAGGTGCGCTTTAAAACCAGCGCTTTCCCTGATAGGTCATTATATTCCCCCATGGGAAGGCCTGGCCAATCCCCCACGTAAAGAAACTGAAGCTCGCCGCCAGGTTAAAGTACCTCCGGAAGACCCGCAATGATGCTTGAGCACGACAGGCAGGCTTGGGGGGCGGACATTAGAGCATAAAAGAGGGATCACATCGAAAACGAGTCAGCCACGAAGCCTCCACATCCGTGTGACGAAAGTCAGCGGTTAATAGACGTGGATATGTTCCACCTCTTCGTACTACGGCGAAGCTTCCTGATACTCACCGCTTCTGTAACTTCAGATTCAAGTCATATCTGAATTGCGCCGCGAATATGCACGTCCGCCAACTCATGCGGCACTATAGCGATGCGAATTTTGTGAGTGAGTATTATTAGCAACATCATAGGACTTCACTTACCCCACACGAGTTAAGGGAGCTTTTCAAGCATTGTCCGCAATGTTCAGGAGCGCCTGCGTAAAAAAACACAAGATGGACTCCAATGGACTATCGGGGTGCAGGATCTCGGCGTTGTGTTCCAGACCCGTTATGAGTATTCAATTGATGGGCATGTCGTAGCCAGAGGCCCAGGTGGTGATTGGAAGGTGCATAAATGGAGTGGCGTGTTCCGTATACGGCGTCGTTCTTTGTAAAGAATAGGATCCGCGAGCCCGTTCACCCCGCCAGTACAGTTGAAAAGATGCTGTATAAAGCAGCAATGCATAAATTTGCTCGTTCGGTCGTTACATATTGCATCTCCCGCCTGGAAGTGCGCTGCAGTGCAGAAGTCGACATGACCTAGACGATTCGGATTTGGAATGAGAATGTCAAAATGGTAAGAGTAGTGAGTTTGGCGCACTCAGAATAAGAAGTAGCATTAGGATGGCTGAAAGAGGAACTAGAGCCGGAGGAATCCCGCGCAACTCCCGAGGGCATTTCCGTCGGTTGGGAGAAAATGGACTTAAGGGCGACGGAGGGTCCCGGGTAGGGTCCCAGTGCTGCTACGATCTGGGTGTGGATTTCCTCTAGTGAGGAGAGGTTGGACATCGACGAGCAGAAATGGTAGGTTCAAGGCAACTGGGCTGGCGGAAATATTTGTGAAAGCGCGCGCTGGGAGTCGGTCACCATATGTCCGTCACCAAACTCGTGCAAACAAACTCCTAAAGCTTGAAGGTAACGAACTTTACGTAAGTCATCGATATCATTAATGCATTACCTGCTGTTGATTGGTGCTCTGTTACTGGAAATCGTAAATGGAAAGTTGACTGTAATCAATTAGGCTGCTGCCTTGTTTCTGTTACTTTGCGAGGTGAGGTATGTGCTTACCATGTAACTGTGTGTTGACGAAAGCAAATTTAAATGAGAGAAAACACATTCCACCTCCTCTTGGTCTCCTTTAAAATACAGGCTCGCGACATCTCTTCCGCGTAACCCAGAGCCATCGCGAATGAGATCCTTTGGTAAAGCAGGTATGCCCTGATATCCTACCTCATGACTCCTTCCGATTGCTCCGCAGGGTCAATGAGACATATTTTGACAGTGACAGATCCAAGGTCATTCCAAAATCGTGGTCGTCAGCTGGCGAGAGTGGTTGGAGGCCAGGGTTCATTGTCACTCGCTGATCATGATCAGTGATCGGGGAAAGGGCGTCCACAGGGCTAGAAACGGGTTCGGAAGTTGACTGACGCTCTCACGTCAGGACAAGGCCCAGCCCAAACCGGGAACCCACCATATAGGTCTTAGGAGTGTCTCAGAGACCAGAGCTGCCTTGTGTCTGAAATGCTGCAATACCGACCTCAAACCCCCTCGGCTCTCCTATTGGCATTCGGCAAAAACACAGAAAACCGAGGCGTACTTTGGGCGGGCGTACTTGGCCTTCCTGCTCGGCGATCGGACCGCTTCAAAGCACAATGGTCAACAGCCCGCTGGCCTTCGCAACAGAATTTCCATAAATGAAGACCGCAAGGCGAAGGTTAGGAATGATACAGCTGCAGAAAGTTTGAATGAGAGGATCAGCGCAGTTGTTATTGCCACAAACCCCGCCCAGCCTCGTGTGAATACGCCCATACACGGGTCCTTGCGGCCACAGATCGGATAGCGCTTGACCGAACCTGTGTGCAATAACCGACCTTCTGTGCGGATATATTGCGGATGATGCTGCCGTAGGGAGTTGAGTTCTGCAGATTGATGATTGCGCCTTGCATCTGTGCCACGGTGCCACCGCCACTAACCGCTGTCAACGGCGTGATGCTGTACAGGATACAAAAAGAGACAACGGCATTCGGTTCCTGCGAAGCTTTGGGTGCGATGCTTGTGCGATGCAAGTATGTAGTGTATCAAATAAGATTTTTCAGATGCTGCATAGATGCTGTTGTTCCTACACGGGTTAATGCAAAGCATACTGATATCGTTTCCCACGTCGTACTGCATCATGCATCATGATTCACGGTGTCCCGATAGCTTATCTAAAGAGCGCAAACAGCGTAGTGACTTGATTTTCAGCGGTTTTTGTCGGGTTGAGATAGAGCCGGAATTCGAAGACAGCGGAGGGTAACGATATCGATGATAACCATCACTGAGTGCTACGCGCCAGAGCTTCGTGCTCGGGCCAAAAAAACGGAATTAAATCGGGACCGAAGAACCCGCCGAAGCTAGCGTTTTATGGCCCCAAAGGTAAATTCAGAGAGCCTCAGAAACCGCTCTGCTGCACACGCACCACCCTGCACCACCCCCGAGCGCCACCACCCCCGAACCTAACTGCAAACCGGTGAATAACATGCTAACCTTCCCGCCACTGTTCCTGCGTGTTACGCAAGAGGAATGGTTTCTTATCTCTGCGAGTGTATCATGAACACCGGGGCTGTGTTTAGAGATATGGCCGGCAACAAGATAAATATTCATGGTATCGGAGATGAGTATGGATATACACGCGCACAAATGCCCTATACAATTAGCAGTAGCATGAAAACAGCAAGAATGATTTCAAAGCCATCAATATTATCAGGGATGAAGATTCGGAAATACTAAATAGAACGATCAGGACATCCGCATAATATATGCGCACAGCGACTCCGGCGCGCATGAAAATCGCTTCGTTATCGGGAGCCACGTCGACAGAGTTGAATATGTCCTCGGAGCACAGCAAGAGGGCAGCATTTGCAGCCTTTGACGTCACTGGCAGTAGTACAGGCCGGGGGATGGGAGGTCGCGTAAACGCCTAATGCTTCACCTGCCCTGATCTGCTTGACGCGCTGGCGGCTGAATATGATTTTGAAACCGCCTCCGCCAGGATCGGCCGCTCACACGTCATTTCACTGCGAAACGTTCGAGGGTGAGCAGAGGATTGGCCGAAGAAACGCTATCGCCAGCATTGCCTGTTTCCGGTCGCATTCGCATCCAATGGCAAAAATCGTTAGTATAGCCAGCATGGTGATTGCGCCATGCAGGCTGCCAGTGAGACAGTGGTCGGACCTGAGGTGACAGACAGCGCGCGAAATACGCGAGTGCGCGGGGCTGCAACATGAGTGGAGCCGCACGGAGGCTTTCGGGATACATAATATAATGAATCAGGACGTCCCAGAATATTCAGGTCAGAAAGACGGAAACGGAGACCTACGGAGACAGCGCGTGAAATTGCGTCGGGGCAATAAAATATACAAAACCCTTAGCGACATGCACATGCAACACGAGTCGAAGCCAAGTCGAAGGCTGGGAGGCTACGCCGGAATAGGCTGTCGGGATACATAATGTCAGGACAGCGGCACCAGCACTCCTGGACCTGTATGCAGAACTCTCACCAGCTGAAGATCATGATCAAGGCACGTTGGGCGAATCAGAATCAGGGTAGGAAAGGACAGCAGGGAGGCAATTGCCAGCGTTGATCTGAAAGTGGAGCGCAAGCAAGAGGAGAGCGTCGAATGGATCCCTGGACGCTGGCGTCTATCTGGGAGACTTGTCTAGAAGGAGAATGCAAACGTGAGTACGATGAGGAGAACGTCACCATGTGTGACGCTGATCAGACCCTGGTTTGTGATGCATCTAAGCAGCGAATGTATTGTTGGGCCATCGCCGATGCGCGCGAGGCCCACGCATACCCACGCCGACGTCATGCTTGCAGGTAATCCCACCTTTCCTGTATTAGCCTTCTAAATCCTACATGTCCATTCCGAATGAGCCGGCTGTGGATGATGCGCGCCTGAATGAGCCGATTAGAGCCAAAGTTTCGTCGACCCTGGCTGAATCCTTATCTTGATACTTTCCCTTCAAAGAGCGCAAATGGATGTGCCTTGGCGGTATGCGCGAATAAGCCGGCCTCAAGCCCGCCTGCCGCCTGCCGCTGCCATTTTCCAGGGTGACAACCGCCATTGGCGCGTGGTTGAAATCAGCATTTTTTTCTGATCTGCAAAGCAGCCGCATCCCTTTTTGGATGCGTTGTCGAATTCAGAAGCCAATAGCCTTGGGAGAGATCTCCGATGCCTGTGCTCCACACGAGTGGCTATACGATTTATGTGCATATGGCATCTTCGCGAACGTTGTAAAAGTATAGTGAATAGGAGGCAGGCGAGCCTTAAATCGTAAGAATCAATTGCGATCGCGCCAGCGACGCGGTACATAGAGAAGATAAGGCAGGGAGGCAGGGTCCAGGGAGGAGGAGAATGAATGGAATATTTTTGTCCAATTCCATTCTCCGGTATCTTGCTGGTGGATTGACAAGTCGGCATTCGGGCACCGGGAGTCGGTAACCCAGCAGATCAGAGCAGATCGCTGGCATGGAGCAGAGATCTGGCACAAACAGGAGCTTATTCTTCTTTTGGACTCGACGGCTCATCGATGGAATTTCTTCAATGTACCGCACCCGAAAAGGAAACTGCTTTCATGTTTTGGTTAGCGACTCCCGCTCCACACGTTTGGATGCAGTCCTAACGAAATCTTTCCAGGGTTCCTGACGTCAGGATGCCACCCAGGTATATAAGCAGCAGCGCATTATCTCAAATTTCTTCACCAAAACACATCTCCTCTCAACCACTCAACCAGTCCTCCGAGTTCCACCCAAACTACCTTTCATATAATGTCCGCATCCCAAGTTCAGACTATCTACGCCGATGCTGTCCTCTTTGACATGGTGTGTATTTTCTGCCCCTATAACTCTCCAAGTCTAACTCGTCCAGTGTGTTTAGGATGGCACATTAACCGACTCAATTTCCGCCGTCGAGGCTGCCTGGGGCAAAGTCGCCGTAGACATTGGCCAGGACCCCGCAATGGTCATTGCCGCAACCCACGGGAAGCGCGGGTGTGACAACCTCAAGCAGTTCAAGCCAGAAATCCAGTCGCACGAGATGGACGCTGAGGTTCAGGCTTTCGAGGAGACCATCCTCTTCTTCGCCGATGCCTACAACGTGCACGGACCTGGCTCGCAGCCTACCACTCCTGCCACCTACGCCGCACCACAATTCACCGACTCTGGCTCTGCCACCCCCGATCTCAGCGCCGGCTCTTCGCTCGCCTCATCCCGTGCATCATCCTTCTCCGCCACCAACTCGCGCCGCCCATCATTCGCGAGCCGCCTTTCCAACATGCTCTCCATGTCCGCCGTACCCGAGTACGAGTCCGCATTTGAGGACCCCATCATGGAGGATGTACACTCCGAGATTATCGGCCACGAGTCCGCCAAAGATAAGGTCGTCCGCCACCAGCTCGAGGCGTGGCAACAGGAGGCCACAGCCGTCGACCGCTCTGTTAAGATCCTCCCCGGGGTCAAGCGCATGATGGACTCCATCCCCGCCGGCCGCTACGCAGTCGCCACCTCCGGCGCAAAGACATACGCCTACGGCTGCATGACCCGCGTCGGCATCACACCCCCGCCTGTCACCATCACCGCCGACGACAAGCGCCTTGCGAACGGGAAGCCGTTCCCCGACCCCTTCCTGCTCGCCGCCAAGGAGCTCGGATTCGACTGCAAGCGCACCATTGTCTTCGAGGACTCCCCCAGCGGTATCCGCGCGGGTGTCGCATCGGGCGCGACCGTCATCGCTGTCTGCACATCGCACGAGCGCTCGAAGATCGAGAACTGCGGCGCGCACTACATCGTCGAGGACATGTCGAAGGTGCACTGCTTCCCTGAAGGCGACCGCCTGCGCTTCACCGTCGAGTTATAGATGGATACAAAGCGCTTGTGTCCTCTTGTTCTTATTGCACTTTGTTTTGTTTGTACGTTACTGCTCCACATACCTTGTTTTCCGTCTAGATATTTTTCACTCGTCTTGTTCTCCGCATCATGCTCTCTGTCATAGATACTCAAAATAATTCATTCTTTGACGCTATCTCTCATCGTGTGAAAATTCTCCTCTCCATCAAACTCCAGGCAACAAAGTGCCTTGCTTAATTTTACAGCGGACTGATGTGAACGAAATTCAATCAGAACGTCCCATCGACTCGTTGGGGCCTGTGGGGCACTCCTGCAAATTTTTAAAGTGATTTTCCAATTCGCAGGGGCCATATTGTTTGGTGGCGCTCAACGGTGGCGCACATCTCAATATGTTCGCCGTGTTCGCAACTCATCGGAGTCATCGCATCCTTGCATCAGAATGCGTCTTGATTTCTGCATTTTAAGGTTCTGCGCCGCACGCCATCCTTATCTCTGCTCCTTCCGACAGCAATCTTGCTTTCGTTATCTCCCACGGGTCGAAGCCCAAATATTAGACTCAAAGTCTGGCCAGTGTGGTACTTCAAGCTTCAAGCCTCAAGACTTGGTCCGAGTGATGCACTATTCAAATTCCTGGAGCGAGTCTACTTTCAGACCTTTGCACTGGTATTGCTTTGGAAATATGACGGACATTCGATTCGACAGGGTGCGACAGGGTACTCACTGGTCACTATCACCTCGTGTCAAACACGTGCCACATTTGCAGATCAGTATTTGGCGCCCACTCTTGGCCCATTTCCGTGCACTTTTAACTTACTCCACGTCGACGTCTATCGTTATCTTTCTTGACTTGTAATCGTCATGGATCGTACTCCCATAGATATATGGCAGTTGATCTATTCCAGAGCCTTGCACGTATGGCGATTCAATCGGCCGAGCACTAGCCCTGATCTCTCCTGATCTGCCTGCAGCCCGTTGATATCCAACGACATATGGACGCTGAAGCTACGCCTGGCTACCTCTAACGGGAGATTATACCTATTGCTGTTGCGCGTGGCTGAACTACCCGCCGAAGTGTTAACGGTCAAGGGCAAACGTCAACTATCATTATCGCGAGGTGGCTGGCGCAACTTCGTTTCCCTGTGCCAGCCTTCTTTCCCTCTGTCAGCCTCCGACTGGCCCCACGTGCTCAATATCACAAGAACGGCTGACGGCCATGATCCTCTCTTACTTCGTCTGATCAGATGCTCACGTCGACGAGAGGCTGACAAGAAATTACCGACACTCAGTCTCTGCCCCGTGGCTAGCAGGTGCTGACTCGCCACAGACGAGATTTATGCTGCCCTCTTACTTGGCGTGATCAAACGCTCGCGTTGACGAGGCTGACAGGAGGCTACCGTCGGTCGACAGGATGCATCCTCTCTTCTGGGGCTGGCAGTGGCTAACCCACCGTAGAGTTTAAATGATGTCAGCTGTGATTCCCTCTTTGCGAGATCAAACCTTCGAAGCTCGTGTTGACGAGGCTGACAGTGAGCTACCGAATGCTCATAAGCCTCAAGGTGCCGACGTATATCAGCTACAGGAGCTGACTCGACGCGGACGATGTCATCCTCTCACTTCGCGTCATCAAATGCTCGAGTTGACATTGACGGGAAGCTGACAAGGACTTACTTAGTACCAGTAGTTAACAGCGTGTTAATGCATGCCAGCCTTGATCCTGTGGCTGACCTTGGCTGATTCGCCATAGATGATGGCTATGAGTGCTCTTGCCTTCCCTCCAGATACTAGTACAAACCAGGAAGTGTCCTATGTCTTTTCTATTCTGTACATAAATCAAAGTTCTTATATGATATCCGCTATTAGTCGCTCAAACGGCCAACCCGAATAGAATCGTTGCACTGCTGTTTCTGCTAAGCACAGATCAGCAAACTGATTTTCGATTCACATCCAGGCCGCCAGAAAAGTGTCGTTTTCGGAAATTCCCCCTGCCCGTTCCGCACCGATTTGGCCGGTGTTACAGAGTCCGAGAGGTGTGGCGGCTCTTTCAATATTGCTTGCATTCCAGTCTTTCGGCACACTGGAGTGCTAATAGCCGTAGATCATGGGCTATCAAATGGTATTTCACGAAATGAAATGCAATAGGGGTCATACGGACGCGGATGAGCCTGCACCAGCCGGCTTAGGGGCGGACGGTACCTACCATACTCTTGTGGGCTTGTAACAGCCTTTGGGCCGACATTTTGATGTTAGGGCATGGAATGGGAGGACTTATGGCACTTATTTACTCAAATATGTGCCACAAAAAGTTTCTCTGAACTCAATGGACGTCTGATGAACCGCCCTCGATGAATATACATTTATTACTATTTGTATTGTGGCGCGCACAGTAGAATTATTTACAGTGCCGCCACAATGACTCTGGAGCTTAGCTATTAGAGCCGTATATAGTAGAGACCATACCTAATAATATACAAGCAGCAGAAGTTTGATATATAGCATGGGGCGGAGGGCCGGAGAGGCGGAGGGGCGGGATTTCCATAAACAAAATGTCCTCCAAACCGCGCACTGGGAGAGGCATCAATAGTTTCGGCTGGTACTGAAATGCACGAGAATCGAGGTGGTTTGTGATCTTCCTCGTCCAATCCACTGTGGCTTGCTTTCGGAAATATTTCCCTCCGGTCTGTGGGACAGGCACCACGACGGCGTGTTATCTTCAGGCGGGTTCGGTTTGCCGCGGATACCAGTACCTTGATTTAAAAGAAAGTGGTTCCTGAGAGCGCTTCACCTGTCTTCATCCAAGCTGCCCTTTGTGGTTGCCACGCCGCCCTCCGCCGGGCGTCCGTGCCTACATTAACGGGGTCCATAACAAGAATAACTCATACATATGGTATCGCCTCAATTTACGTGGTGCGTACCTGAGCATCGATGCGCAGTAATTAAAGAGCCAGCGGCTGAGAACGTTTACCGTTCCAAAACATGCATGTACTGGCGGCGTGTGAGTGTGCTGTACTATCTGGCGGGGAAGAAGAGGGAAGAAGCACACCTATGACAGCCGAGGAGGACTTCTGCAGGCTCGTAAGTGCAGTCCAACACGGGTTTAAGCAGCGATAGGTACGGGTCGTGCCACAAGGTTTCAATCACGAACATTCAAATCGAATTGAGGGGCATCACTGTCAATTTGAGCGCATTTGGAGAGATCCTCATCCTTCATTTCACTAGATTTTCACTCAAGTGCGACGTGGATTGCGAGCTTCAGAGTGTTCGGTCTGTAGTTTGAATAGGGTCGAGTCGGCAGAACATTTAATTGTCGTGCTAGAACTAAGCTGCCTGCCGAGCCGAAGGGCACCCGGATCATTTTGATGTAATTTTCGTTTACCGCCTTATTTGCGCCGCGGTTGATCTGGACCTATGATATGACCACTCCACATAACGACAAACTCCCAGCAGTGTTCTTGTTTTCCTTTTTATCCTACCATCTTCTCCGTCTCCTCTGGCAAGGCTCTTGAACTTACTGAATCTCGTTTGTTGTTTTTCTAGAGCAGCATCGACACCCACATTCTTTCCATATCCACAATCGCTTCAATGGTATCCGAACCAACCATATTAAAAGAAACTAGAATGCGTCGCGAAACATCCTCGCAACACATGCGTCTCAGGCGCTCACTAGCGGCAACCTCAGACTTGGACGAACGCGACCCGTCCTTGATTAACCTCCCGCTGCCTCTACCGTCTATCCCGGTCTTGACGCCCTTGCTGGAGCCTTTGGTTGGAGGTAGTAACGAGGGGAGCCCTTCGCCTCCTCCCACTCCTACTGACAGCACTCCGGCATCAATTCCTACCGGCAGCGAAGGGGGTGGAAGCACTGGTGGCGGAAACGGCGGTGGCTCCGGGAGTACTGGCGGCGGCAGCGGGTCGGGCAGCAGTGGAAGTGGAAGTAGCGGAGGTGGAAGCGGTGGAGGTGGAAGCAGTGGAAGCGGCGGCACTGGAAGTGGAAGTCCTCCTGCTGGAAGCGGTGGAAGTGGAGGCGATGGAAGTGGAGGCAATGGAAGTGGAGGCGCTACTACGGGAAGTGGGAGTAGTGGCGGCGGGGATGCGGGAGGGTCGTCTAGCGTGAGCGGATCCACTGGTAATGGTGGCACCGGCGGGGCCACCACGACCACTGGCAGTGACAGTACCCCCTCAGGGTCTGCTGCCACCCCATCGGGGACCGCATCCAATGGTAACGGTAATCTAGCCTACCTTGGCAATGGATCGACATCCAGCTCATCTCTGAACGTCAACGATGGTTCTGGCGCAGCAACTGCTCTATCTGCTTTGAGCGCACCCGGTTCCTCCAATGCTGGCACTAACCCGGCATCCACTGCAGTCATTGCCATGTCTTCCGCTGGCGCTACGGGTACCGCCCTCACACTGAGTGGCGCCGCACACGCTACGGGCACTGGTGCTGTCAACACCGGCACCTCCGAGGCTTCCACCAAACACGGCCTGTCGGGAGGTGCTACTGCAGGCATCATTGTTGTCGTGCTTCTTGTCCTGGTTGGCCTCGCCGTCGTTGTTTTGCGTCGTCGCAGCATCGCCAAGCGCGAGGAACGCCAGGCCCGTTTCTTCGCCACCGGAGCCAATGGCAGCAAATCCAGCCTTGACACCAATTCGACCTCGCATCGCACTGGCGATGGCACTGTCGGCTCTGGCAACCGCAGCGCACGCAGCAGCTTCGCTACTACTTTCGACCAAGGCCAGCTCTTCCGGGCCACCTCACCCGCCTTCGTTTCGGAATTTAACATCCAGGATATGTTAGCTCCTGCGAATGCGAATGGTTTGGAATTCCCGCCTATGGCCGAGACACGCAACGGTCCCCTGATCACCACAGCGCGTTTCAGCATCAGCAGCAGCAACAGCGGCAACAGCAGGCACTCACAATTCCTTGACGTGCCCAACATGCCCGTCTCGCCTCCCGAAGCCACCAGCCCGATGTCCGTTCGCCCGTTCTCCCCCACCGACATTTACTCTTTCCCCCAGCCGCCTAGCGCGGCCATTAACTCAGTCGATTGGCACCGCTCCCAACCTAACTCACCCATCGCTGAGTCCATGCGTACAATCACCCCCACAAAGGTTCCAGCCAACGACGCTCCCATGTCCAACCCGTTCAGCGATCCAGTCGCTGAAACCTCCCCTTTCACCGACGCCGCTGCGCCCTCGTCCACCAGCGATGCCAAGGATGCCCCCATCGAGGTCATCCGCCGCCCTTTTGCACCCACGCTTGAGGACGAGACTGCCGGCATCCCAGGAGACCGTGTGCGCGTCGTGAGAGTCTTTGATGACGGGTGGGCCTTCATTGAAAATGTGGCTACCCTATCAAGAGGCCTCATCCCCATCGACTGCTTGCGGGAAGCCGGCGAGGAATTGCCGGCGTTCTTGACTTCCAAACGTATCAGCAGCATGAGCAGCGCGAGTGGAGTCTACTTGGGAGATGCCATGTAAAAGGATGCCATCGAGATGCAGCACTGTTTATCTTAAATGGGCCACGGTGGGTTGCCATTTTTAAATCGTATTCCAACACAGCTCATGCATTTATTTTCCAGGCCTAAATCAATATTGTTTACTCCACCACTCTACATCGACATCACCAATGTACTTGTTATCGCTGCTATCCGCACCCCTCCTCGCTTAGAGGAACACTCACTTCAACACCTTGTTTCGTTCTATTAATCCATCTCCCCCCACCGGTTACATATCCAGAATTTTCTGAATTCTATATACCTATATGACCCATTCACCTTATCCCATTGCCGCTTCTTTTGCGGACTCCTTTGAAAGGCCATTCCTGCACATTATATGCTACGGACGTTTGCGTGTATGCCACATTCTGCCTGTCCCGGCTTTCAAGGTCGTATTCTGTGTATCGTAGCTTTGATTCAACTTCCTGTGTGTAATAGGGTGTCGACGAGTTTTCTCGTCGTTTGATTTTATGGATCTGTCATTTTGCTGTCATTACACCGCTGGCATGGGCGTAGGGGCCCAGGTGGGTGTAAACGCTGATGAAATCGCATAACATGCCACCTCATGCCATGCTAAGGTCGCCTGCCACCATTCTAGATCTGAGCACCTCTTGTACATACTGTAGCTGTAGCGCTGATTTTGATCAGCGCTTGAGAAGTCAGTTGACTTGATCAACCAGGTCAATGTACAGCAGAAGCAGACGGCTCCAAATTAGCGTTAAGGCCCGATTCTCCCGTGATCACGGCTGAATGCCCTAATGCCCTGATATGCATTTCTAAGCTGCAGCTGCAACTTCTTGACCAAGGGCTACCTCAAGGCAACCTCACTGTCAGGGCTACTGCTGGTAGCATATTCTACGTTCGAACTCTGGCCAGGCTCCTAAATTCGCTCAAAAGTAATAAAAAATAACGTTCGCAATCCGATTGCTGTCAACAATGTACTAAGATCCAGGGACTCTACATCTGGATGGATCCGCGGACTGCAGCACTGGTACTGATCCCACCTGGTCATTAAGCGCCCCAAGGCCCTGCATCGCGCATTTTGGGACTCCGTCGGAAATCTATACATCTACCTGCCCACCTCCCCTTTCCACCCACCTAAGCAATCCCCCCTCGCGACGATAGAGCCAAAATCTCCTGCAGAGTCTACGAAGTATCCCCCGCGCGCATCTCAGACTCGGAACTCAACCGCTGGACAGGTACGCTTGTAAAGCTCGCAGAAAATCGATGGCAGTGCTTATATGAGCACAACGTCGTAGCACAGGACAACCTACTCACCCCGGACCCCACAGGACAAGGGATTGCATCCAGATACAGTAGCATACGGGATACTACCTGGTGCACTTTACAAGAATTTTACACCGCGGATCGAGCGTAAACAACACAATGAACGCAACGACACTGGCGTCCGGTGTACCAGTCTACACTATAGCTACTTTACTGCTCACAGCCTCGTTCGCCTCTGCGCTATTCTTCTGGCTCCGCGTTTTCCCCGCTTCTGGAACACATGCATCTGATGATGCAGGCTTTTTCCTCCAAGCTTTGAGGCTATCTCTACGCACGACGTCTCCGAGTCCCCTGGCGTTCTGGAAATCTCATGCCCTCCAAGGCTTCCCCCCGGCTTCCGCGTTCTCTGTCGATGACGTCCCAGATCTGTCGGGCAAGGTTGTGATGGTCACCGGAGGGAACCGAGGAGTAGGGTTTGAGACCGCCAAGGTGCGCAAGCCGCCCTTTTTTAAGCGAACGTTGACAAGCTGAATACGCATATCGGTGTAGGCACTACTCAGCCGCAATGCGAAGGTTTACATCGCGTCGCGCAGCGCAGACGCTGCGACGACGGCCATCGCGCAACTAAAGGAGATGACTGGACGTGAAGCCTTCTTCATCAAACTTGACCTGACTAGTCCGAGATCTGTCAAGGCCGCCGCAGAAGAGTTCCTCAGGTGAGTCATATAAGCTGCTCATATAGCTCGTCGGGTTTGACTGGTGTGTCCAGTAAAGAGGCAGAACTTCATATACTGTACAACAATGCTGGTGTCTTGGGACCTCCACTCGCTC
This sequence comes from Athelia psychrophila, assembly GCA_001630335.1. NCBI lineage: Eukaryota > Fungi > Basidiomycota > Agaricomycetes > Atheliales > Atheliaceae > Athelia > Athelia psychrophila. The sequence goes on from KV417568.1 coordinate 215,200, forward strand.
AAATCACCGCGGACAACTACGACCATTCCTGGGTCACGAATGTGATGGGCCCGTATTTTCTCACTACCCTCTTAATGCCTGCCCTCCTTGCAGGCGCAAAATCGTCGGCTGACGGCAAAGCCCGCATCGTCACCATATCCTCTGTTATCCACCAGCTGGGTCGCATCGATTTTGACACGCTGCTCGATGGCCCGGCCCGAATTAAGCTCGGACAGGCAGGATTGTATATCCAGAGCAAGCACGTCAGTCTAGCATCTCCAAAACCTCTCCCCAAACACACGCTGACGGCAGCTACAGGCCAATATTGTATTTTCTAAAGAGTTGGCGCGGCGGTATGGTGATCGCGGTATCGTGTCCACGGCTGTCAACCCAGGTAGCCGAAACTATAACCTGTTCTTTGGTGGTTTATCTGACATCGGTTTATCTCTAACAGGAAATCTCGACACCGACCTGATGCGCTATTTGGGCCGGATAGACAAGATGCTTCTTGTACGACATCTCCTTTACAATTGACAAGGCACCATCGCTTACTGAACTTTTCAGAGCTCCGCGCTACATCCGGCGGCGTTTGGTGCGCTCACACCGCTATACGCTGGAGCATCTGCAGGCAGTGCGCAGTTCAACGGAAAGTACTTCATACCTTGGGCACGTGAGGGAACGCCACAGCCGGACACGCAAGACGAGATCGTGGGACAGAAATTGTGGGCCTGGCTGGAAAAGCACACGCAGGCTCGTGTCGCATTTGAAAAAGTGTGAGGCTTCACTTCACAAAGCTTTGCACAGTTATCGAGAGGCTTCGAGAGTAGTATATACTTGTGCATCCAGACGGCTAAGCGACGTTGGTGTTACTCCAGTATGGCTATGTGACTGGGAGCCCTGCCAGAGACTGAAGCTGCGAATCAACAACCGGAAGAAAATATTTGAATCGTTCAAATCGGTTTGTTAGTATTCATGTGATTTTCCTGCCCCTCTTGGTGGGGTGGGTAGCCGCGCGGCGGAAATTATTCACATATACTGAGCGGATTGCATACTCGCTGTTAGGAGTCTAACTAAATACGAACAGTTCTTCAATCCAATCTGGCTATGCAGGGACTAGATTTATCGGGGTCGGGTTTTGCCACCCGGCCACAGGCCCGTAGCACATATGCAGACAAATCGTGGCTCGTGCGGACGGGGTTAAGTAGATTCGTAAAGCATGAGGTGTTTTAAATCCAATGGAATTTCACTGGGCACCTGTAGCGTAGATGATATCCGACTTTCCGGGGCCCCGTTTTTTTATTACGCGACTTTACATGTTCAAGACGGGCTTGAGCGGTGCTGAAGCGCAAGTGATCTCAAGGGCAATCTTTCATGCATGATCCATCCCATGCAAGGTGCCGGCAAGAAATGGCGCTTCAACGGAGATATAGAGATGCAATACGGGTATTTTTAGAGGCCAAATCGGCAAAGGAACCTCGTTGTGGCTCCAAGCGCCTGCACCGGCGCCTATGGGTAAGCATTGCCTTCAAGTCTAGTTTTTAAAAGAACACGGTCGATCAGAGTCTCAGCCATGCGTTTAATTTTAAACTTATAGAGAATCAAACGCCTTTCCCGATAAACGAATGCACACCACGGGCAAATATGCCTTGCATACAAGGGTATTATACACTTGGACCAACCCGCACGCCACCGCATCCCTGACAGCTGATCCAGGCCTGATAGGGTTGTATTGACTGCGGCGTTTCGCTCTCTCGGGGGGCCACTTCGTTTCCTTCTTTGGATCAATTGCTAAGTGCGTGTGCCTGGGCACCGCTGTGGCGTTCCGAGGGCGTATGGTCAATTACGAGTACGTTGTCGCCTATTGCTGCCACCACCACATTGTGCCTCCGGATTACAGGCGGGACACTCGTGCTACGCATGGGGAGTGGGCTGGAGTGGGGTGTGTCTTGAGGTGGTGCTGATATCGATGATGCGAAATATTCTGAGGCGCTCGTGTGCGAACGTGGCGTTCTTATGGGGGACCCGGGGAGCGCTACTACGGCATGTTGGCACTCGGACTATCCCGTCCACAACTTCCGGAGATGATCTATTTCGATGTTCGCAGATGGACATGATGCGCGAGTATCCGTAGCGTGGCTGCCTTCCCACCGAAGTGACGTGCCACATACATAACTTGTGAGTTACGGAGCTGTTGCCCTTAATATTTTGTTCCAACTCGCTTGCCTCCGCCATAAGTCCGTGTGAGTATCACGAGTGTAGCGTTTCTGCTGGAAGATTAGGTTGACTGACTCAGATAGAAGCTATTACGCGAAATGATAACGTCCTGGTGTGGGCACTGGCGAAGTTCGTTTCTTCCTCATCAGTGGCGTCGTGGCAAAGAGAGAAAAAAGAAGTACGGTAGGATGGGCGGAGTCCCATGACTCGGATCTTCTCAAGGTGCCCCATTCGGAAACAAAACTCCTTCACCTTCCGATGACACGCAAGATGCAGCTTCTAGAAATTCTATGGGTAAAAAATACTTGTACAGGCCCACAAGCCTCCAGAAACGTGCGATCTCACAATGTACAGGATCAGCCTGATATTTACTGATGGAGTAAGAGGGCAGGAGATGGTGGCACAGGAATGAATGGCCGTAAATGGGAATGGTGATGCCTTGGCCCAGTTGCCTAATTCGGTGGCGTAGTGGAGCTTTTACAGACTCAACGCTCGGAAAAAGTGTCGGACTAGTGCCTGGTAATCGTTGCGAGCGTATCCGCTGCGTCGCGAAAGGGGAAGCAATGGAATGCAGCGAACGGGGAGGTTATAATATATCGTCGAAGCTTGTATTTGATAGCAGGAAGGGAAGCACTCTGGAATTATGGAAGTCATATAATTGGAAGAGCCCTGAAGTGGTAAAATAGGTAAAGTTGATTGCCTTTGCAATTGGTCGACGCCACAAGCCGAACGATTCCAGCGGCGTACCTTTGTTGCTCGCTTCTTCTTCTCATCTTCCCATCATCGACTTCCCCACTCCCCCTCCCCCCCCATCGCGACCGTCCAGTCTCATTGCAATGAGTCGCCGACGCTCAGGCTCTATCATGGGTCCTCCCGCGGACAGGGATATTATAATGGGCCCTCCTCCTGTTCCGGCCCCACAGCAAATGGTACAGCACGCGGGCCAGTCGCTGCAGCAAACGCAGCAGCACGGCGAACAGGATATCACCGACAAGTATAAGAAGCTGAAAAGGAGGTACTTTGAGCTTGAAGAGGTCAGTGTTTTCGTACGTGTCTCGTCATGCACAATACGGTTGTCTGACGTGGCGGCAGAAACACAAGGAGGCCGCTACGGAGCTCGCGCGCTCGGGCGAACGCAATGTGAAAATGAGAGGAGAACGAGAGTGCGTGATCGTCCCGCTCTTTTATGCGTCATCGCATTAACCTCGCGCAAATAGCATCCTTCTCGATCGTATAATGGAACTCGAGGCGCAATCAGGCGCCTCTGCGAATGCTTCATCGAGTCAAAGCCCACTCCACACAGGCGCATTCCCGAAGTCGCTTCTAGATGCCAGTGCACGAACCGCGTTCGCAAATAACCTACGTTCCGTCATGCACGACGTTGATGCGGATGATGTCGATCCAGTGCTCACTTCGCGGCACCTGGGACCTGCAGCGCGAAAGAGTGCCGAGGAGGAGCAGAAGAGAAGACAGGATGAAGAGGCAAGGGCCGCGCATCGAACATCCGGAGGCCGGAGACCACAAAATGTGTACCCTACACCTGTCGCCCAGCCCATGGCTGCTTACAAGGCGAAAGACATTCCCGGGCTGCCCCAACAGGGATTACTGACGTTCTCCCCCGCACCCGGTGATATGCCCCACCCGAGCTCAGAGCCAATAATGCGTGTTCAAGTCACCGACCAGGCTCAGGTATACGGCCAGCCGTATCCAGAGCAGTCTGGGTCGCCTATGGTCTCCCCGCACGATGAGCGCGCCAGTCATTCTCCCAACCAGTACCGCAACGGCATCAACGGTCACGGCCACCCTCCACATTTTATTCGTCGCGACTCCGGCTCGTCGCATCTGTCCAACTCCCCGCCAATCCCCCAGCCGCCATATCAACATGACGGCCAGGTGCCGGCAGGGCAGCTGCTGCAGCGCGAGCCCACGCCTTCTGGATCTGGGAGCAATGGAGGTCCCGATGGACAAAGGCAGGGCAAGCCCAAGCGGCTGAAGGCGCACACAGTGACTTCGAAGAGCTTCAGCGTGCCCGTCGTACCGCGGGGCAAGAAGGGCCAGCCGATGCTCCCACTGAATGTCGGCATAATGACCTTGATCAAACTGGGTGAGGTCTGCATGCGAGAACATTTCCATACAGAGAGATATATCTACCCTGTGGGCTACGAAGTCACTCGGTAAGTCCTCCTCCCCTGCTCAGCACATCTTCTGACACCTCAATCCTCAGACGTTATCTCTCCACCATCGATCCCAACGTTGAAGTCGTGTATAATTGCACGATATTAGACGGCGGCGATGGCCCCAAGTTCCAGATTGTCCCGTCCGACGCGCCCGAGCGCTCCGTTATCTCTGGCACAGCAACAGGCGCGTGGTCTAACATCGTAAAGCAGGCCAACACTATCCGAAATCGCCAGCACTCAAACTCAGTGTCGGGGCCTGACTTCTTCGGGCTGGGCCAAAATACGATTAAGCACTTGATACAGAACCTGCCCGGGGCGGATAGACTGAGGGACTACGTTTGGCAGAATTTTGTGGAAGGAGGGTGAGTTGTCCCTTCCCATCTTTTCATCCGGCTGAGTTCTAACGGGTTTCTAGGCCACTTGGCGGCAGGCATGCGGCGGTGATACCTGCGCTGCCGGAAGACTACCAAGAACAAGGCACCCTAGCCGCACACCATCCTGATATGCAGGTTCGAGAACAACGCCGACGAGCATCGATGAGCGGCGAGAAAGAAGAGCAGCAGTCCCCACCCGTGGTACCACAGCGCCGAATAACCCCACCCACGCAGGCGTCGCTGCAGACCATCATCCTCCCTCCACCCATGACCACGGATACATTGACGATACAAGAGTATCAGCCTCCGGGCAAGGAGGAGAAGCGGACGACTAAAGGCCGCACCTCGGCTGCCGCGGCGGCAAGACGGGGGTCGCACTCGCAGTCGCCAACACCAGTGCAGACTCACGGAACGCGCTCCAAGGCCATTGTGGCGCCCGGATCGCGGTCAGCGTCGGCGCAGCCCCCCGGGCAGATGTCGACGCTAGTGCTGGTGCCCACACCACAAGCGCAGGCCCCTTCTCCAGCGGAGAAGGCAAGTCCTTATACCACCCCCGACCACCAGAGTCCGGCGAATGTGCCGGCGACGTTTGCGAGCATCATGAACGCATACCCCGGACCGGCGCTTACATCTTCTGCAAAAGCCGATTAATCGCGGATCATGATTATTATTAAGTGCTCCTTTTCTGTATTCTGCTCCTTTCGATGTATATCTAGCCCGGGACGCTGCTCCTTTCTGCATATTCCCCATCACTCACATCTCCCATGGACGCTGGCCCATCATCCATCCATCTATTAACTTTTTCGCTGCGCATCTGTCTGTCTGTCATACCGCTGCTATCTTGCTCTCCTTTGCTATCTCAAAAGCCCTCCGGCCTGTCCACACACAATACAAGCAGATTCTTCAACGCGTGATGGTGGACCCGTATGCCTCGTTCTTTCGCTCTTGCAGCCTCCGCCTCTCGTGCCCCAGAGACCGCCGATGTGTGCGCCTCCGGGAGCACACTGACGCCCCCAACCTCTGGCGGCATGCGGGGCCAGCCGACCACTGGCACTCCGGGATGACGCGCCTGCCTCTAACAGGTTGCTGACCGTGTGCTCTGCGGCGGTTGCTACTTCTACGCTTGTGCTTATGCGCAAGGAGAGGCTACATTGAAATTTATCGTATGAGTGGTTTCATTACGAGCCTTTGTGGGGACTCCTGTCGATGCGAGGCTAGTGCCGGCAAATCGGGGTAGTATATGAGGCTGACATTTTTCAATTTCATTTGCTTGATGTTCTACTGGAAAACGGTTGCCATTGTCATGATTCAGAAGTCCGGCGAAGTTTACCGAGACGGGGTACGAGGAGGGTGCAGCATGCAGCACTTGCATATTGTTGTGATAGTAATGTATTTACAAAATGAGTTCAATTATATACACGGAGTCCAGTGTAGGGAGTTGGAAGTTATAAACGGGATACATAGGCGAGGGAAACTGGATCTAGCTATGGCGGGGGTGAATCCCCGTGCTGCGGTGGTGCTGTGCTACAATATCGTGATGGGTCAAATGAAACACGGAGTTTGATAAATAGATCTAAGCGTAGACCGATGAAAGGCGCTGGGTCGTTGCGATGTCGTTTGGTGTCGTTACAGTTGACCGGTGCTATGATGCGGCGTCCAACATTACATGCCACGGTTGACAGTCAAGACGGCCACCCGCCCATCTTGGGCAATATGGTGGTTGATTCCTGAGATGTTATGGACATCAACAAGGTGGTTAGCAGTGAAAAACAATCGAGCTTACCGTCTCTTCCGGGCTCCAGCAGCCCCTCCACCCATTCAAGCTCTGCTTGCCACCATATTCCTTTCCACTTGTTGCCTTTTAATGCCTTGTCCACTAACCAATCTCTGCCCACATTGTAGCCATCCTTGGAGATGGTGTGGTGCTTATTAGTGTTCTCTTCCTTGCTCACGCCGAGGAACCATGCGCCCGCCGGGGCAAGGGTGCCGTTCTGATGCCACGCGCGGAAGTGGTGTCCACCGTATAACGACTCCCAGCAGGTGCCCCATATAGGAAAGTAGTACTGGCGGGCAAGAAATTCCTCAGGCTTCCTGTTATCGCCGTCACCGAGATCGGCGAGATGGATATTCCCAACGTGCAAACCTAATAGATGTGACATCAACTCGTGTCAAGTATAGAGGAAGGGCAAGCAGTGCCGTACCGAGACATTCCTCGGAGAAGCCGATAGATCTGCAGAATATGAGCATAGCGTCGTAAAGTATCGGTTGAAAATATATAAGACACTCACTTGGCATAATCATGCAGGCCAGCGTCCGTGAGCACGTAGGGATCCGAGTTCGCGGAGATGATGACATTCAACGGCTCTCCCTTTGTGGGAGTCGTGAACTTGAGCAGACAGGTAAATATATGGATATGCGTTGGTATTGAGGGCTTGACTTACATCCAGAAGGCGACCGCCGTTCAGGCGAGGGTCAATCCATCCTTGTACCCGTTCCGGGCGGGTGTGCGCCCCAGAGGTCAGCACCGCTTGTGTGCCACGGTCGATGCTAGCAAGTGCAAAAATATGGGGGGAAATGAAGAGAAAAACGAATGCTATCGCGGATAACATTGCGAGGGACAGCCAGCCTCGAGGTGGAGTAGATGAGCGTAAGAGAGCAACGGAGATCGAAATAAACTGAGCCGCGGTACGGTGACCCCGATCGCCCGTTTTGATTATAGTGCACGCTGCTGCAACCGCACTCTATTTATTCCCTCACCGCCATCATGGACGACATTCAACAAGAACACGAACGTAGCACCCCGGTACTGCCCAGTTTCGGGCATTTAGACCATGGCTTGCATTTGCACGACGATGATGATGCGGATACCGCTTCGCAACGCTCCATTTCCCTATCTTCTGCTCCTCCTTCGCCATCACCTAGACATTCCATAAGTCTGTCGGACCATGTCCCAGAGACAAAGGTTCCCCATTTGGAACTCCCAGTCGAAGAAGCAGAAGAAATCCACGTCGTAGACGACTCTGGACCATCGCCAAACATTGCACACGAGTTCTTGTCCAGCCTCAAGCATGAATCCCAAGCATACACGCTAGACACAGACTTCAGCTCAGAAGCTGATGATTTAAGCCTATATACTCGCGAGAATCCGTACGACGCGGTGACCAGTCCGCTCACTAGCGCTGCTCCGTCTGTCTACGGTGACTCCAAGTCAGCGCGTGGAATCCCTGCATCATCTACATACGAAAGTGTGGATGAACCGAGTCCATTGCCAACATACCCTCCTACTCCTATACAGCAGGAAGTGTCAGGAACACCGCGTGCTGACGCAGCGAGCATCAACAGTTTCGCTTCTACCTCTTCGCGGAAAGCACAACGGGAATCCATACTTGTGAAGTCCACCGCAGGCCCTCTTGTTCTTGGCATCGCACTTGTCGATTTCAACCATATACAGGGCCCCCGCATTGAATATTCACACTCCACATCCAGCATTGATATCTTTGACGACGAAGAAATCGCTGCCAACCTACCCTTCCTCGCGCTGCCTGACGGCGCCCATTTAAGTTCAGAGGATTACTCCTACTTCCATCTTGTTCCATCCCACTCTTCCAACCCCACGACGATATTTGGCATTTCATGCAACCGCCAGATCGCCTCATCAGCCCTCCGCGTACGCGACCCCGACGCGACGCGCTCCACTGTCCAGAAAGCCGTCGTTGTCCTTGCGTCCAAACCCGTCTTTGGGCCCATGCGCGACAAACTGGGCGTCGTAACCCGCGCATTATTCGAGCAGCTCGATTTCACCCAGCTCGACATCCTTCCTGATTTTGCGGCGTCTCTTGAAGGGTCGCTCCGCTCACAGCTCACGGAGTCCGGCTTGTATATGGGCACTTCTATTCGTGAACTGGTACACATCTTCCGCCAACGAACCCTCATTCTCATCAAGGCCCTCATGCTCCAGAAAAGGATCATGTTCTATGGCCATCCAGTCGAGCGACTCTGCACGTATCAATACTCCCTCATCTCACTTCTCCCAGGTCTGCTTCAGACACTGGAGGACTGTGGGTCTCCCCCCCTCTCCACTCGCGCGCCGACACTTAGAAAGCCAAACTCGTTGAAGACGAGTGATCGCAAGAGTATGATGGCATACATGGGTCTCCCTTTAGACATTTTCGGCAAAGACGCATTCTTTCAGCCGTACATCCCGCTCCAACAGGTCGACATCCTCAAGGACACGAAGAGCTGGCTGTGTGGGAGCACCAACTCCATTGTGACGGGTTTGAAGGAGATAGACTTGCTTGTCAATGTCAGTGTGGTCTTACATGATTCGCCATCGTGACACTTACACGCATTTAGACCGAAACAGGCACATTTGAATTTCGCGATCCGACACTGGAGCGGGCTGCTGGGTTAACAGCGGCTGATAGAAAATGGATGGATGATATCGTACGGGACGTCAATGAGGGATGGAGCGACGAAGATCCTACAAGACCCGCTGGCATGCTCTTCAAAGGCAGCGACGATTATTTGCGGACCAAGGTAAACATCTGCCTGCTCATGAGTTGTACCTCGGCTAAATATACGTCAGTTCGAGGAGTATATAACAGGGGCTCTCGCTTCAGTGCGCTATCAGGATTTCCAAGCCCAGGGAGAAGCCAACGGGGTCCTGATAACAGGGGGGTCCGGTGTTGATGCAAACTCAGCGGAAGATTTTAACCCTCTGTGGATGTCCGAGTTCAAAAAGACTAATGCGTATGAGGTGTGGGACCGGACTACCGACTCCATGCTCTTCGACATAATGGAGCCCCGACATCCTTGCAACGAGAAGCCCTCGGTAGTGGCCGACATTGGACTCCGTCTGTCCGAAGGCATACAGGAGTTGAAGCTCGAGCAACAGCTCGCTCCCACTCGAGAAGCAATTTCCCGAACAATCACGGCGGGATCGACAAACTTCCTCAAGGCTGTGGATGGTGTCCGCGGCAGGTGGCAGCGTGCATCTAGTTCTAGTATGTCTCCGGTTGAGCAGAAGGGCGAGGCGGGCGCGGCCGTCGTTTCGATCACATCAAGCCCTGTGGAGGTGTCGCCCGTTGATCTGCCTGCTAGCCCAATGGAAGCCACACAGCAGGCCCCCCAGACGCCGATACGCACATCGCTACCATCATCCGCAGAACTCAGCGCTGCAGCTGCTGAGGCTAAGGCAGCTATTGGGTCGTGGGGTGCTGGCATAGGATCATTCTGGAGCGCGAAGACTGCTCGCTTCTCCAAACCCGGTGCACCATCTCCGTCTGCCAGCCTCGCAGAAACACCAGTTCGGGAGGCGTCATCAGCGGGACCTGCTGTTTCCCCTTCGCTATCGAGTTTTTCCTCGAGATCCCTCGGCTCGGCGAAAGCAGTGGATGTGGAGGCAAAACGTTTGCCGCAGGAAGTGCACAATCTGGACGTTGCAGACATTGATAGTTTGCATTCAATCAGTGCTGAGTCAGTCAGCACGGGTTCCTCATTGCATGTTATAGAAAATGAAGCGGAAGGTCACGACGCAGCATATACCACAGGAATGGCAGTATAATTACACATTCGTGGACACGTGCTGCCGGTCAGCCATATCTTTGACTAGTTCTTCAACTTACAGTCTAGGTTCATTGAATATATCATTCCCCCCAAATAATAATGTACACTGTTTATATGCATGTTTCCCTTCGCAGAGAGTGGTGGGTTGCCACTCATGTTAATACTGTTTGCCCTTGCCCTTGCTCGTTGTTTTACACAACCTCCGAATAATATCAGCAACGTCGTGCGCGTCTTCCGCGTCCTCATCCGCAGCACCAGGTTCCTCTGTCCACACGCTCTGATTGCGTAGCATCTTGATTGCATCGACTTTGCAGTCTGTACGCGCGTTGTATCCATCAATTGTGGTGGACATCGAGTGAGCGGAGAACTCCAATTCTTGAGCCGCTTCAGACAAGATCGTATTCCTGGTATCCTCGCTGAGTGGTGAACGGGGGATACGAGACCAAACTTCGTCCATACGGCTACTCATGAAAGTCTTCTGCAGAGCTTGGCGAATTGCTTGGGAAGCCTTCTGCCGGATGTCGGCCTTCATTGTTTCGTCAGAATATAAGAATAAGAGAGGGAGGGTGATAGTTACTGGTATCTTCTGGGAAAACGACACTGCTAGATCGACTTGCATAACATCCTCGGGCCATTCCGCCATTGGTGCTGCCAAATAATTGAAATAGTTAGCAATACTCTGAGATTGATTGGCAAATGGCCGCTTACATGATTGGCGGTAAAAAGAACCTTCAAATTCCTCCACAACCACAACCTCGTCATCTGAGATGACCTCAACTTCAGAGGTCACCTCTTCCAGAATAAGTTGTGCCGGATCTTTGAGAGGCACCTTGAAAGGCGTCTTGAAAGGCGTCTTGAAAGGCGTCTTAAACGGTCTTTTCAGGGAACTGGCAGAGGAATGTTCTTTCGTTACTAAGGAGGTCATTGCATTCAGTCACAGAGGGAGAGGGATCAGAAGGATTTCCAACCTAATATTGGGGCTAGGGATGTCTCCATTCGCGGCTTCTTCGCACCACCGTAACCGTCTGAGAACGTGGTGCTACGTTTTGTAGCGCCCAGTTGGCCTGTTCCATTGACGCGATTTTCCATCCAGCTTGTATTTACGACAGACTGTTTATGTCGAGGATTGGGATAGCCATCTTCGTCTTCGTTGTAGACTCCACGTTGAAGCTGGGCTGTCTGACTGCTAACAAATTCTAAATTCGAAAGAGCTTTCTTTCGAAGTTTAGTTTTGTCGGGGTATTTGCATATCTAGTATATAAATATTAGTGAATTGAGGCTTTGCAAGCCATGGATACATACATCGCACATATTATTGCAATATTTTTTGACAAGCTCTGCATCTGTGGTGTCGATGGTTTCCCCGAAGTATCGGCATAGTGACTTTGGTGAACGGGTCATTCATCTCCTTGCAGATTTTGTAAAAATATGCCTACAACATGGCGACAAACGCTGGTGCTCTCTGCGAAGTTAACAAGCTGGGCAACCAATCAGTAAAGACGTATATGAAAAGCAAGGCAATGAGCTGACTGCTGTTAGACTATCAATGGATCGCTGGCTGGGAGCTGGGCCATTGATATCGGAGATTTGTAGCCTGTTGTTCTGAGACATTGCCACAAACTTCCTCACTCGCACTACATCTTCTCGCGCTGAAAGTGCGCCATAGTTCAGTCACGATTCCCAGGATCAGGGAGAGTACCAACAGAAGTAGAGGACGCATTTCGAAGGCTATGGGTTGTCAGAAGGGCTCACGCGAAGTATTTAGACAAACTCACGGATCCATCACGTCCAGCTCTACCTAAGCGTCAAGTCTCTATAAGCATCGCTTCTTCAAGATCGATACCTTGCTCACCAGTTTCTTGATAATAGCCTAGGTGTCGTTGAAGTGTCAAACAGCCATTCGCAATGCTTCAGGATGCTTCTCACCTTCGAAACTCTTCGGTAGATCGTAGTGGATGATATACCTATCAGGAAAGGTCAGAATGGTGAGCATAAAATAGACGTTATGCACCAACCGAACATCACTCTTATCAATTCCCATCCCAAAGGCTATGGTTGCACACACCTAGGGAAACATGAGCATTAGCTAAGTCTATCGTAACAATAAGAAGGTTCGCCCACGATATCAACACCCTCACCGCTACCCCCGTTCTCCCATTCAACTAGAGTCTTATTGAGTGTCGACGAGCTGCCAGCTGCGTCAGCAAGGGGGGCAATTACCCCTCTCTAAAATGCGCACGACGCACGGAATTCCGCGGTGGTAAGGCCTGCTGCTCAGTCCTTTACCTCTGAGGTATCCTGATAGCTCGTCGCACGTCGCTTTCGTGCGACAATATATTATACCTGATGATGGTCTACCCCTTCGCCGGTGAAGAGTTGAAATATATTCATGAATATCAGCCATCTGCGAGACCGTATTTGGAGAACCGGTGTATCGCAGCTATATTAAGTGAAGAATAGTCAATGGTTGTATCTAACCGAGTGGAATCATTGACGTACTTCATAGAAGAGGTTTGCTCGGTTGAAAGGGTGCACGACCTTATACAAATGTTCATGGGACATCTTAAGACTCTGCACTATATTTTCCTGAACGCTGCAAATTTAAACAAATTACAATCAGCTAGCTGGCTATCGCTTTTTAACAGCTCACGTTGCAGTCGCCGTTGCAGTCAATGCCATGATAGGCACACCCGGGAAGCGATCACGAAAAGAGCCCAGTTTTTTGTAGTCTGGGCGAAAGTCGTGTCCCCACTCGCTTATGCAATGTGCCTACGCCGCGAGGCATTTAGAGTCGTGGCAAATACAACACCAGGGCATGAACCTCACCTCGTCGACAACGAGCCTATTCAGTTCACCATTCCTGTAAGGATTCATCAAGAGCCCGAAGAAGACTGGGGTACAGAACCGCTCCGGAGTGACTAACCTCATCATTAGTATGCATTGTTTTTGGAGGCCAGCACACTTACTGTAGAGCAAGCGATTGACGGGATGGCCAGAAACAAGGTCCTCATCAATCTTCGTAGGTCTCGTGCTATATATTTCAATCACAAATTGAGCGAGATTAGAAACCTACCTCGGCTCTTTCTCCGCTGGACGTCTCGGACGTGTACGAGACGACGGGAATCGATTTCTTGAGCAAACTAGCCACCTCTAAGCAAATTTCAAGGGAGGAAATCTCAAAGGGTATACAGATACTTACGATTTTTCATCAATGCTATGAAGGGGTTAGTATAAGGCTCGACGTGTAAGTGAGATCTGGGTTACCGAGTAATGGGGAGACTACGATGGTGATGCCTCTCTGAGAGCTGCGTGAGATCTAAACTCCGCTGAAGAATCTGACGCCTACCTTCTCCGCTGCTGCAGGAAGCTGGAAGCAAATGCTCTTTCCCATGCCAGTTGGAGCCAAAACGAATACATCCGCCCCTTCGGGTGAAGCGGAGGGTCAACTTGAAGAAGAAGGGATGAAATAGGTGCTGCGTACCATGAACGGCAGCTTCAATGATCTCTTTTTGTTTGCCTTTATATTCTGAATGCCCGAATGCTGTCGGATTTCAATATAGATATCTCCAATTAACTACAGGGGTGGCATGAACTTACTCGTCTTCAAAGCTCTATTCGCGAGTTCGGCTTATTAGGGAATCCCACTTAGACATAGATCGCATGAGAACGTACTCATGGCAGTCGTCTGGGCCAATTGATGAGCCTTTCCTAAGCTTTTGCGGTCTGACACGAGTTCCGCTGCCATCAAGGTTTGGGTACGACACCCTGGGTGGGGTGACGAGAAGTGAAGATGAGCACGCTTGATTTTGGTATTCATCACTCGTTCGGGAAGAGGCGACAGCATCTACCCAGTCCGAGCTCATGGTCGTGTCAGAAGAAAGACGCGTACATTGACAAATCGTGACGTGGAGTGACCTGGGGGTCGTGACTCGTGACTGCGCCCGTGCCGGATCTTTTCGTTTTTTTCGCATCAGCCACCAACTGCAACATCCTCTCTGGCTGTCATATCGTCCCTCAAGCCACAATAGAGTATACAGCTCGGAAGGCCTGGCACTGCATTTAACGACCTCTAGAAATGTGGTCTACCGCACGAGAAATCGCTGCTGGGGATCTGGTTATTGTTTGGATGGTAAATTTACACTTGAATACAGACGGAAACGTTTTGATCACTGTCAACGACTTGCATAGACGAGGGATCTTCTGCAACCTCTGGTCATCACCCCAGGGAAAGAGTTCAATAGCAAATTTGGGTACTACCTTCACAACGATCTCATTGGAATGCCATTTGGGTCCAAAGTCGGATCTCGCAACGGCAAAGGCTTCGTCAATATCCTTCGCCCTACACCTGAACTATGGACTATGGCCCTACCTCATCGCACTCAAATTTTATATCTTGCCGATATCTCATATATAACATCCTGGTTAGACATCAGGCCCGGCAGCCGCGTCATCGAAGCAGGTAACATTATTCTCGTAAACTTGCTGCCGCCGTCCGTTAAATATATCGTTAGGCACTGGATCAGGTTCATTCTCTCATTCTGTTGCTAGAAGCATAGGAAAAGGCGGTCACCTGTGGTCTTATGAATTTCACGAGGCACGGGCTGGCAAGGCAAGGTACCCAGTTAAGATGCCAGGCCTGCAGTATGATTCTGACCACTCTGATTAGGGAAGAATTCACAAGGCACGGCCTGACTGATACGATAACGTTGACCCATCGAAACGTATGCAAGGACGGGTTCACAGTTGTTGACACTGCAGACTCAGGTGAATTTTTGAGGAGTGATAAAGTTGTCAAAGTGATGTTGACATATTCCCAGTCTTCTTGGATTTACCGGCACCCTGGGAGGCTATTGAACACGCAAAAGAGGCTTTGCGTGTGAGTGACGATATAAAACCATCTAATCCTGGGCATGTCTGATCGTTTTGCAGAAAGACCGTGTTGCCCGCATTTGCTGCTTCAGCCCATGTATGGAGCAGGTCCTGCGCACAGTCAACGCACTCAATGAAGCAGGTTTTACTGGTATGCCCCGCCCGACCGTGTAGTCTATTTGAACTGATATTGCATTTTTCGTCAGACATTACGATGTACGAGACACTGATCCGCCCTCACGAGGTCAACCAGATTCCAGCGCTGCAGTCCGTGAGCGAAATTAGCGATAGGCTTAAACTGGCCGAACAGAAACGGGAAGAGAAGCGACTGAGGCAGATCGCCCTCTCGCGCTCTAATGGGATAGCGAAAAGGAAACGGAGCGAGGTTGGGGATGGGGATGCTGTTGATCCACATGAAGAAAATTCACACAAGAGGGTCAAAGCAGACGATGAAGATGAAACGATGGAAGCTGCCGTCGAATCCTTTCCCCCAGCCGATGCATTGGAGGCATCTTCGTCGCCTGGCGATGGAGCAGAGGGGGCCTCTCCCCAAACCATCAATGTACCCACAGTGCTACCTGAAGTGCGTGGGCACACTTCGTATCTCACATTTGCGTGCCTTGTACCCCATCTATCGTTGGACATTGGTACTGCGCAACTAACCCAGCAGGTGAGTCTAGGCAGCTCTAATTTCGCATAGCTTGACTCAGGATGTGCTTGTGCGCAAACAGGACGCATAAGGAGCTCACATTGAACAAATTAATATCTATAATGTATGGATTATGTAACAGCGTGTGTATGGTCCGATGGGGCTGTGTATTACTCTGCAATGGCCTTCCGATACGCCTGTTCCTTCTCCCTCTCCTCCTCGACCTGAGTGGCACTCTTGGAGGGTCTGGGACGCAACACTCTCGTGGGTACGGGGACAGGAGCGGAAGCCTTTTCGGCCTTTGTTCTCTTGGTGGGCGATGTTTTCTCGCTTTCTTCCCTGGTGCGCTTCTGGCTAGTCCCTTTGGTCTTGGGAGGGGGCTGTCGGCTTTTCGTCGACCGGCCATTCATCAGCTTTGACGTCCCGATCGTAGAATCCATCGCGATCTCTTCCCCACGGGTATTCTCACCGCTTGCGAAAACCTCCAAGGACTGTTGTCTTGCTGCGTCAGCCAACTCCTGCATGCTCAAAGGCACAGCGCCGTTGTGAATGGGAGCGTCTGTCTGAATGGTAGGACCCGTTACGTCCTTCATCGGAGAGTCGCCTTCGACAGTTGTCATGGGTTCTTCGAAATCAAGAGGCATGTCTGCCCTATCGAGGGTCGCCTTGGCTGCATGTGTGAATCTAGCGTGACTACCAGCCACAGGTGGGGCATTAGTCGAGTACTCGGCTACTATGTGCTGATACCTTGGCAAGTGAAATGCCTGCACTACGTCGTCAGCGGCAGTGAGGAACCCGCCGGCCTCGGGGATATGCTAACAACACCTTTAGTAAGAGCGGACCAGTACTGCCTGGCGGACTCACCTCCTCGGTCTCGTTATCTTTGGATGTCACAGGCTGTGTGTCAAGCCAATGCGGATCCCCAGACTGAGGCTCCTTCGCGTACTGCTCTTGCAACCGCTGCCGGATCCTGAGACCGTGAACAAGCCGGGTCCACCGCTTCAATACGCGCTCTTCAAGTTTCCTCTTAGCTTTCTTAGCTGCTTCTTCTTCCGCTTCCCAGTATGCCTTTGGTAGATTTAGAAGCAGTCTCATGAGCTAGACACCAGGGAATGTACCTCCAGCAGAGCTGATTCGTTCTCCGCGGCGAGGACAATACCCTCAAGTATTGGGGTTGCTCGTTTCTTCCGGAACTCAAATCCAGTCTGGAATGTAGAGGTGAGAGAAGTAAAACGCACACTTAGCCGATTGTACTCACCACAGCCTCTGCAAAGTCAAACCCTAACTTGCGCGCAATCTTGGCTACACCCTTGACTGTTCATTTTAACACACCAATCCTCGCTGAACAGGAAATCAAACTCACATGGTACATGAACAGCACCCTTGGGCAGCATCGACGGTACGTAGAGATCGATATTTCCAAAATCGTTCTTCGGTACCTTGCCCTGCGAAATTGAAACATTAAGCGGCCGTATGCACTCCATACAACCACGCAGCGTACATTGGTGATCGGCTGTGGGACGTAAAGCTCGGTCTGGCTCTCCGAGTACAGACCTTGAAGGACCTCTTCCTCTCCGATGCCTGAACTCGACTGGCCGGCCCGCTCCCTCTCCTCCCTCTCGCGCTCCAGTGTCATCTCGATTTCCCGTCTCCTATTAACAGTGGAGGCACGTTGTTTCACCCACTTCATCGCCTGGCACCCCTCGCGGATCTTGCGGCCTGAGCGCATCCAGTTCTCTGAGGCTTTCAGGGGAGTAACTGCTGAGCGCGAGTACACAGGTTCCCCTCGAAACTTGCCCAGTTCCACCACAGGGTGAATCGTTTCGTTTGGACGGAGATGGCGCGCAAGGGCGTATCTGGCCATCGATATCAGTCTGGCGTGGTGCAAAGAGGTGAAAGGAAGCTGACATAGGATGATCTTTGAAACCCGTCATTGTGGTCGGCATGCCCTCAGTCAATTGATTCGTCTGTAGCTCCTGTTCTTCTAGATCATCCCGATGCTGCAGGCAAAAGCTTCTCAGTCAAATAAAAGGATAAAAGCGAACGGTGACAAGGAATTACCAGCCGATAAGGGCGCTCCACTATCTTTGTAACCCTCTCCCACCAATCCTTACGACTTTTGCTTCCTCCTTGCATCTTGACGACCTTTGCACCATACTCACGCGCATATCGCGGCGTCACATCTCGTGCATATCCATCCTCTTCAAACGCCATGACGTAGACCATGCGATTCTCCTGTCTAACATGCGGACCCACAAACGGTGACGGGTCGAAGACTTTCCGCTTGTCGACGAGACAGCGAATAGGATCAACTGGAAGCCAGCGGGCATCTGCGCGAGAGAAGACTTCGGTCCAAAACACCGGAGGCGTGCTGGTAGGGTCCGGGGTAGCTAAGAAGATGTTGACTTGAGAAATATATCAAAAAAAAGGCTTCAGGTACTCACCTTCGCGCCTAAAAGTTGGTCTCAGCTGAGAGGCAGACCCTAAGGTACGGCCCTTGCTCTTTTGCTTTCGCAGTTTGATGACTGGCTTTGCTTTGACGCCACTGGTCGCGGGGTTTCCGTCCAGTCTCTGTCCATCGCCTTTGAAATCATCATCCCTGGCTTTCCCCTTCCCCTTTACGTCGACTTTGATGATGCTCACTCCCTCTATGTCGGTATCCTCTTGGTCCACGGCTTCGACCTCTTTTTGCTTCCCTTTCCCCTTCAAATCCTTCTTCTTCCCTGTCGCTCGTGGTTTCGGCTTCCCAACTCCTGCCTGCCAGGGAACGCTTTGCAGACTGACGACGAGCCGGGCAGGTATGCCGAGGGCCCGACAAAGCGCTGTGAACAGCTGAGCACTGAGGTCCCTCGACCCCGCACGCATCAAGGCATGCTTCATCAAGCTCTTCTCCGTTCGCACAATCTCTTCATCCTCTTCATCTAAAAGCTCTAAATCTAGAATGTCGCGCGGACCGAGAGACGGCAAGTGGGAGATGACCTTCTGTACCCGGTCAAAAGTCTTGCTCCGTATGTGCCCCACGGGCTCGACTGAGAAGAACGAGTTGGCCCACCAGTCGACGAGACGCTCGGTGGCGTTTTGGAACATGTGTCCTCGGTGATGGGGTTCTGGGACTCGTGATTTGTGTATCGCCGCAAATGCGTTTTGTAAGGCAAGGGGTGTCAACGACAGCAAGCGGGCCTTTGAGTAGCGTAAGGGCTTGTGAAATCAGATTATATCGGTAGGATATACGCACGTGAAGCAGCTCATTGTTGATCCAATGGTTGCGCACTCGGGCGTTCAGGAGTAGGCATACCGTATGCACCTTGTGGCAATTTACTCGAGCCAAATGTCCGGCGCGCGCTTCGCGCTTCTTCCTGGCGTCCGTGTGTTTGAAAATGGTAACTCCCAGCATATAAATTGCACATACTTGTCGGATTCAGCATCGATATCCTTTTGCTTTGGACGCGCCTGCAGGGTGATTTCGATGTTGCGAGGCTCCGCGACGTCGGGTACATCGACCTCTTCCCAGACCATATCATCCTCACTATCCTCAGCGAGTACGGGGTCATTCTCTTCGCCAGAATTCATGAGCACAGCAGAGATAATGGGAGTTTGAAGGTGAAAGCGACTGGGTTTCGGTGCCGTCTGACTCTTGATTGTTATTGAGTCGATCGCGTTAGTCATTGGCCCCGACATCGCGAAACCATGCTGAGTCACGAGTGTGCAGTTTGAAGATGACCTCGAAGGCAAGGTCATCCCGGGACCCAAAATCAACATTCTCACTCATTTCAGACCATTTGAGTCCACTTCGGCGGCACCTGCGATGCTCGAAACTATTTGAACAGGTAAGTGGCAGTGGCGCGGGAAATAAAGCAGAACGTCAATCCCCCGCCAGGAGAACGCAAATTTCCCACGCTGGAACGTCAATTTGACGGAAGAAGTTGCCTTGAAGTTGTTCCTCCGATGTTCGCTCTTCTGATGGGCCTCCGTGATACCACCCGGGCGATGATACGTCCTTTTAATTAATCAATTAGTTTTGAATCCAGTTTATCCTCCATTGGCGAGCAACTCCTTATGGCAGAGGTAATACCGTGTGATGCGCTCTGATGCTCTCCGTATCATAACAAAAGCTGGGATCCATAATGCTACGCGCTTGTGTACAAGGATACCCGGAGTTTACGTGAGTTCGATCCAAACTTTTTGGTGTTTGCCCTCGGGAGACTACGCTGGCGGTGACCGTGTTGCATGTACGTTAAAGTAAGTATAGTTAAATCATGTCGTGTCTGCGTGTTTAGTATCATGATAAAGGAATATATAAATAAAAGGAATATGGGGAGGGGGAGTCCAAACATCTCGAGTCAAGGCAAACTGACACTGTAATATTAAGTATGGGCCTCATAGCAAGCCACGTAAGGTGTAACCTGCAAGAAGCGACAAAGGCAAGCCTTCTGCAACAAATTGTCGCAGACGGGTGCGGGCAGTCACAGGAAAATGCAAATTTTTCCACACCCAGATCACCACTTTAACGTGGTTTAGCGTAGAGCGCACAAGCGGATCTAGCTCTGGAGCAACGTCCTCGGGCTTCCACCGCGAGGCGACCATGTCTGCGAAGGGTGTCATGTCGGTACTAGTGCCCGCGTTGGACTTGAGAACGCAGCGTATATCCAGCGAACGCAGCTTGGGCACTAGTTGCATGCCGCCTTGGAATGTCAAGGCATCGACCACCACCGCCCATTCGTCTGCCGATACAAGAGTGATAGCCAAGTCCTGTAGTGCAGGGGAAAGCTTGAGCAGCGCCACAAAGTCGCACCCGTTGAACATGGGGATCTTCAATGAGGAAAGGGTGCACGCAGAGCGTGCTACAAGGAATATGGCGCACTTCCACGGCTGGGACAACACCAGCCGGCGAAGGGCCGGTAAAACGAGGTGGTCCATGAGGCAGCTGGCTGCATTATCGTCATCATGGCCACCAACGTCCAATGTCGATATGTTCGGATGTGTGATGGTTTGGGGTTCTGCGCCTCGGACGTGATCGCGTAGATACACCCGAAGGCATACTACATTCGAGGCAGATGCAATTATATCGTGCACCGCGGGGGTGATGTACGTATCGAGCTCGACGTGAGTCAATTGCATCCACGGAACGTTTTTGACAAGGACAAGCGATCGTAAAGGATCGCGAAGGTGAAGCCGCAAACGTCGAAGGCGTGGTGCTATCACGAAGGCGTCGCTGAGCTCGTGTGATATTGAAACAGAAAACTCTGCCGATTCCAACAGAGGTAGATTGCCTCTGACCGAGGACAGTATGTGCAGGCCTAGAAAACGCACTGGGAGACTAAATTCCCGCCACCTTGCGCAATGGGGGGTGAGAACTCGAAAAGCCGCTTCGACTGACGGTGCAACGACGTCCATCATTTCCAGGATGACTGAAATAGGGAGTTGTCGAGAGCGTGATAGCCATGCGCGCGCACAATCCAGCTCCCGGTCGAAGGTCGACTCCATGCATTGGAGATAAATGAACGTCCACAATGATGGAGTGGAGAGCGCCACGGAGCGCCAATGCCTGCAAACATGGGATAGGGCTAGAATCTTGCGTCGTTCGCGGATGCCCCCATATCGCGGAGGTGTGGATTGGTATATAATCTCAGATAGGAGCTCGGGCGGAAGACGGTGGATCGGGTGAGGAAGGTATGGTTTTGGATCTCGGTGAGGTTCGAGCGTGTAGCTGAGGTAATGCGCAGTACCACATATTGCTCTGTGTTTTATATATCAGTGATACATAGAGGATAGCTCAGCTGAGAGTCAGCGTACTTCAACAACCTGGATGTCCTACCAGTAATAAGTGAGCGAATGAATTGAAGCAGCCGTGGCATCATGATCATGACCATCAGCATGCCTTCAAGTTGGCAAATTCCCTAAGAATTTGAATGAGCAGAGACCAGTGGACCGATATCTAGCCAGTGTGATGTAGGCAAGTTGAAAGTCACTGTATAAAGGACTGGATGTATAGCATGATGCCGGGCTGCGATCGGCATAAAAATGTGCGGTGGGAACATCAATTGACTAGGAGTCCCAGAGCGGGGAAATGAACGGAAATGATCAGACAAGCACAAGGCAAGCACAAAGCAAACAAAGTACTTTGTTAATTTACTTTGCACGAGCAACACGTGGAAACGAGCCTGAGTTTATTTGACAGCGCGCGGCGCCACTTCCGTGGCAATTAGAGTGTATTCGGTTAACACTTTCTTGACCGTTCTTTTGCATTAAGTGGGCGTCGTTTACATCAAGTGGGGTATCGTTTCACATCAAGTGGTCCATGAAAAAAAGCAGAAGTGGGGCCAAAGTGGAGCTTCAAGAAAGTGGAAGTGAGGAGAGATCTGGAGCGATGTCACGTAAAGAGCCAGTGACTTTCCGAGTCGCTCCGAATCGATATCCTTCGTGTGTTGTCCGTCCTTGCTCCAGTCCTTGCTCTCGGTTTTGGCGCTGTACGTGGGCGAACGTGAGGCCTGCGAGTGCGGTGAGATGCTTTGCGATGCTGTATGCTGGCAGGTCCCTCAACGTGGTAGGCTGCTCAGTTGCGGAAGGCAGAAGGCCGCATTCGAAAGGTAACGTTAAAACGCCAAGGTTTGAGGTTCACCATGGTGGCAACTGATACAAAAATTTAGACAAACTTATTGCTTTGCATGAAGTAGGGTTTCGTTTGACATCAAGTGAAGGTTTTGGTTTACATCAAGGGGCCTCATATTTTTCGTCGTTTGACAATCATTTGAGCAGAAAAGTGGTAGCGAATACACTCTATTGTTCGGTCCAGCCAAGGTACACGGGTACATGTAGGGAGGATTTGTGTGGCACAATTGTTTCGAAAAGTTGACCAAAATATGCGAGCGGCACACATTGATGCTAATATTTCCAATTTGAGGATTAATTTGGGAAAATCGACTGTGGATTGATGTGCGATGTCCGCATACTTCAAGCATACTTATTCGAATTGGCCAGTCGTGAAAGGTGGTAAAGGTTTAGCTTCCGCTGAACTTCCGTACTAAAGCTCCACAAGCATAATTATAAGTGCAGGCTGCAAACAACTTAGACTCAGCTATGAGCGTTCTCATATTATCGGCGGTACACGTTGCAACCCCCACTATACTACTTCTCTCACCGCGAATTACGGTGATTCCGGCTGCCTTCTACTTCGTCATTATCAATGCTGTGACCTACCCCGCTCTGTTCACTCCAGGATCGTTCGCTCTATCGGCTTCCTAGCATCTTTAGAGATAGAATTTACTACTGATATCACTTCGATATGTACTCGTTGCCTGCAACATGAACCACCACGCACGTGTAATATCCCCTCTTCAATTCATTCCAACGTGCTAATTTCTCCCAAGCTAGGTATCGTCCCGAAGATCCAGGATAGATGTGTATAAGTCCTTGGCGAGAGGTCTCGACTTGGGTGCATCGCCCCAGCAATATTTTATGAACTTCCAGTATTCGTCCGAGAGAATGCGACTCTCAGGGCGACGGGGTGGGTGGCGACGGAAAAGTTCGATGAGGACGTACTCGTTACGAGAGATATAGTCGTATGGAATCTTGTTGGAGAGAACCTGCCCCGACCGTTAAGGTGAGCGCTTACAAACTAATACCGGTGGAAGCGCACCTGCAGCATCACATTTCCGAATGAGTATATATCACACCGCCAAGTCAAGTCTGGCTCGAAGTTATAAACATCGGACGTGAGACTGGGAAGCAACTCAGGGGCCCGCCAGCGGATGGCCCCCCCAATAGTAGAGGACCAATAGGATGTCCCTTCAAATTCAGCTTTGATGGACGATATGCCAAAGTCTCCCAAACACGCGTGACGCTTTTCGTTGATGAGTATATTCGAACCGCTGATATCTCCATGAATGATATTCAGGGAATGTACTGTATTATCTCGTCAGCTAGATCGAACAGGGACCGCTGAACCTCCTTACAGTATTCAATACCATTGGCAACTTCACAAAGCTGTCCGCATACTGTGAGCAGATCTCAGTCAAACAATCTGGCAGAGGACTCACGATTTGTATGCGCTCAAAAATGGTGAGCAGTTGGTTGACCAAGTAGTCGCTCAAATTGCCATGCGCCATCCAAGCAGACACTATGCCAGTGACATCATAGTTGCCCAGCCGGCATACCGTGCCAAACAGAGGCACAATGCTTTCGTGTTGAAGTCTTGACCAGATGATGATCTCGCGTCGCACACGCTACGCGGGGTCAGACAAAATACACAATGCGCAGGGAAGCAAGCGCACCGCGTCCATTCTGCTGTCAAAAGTATCGTTTTGCGGCCTCAAGCATTTGACGGCAACCTTTGCGTCGAACTTCAGTCAGAAAGCCACCATCTGTGACGACGAGATCACCCACGAAAGAGCGTATATTCTCTCGTTTCCAGATTGCTTGAGACACATCTCCCAGTCCCCCGATAGTGCAATCTCGCGACAATGATGGGGAGATGTAATCGGTAAGATCAGCGGGCCCGTCGGTCTCCATAGGAAGAAGCGCAGGAGAGAACGGCAACGAAGGTCGATCATTCCAAGCGAGAGATGCCGGAGAGCTGGGTTCGGATGTCAAAGGCCTTCCCATCAAACGCGAGTTCGATCTCAACCTAGAAACCACGATGGGCGGTATTTGGGGGTGATCCCGAGCTGAGATATACTGATACGTAACATGCAGTCAGCCGCTGAGACATTAGATCTAAGCATAGGCTAAGTCTTACCTTCCGAGAATTTGATGTCTCTGTACTCTGCATCGTTGGGGATCGGGATGTGGGGTGGATGCGATATTTGAAGATCAATCGGTTTCAAGAGCAACGTGGATTTGAAGGCAACTGGGGGGGATGTATTGCGCCGTCCAATGGATGATATATGGAATGAAGAGTGCCGCATTGCTTTTGCCAGTTATTTATCTAACCACGCGTTTGTGAAGGAATTTGAGCAGGGTTCCATCGTGAAGGTGTTCATTTCCCATTTAGATAGGTATGCAGTAGTAGTAGATGCTTCCTGGTGGTGGTGCATACACGGTCAACGCAGATCTAAATTGTATTTCGGAATGTACCGGTATTCGAGGTTTTGAACAAGATAGCAGCGAGAAGAGTCGGTCCTTCGCCATTGGGCTTGGGGTTTACGAGAATGGGTGTTTGTTAGACCAGTAATGTGATAAAAAGTTAGATTAACGTCCGGGAGTTCTTTTTGGCGGGTTATACGATCCTCAATGATCGTGCGTGCCCCAGAGGGGAGATTTAGAATGGACTGATTAACGAGGCATGCTGTCCGGTGTGCAGATGAAGCCCAAAATGGGCATAGTGAATCTCCTTGTTGAAATAAATGTGCCAACGGGTCCAGCTTGAAGGAGATCTATTGAAATGGAGGTGAGGCAAATGCTGTATGCATGCAGATCCAGAGCAGCAAGCGAGCGGCATTGATTTCATTTGGCGTCCAATGGAAGGAAAATTTGTTCCATGTTGACACAACAGGCGTGCTGAGTATAGATGAGTATAACTTACTGTAGAGTGAAGACCCCGTTAATAATAGTAGACAATTAAAAATGTAGTACAAATGACACAAGTTGGTCGATCCGATGGATAAGATGTGTGGAGCCAGGCATCCCGCCGGCTCGCGCAGAGACAACTGTGCAAGGTGCCCTGCCACAGCAGGCTTCGACAGCTCGAGGTTTAAACGTTGAGATCCGAGGCCGAGACGAGGTAAATGCGAAGTCGAACTTGGGTCTCCGTACGTGCGTAGTATTGCCAGTTGATTGCCAGCTGAAAGAGCGGCGTGAGAATATGACCCAGGCTTGGCCACTCATCCGCTCGTTTAGGCAATCTGAATGGCGCCTTCTGATGCCGGCCCTTCTCTTCCTCCTAGCATGCAGAACAATGTTATTAACACCGGAGTATCTTGAAATGAAGTCTGCATAACATGAAATCGCACGGTCGTGGGACTTCTGTAATGGATATATATCTACATTTCCCCCCACCGACAACCCGGGACGCACTATGACGGTGACAACGTTGCAATTGAAGGAACGATGGGGAATTTATGGGGATTTATTTGTCAGATTCAGCATACCTGCTTACCATCCAACCCGATGTAGCTCTCTGCGTGCTTTCTGGATAGCATGCCTCTCCAGCGTGGCTACAGGTACAAAGTTGAAGTCGACCTTCTGGCCATGTCGCCCAACGCCCATCCGCTCCACCAAACCAAATCTCGTTACTACCTGAGCCACCCTCCCTTGAGATTCTACGCACGCTCTCGGATTCCCTCTAAATGGATAGAACGCAGCAACCAGCAGATCTTACTGGGCACATCGACATTGAGGAGCATCCCAGCTTCCGCGGTGGGCATGGAGATATACGCAAAGGGATCTGGGATAACGGGCAGCGCCAGCAGGCGGTTGGTATTTTGTCTGCGATTTTTATTTCTAGCACTGAACTTTCGATAGATTGTGGTGAAGTTGCTTCGACCACCCCCATCTGGCGTTCGTAATCTCAAATTTGCCAAGGTGATCATATTCTTCCATACATGTCCAAATGCAGAATTTTGGCAGAATTGCTAACGTATCGTCTTCAGAAATTCCGACGGGAAGTACAGATTTGGAAGCGATGCAAGCACGACAACATTGTGATTTTGCTGGGCACAGTTGTATACAATAGCCCGTTTCCGGACGAGCCCCCAGCAATGGGGATGGTCTCTCCTTGGATGCAGAATGGCAATCTCATCAATTTCCTGGACACGAACGATATAACTTCCTCAGAGCGCCTACAGTTGGTGAGTATAAACTAACATTGGTAGACTCGCGCGTCACTGATTCGGCACACCAGCTCTGCGAGATCTCCGACGGAATCATTTATCGTAAGGCTCTCTGTTAGATCACGCCAAATTTCTTCTGACACAGCACAGTCCACTCGAAAAGCATCATTCACGGAGACCTCACCGGGGTGAGTCAATTGCATGTTTCTTGTCTCGCTTTCCACTTAAATGCATACAGGCAAACGTATTGATAGATGATACCGGCCGAGCATGTCTTGTGGACTTTGGACTGTCGTTCATCAGGGTCGAGTTTGAGGGGACGTCTTACTGGTCATCAACTGTGGGCGGGGCGATGAGATGGCGTGCTACTGAGCTCTTGCCCCCGCTCTTTGAAGACGTGGTCAACTTCAAACCCAACCTCACGCCTGCCTGCGACATTTACAGTTTCGGGAGCGTCATGCTCCATGTTCGTCTTTTAACCTTTATTCATATGAAAAGCTAAATGAAATCTTCCGTAGGTTATGACTGGGGAAATTCCCTACTATAACATTACCCACGAGGCTTACGTTCTCATCCAGCTGCTTCAAGGCCGGCGACCGGAGCGTCCACCAAACAGCATGCTTACAAACGCTCACTGGGAGTTCATCGCAAGTTGTTGGGACAGTCTGCCCATCTCACGCCCTTCCGCTAGTGCCGTCCAAATGTCCATTGTGAAGTTCGTCAGCTGATCAGCTCTTCCTTTCTGGAGGACTTCTAACTTCTAAGGTCACTGCGCATCATGTTCGCTAACTTATTAAATCACTTTCCCCACGCGCAGTCGCAATATATATTTAACCTTGATTTTCTCTTCTGTAAATTAATCAGTATGTATTGTTGTAACTAATCCGTATTTACATACATAAAATATTTAATCAACTTATCCATGGCAAACATGCACCAGTGAAGCGGAGTGGACACAACGATTTGTACTTTCAGTAGGCTTTTTGTGTTTTGGGCTGACTCGGAAAACACAAGCTCGAGGGGTGAGTTAAACTGATGTTCTTGTCCAGGAACAACCCCCTGAAATATCAGTACGTTTTATATCTGTCATGTGCTTCTAATTGCTCACGACCATGTTTATAAAGAGAGGATATCAAAGAACAGGCGAAGGCATGGACGTCACACCCAAAGCTCGGGCTCGCAGGGCGTACGGTTCTTACTCGAACTTGAGGTCTCCAGTGGGGGAATATTATTGGCCTTTGTTTGTTTGACGCAACTCACAATATAACAATATTCCTTTTCCGTCTTTGACTTCTAACTCTACGACAAACTGAAACTCTTCACCAAATCCAGAATAATGTAACGCTCACGGGTGTTGAGATTCTAGGCAGCGAAAGGAATCTTTGAATTACACAACCTGATCTTCCACTTGAAGAGGAGACGAGTTGCCACCACTCAGCTTCGGACCGACTCGGCCGCAATAGCGGCGCATTAATGTGAAACACGATCATACGATGTGCGAAACCACTATCAAGTCTTTACTGACTTCCGATCTCCTCATATAACGCGTTTTCGTTTTTGCGGACATGTATTCCATCCCCAAACATCTCGACGACAAAGTGTCACGCTCATCTTCCAGTGACGGCCAAGGGATCGCTTCACCTGGATTGGATATCCCAGAAACCAGGGATGGTTTCTTCGGGTACAACGAGGAGAAAAATCAGTTGCATGTGCGTGTTTAGGAATTTATGCAAACCAGTATCTCATGTCCTTATTCTTGTAGATCGAGGAGAAGTATTGGGCACATCGACGGGGATCTGACGTATCCGGCGCCAAACCTGTCTCGATCATAGACGCACCGGGACCTGCACTGGGGGATACTCATTCTGAAGGCTCCTCTTCTCTTACCGGGGGAGGATTCCTACTGTCATCCATTCACGAGAGTACCCCGCATGCGAGTCACACACAGGTCTATGAGAATGCACATCCAGCGATCCACGTAGCCACGTTTGACGAGGATGAAGCGAAAGAGGAGGCGGCTGAAGCAAAGGTGCATGGTGAGTCGTAGATCCTGCAGCTTCTTCAGATTCTCATACGCGGCGCAGTGGACACGACAATCACGTCGGAGCTTGTATCACTATTCCAATCCCTTCAGAAATGCCTCGATCTTCGTGACAAATACATGGTCAAGTCTCGCCAAAGAATAGGAGACAACCCGAAAGATCACGATGGTCATTTCCCAGGGCTTGACGACCATGTGGCAGACGTATCTGCCGCGCGCCCCGACGCAGACTTCACAACCAACCGCCCTTCACCATCCCCCTTTGAGCCCTGGAATATCTACCCGGAGCCACCGCCACCCCATTGGCATTGGAAGGACAAAGAGAATGTTGTTAACGCGGAAGGGCTATCTCATTCACCAGACGAATTCCGATTCGAGGACTGCCCTATACCCGATGCACATCCTTGGACTTTTCATATTGACGATAAGGGTGTATTCCAGGTGTATGAGCAGAAAGGTGATCGGAGGCCATACTGTACAACGAGCGTCCTGCTCAAAACTTCATGCAGGAGATACCGAGAAGCCGCTATTCGAAGTCCCGACCATCAGGGAGTACTTTGTCGATCTGGACTACGTGCTCGGGGTCATCTCTGATGGGCCGGCTAAGAGCTTCGCGTTTAGGCGACTCAAGTACCTCAACAGCAAGTTCACTATGTACACTCTGTTGAACGAGTATCAAGAGCTGGCCGATATGAAGGTATTTGACATATCAGGTACTTTCATACGATGCTCATCAGCCCTCTAGAGTGTCCCCCATCGCGACTTCTACAACCTGCGAAAGGTCGATACTCACGTGCACCATTCCAGCAGCATGAACCAAAAGCATCTCCTGCGCTTCATCAAATCAAAAATGAAGAGAAGCCCCCAGGTAGCCCTGCTCGCTGCCCGGTAGAAGCCACCATACTAAGTTTCGTTTTCTACAGGACGTCGTGATATTCAGAGATGGTGCCGAGTTGACCCTGGAGCAAGTATTCGGCTCCCTAAAACTGACCGCATACGACCTGTCCATCGACACGCTGGACATGCACGCGCACCAGGACTCATTCCATCGGTTCGACAAGTTCAATCTGAAGTACAACCCCATCGGGGAATCGAGGCTCCGAGAGATATTCTTGAAGACCGATAATTACATCAATGGACGCTACTTGGCAGAGCTCACGAAAGGTGGGAGGCTTCGCTTTGCTCCTGGATGCCACTGACCGAAAAATTGATCAGAGGTCATGACTGATCTCGAACAGAGCAAGTATCAGGTAAGTTCTGAGTCTCCGCCAGAAACAAGCACTCACACACTCTGTTTCAGAACTGCGAATGGCGCCTGAGTATATATGGCCGCTCTGCTGATGAGTGGGACAAGCTCGCCAAGTGGATCGTCAACCACAATCTCTTCTCGCACAACGTGCGTTGGTTGATCCAAGTCCCGCGATTGTATGACGTGTACAAGGCCAATGGGTCGGTCAATACTTTCGAAGACATCGTCACCAGTATGTGACTGCTACCCTCATGCCCATGGAGGTGTACTAATGGCATTCGTTCCGCAGACGTCTTCCGACCGCTGTTCGAAGTCACGCAAAACCCAGCATCGCACCCTGAGCTGCACGTTTTCCTCCAACGGGTCGTCGGATTCGACACCGTGGATGACGAATCGAAGACGGAAAGGCGCATTCATAAGAAGTTCCCATACCCCCGGCTCTGGGACGCGAAAGAGTCGCCGCCGTACTCTTATTGGATATACTACATGTACGCCAACATGACCAGCCTCAACAACTTCCGCAGCGCACGAGGCTTCAGTCAGTCATTTCTGCACACATTATACCCTGATGCTTACTGCTTCTAAATCCAGACACCCTTGTTTTGCGTCCGCATAGTGGAGAAGCAGGAGACACAGACCATCTTACTTCAGCATTCTTGACCTCCCACTCGATCTCACATGGGATTCTGCTTCGCAAAGTCCCCGCGCTCCAATACTTGTTCTACCTAAAACAGATTGGCATCGCCATGAGCCCGCTCAGCAACAACGCGCTGTTCTTGACGTACGAGAGGAACCCGCTTCCGGACTTTTTCAAGACGGGGTTGAATGTCAGCCTGAGTACTGATGACCCCCTGCAATTCCATTTCACCAAGGTACGCTATTCTCTACGCTGAACTTCATGGCGGTAGGCTGATCGGCTCTAGGAACCACTTCTGGAAGAATACAGCGTAGCAGCGCATGTAAGAGGTTTTGCGATGTCCCGCTCTGTGCATCGCTCATTGCTTTGACGCAGATTCTTAAATTGCCTCAGAGCTCCTTGGCAGAGCTCGCGCGGAACTCCGTCATCCAAAGCGGATTCGAAATGGAAATGAAGCGGCATTGGCTGGGACAGGAATGGTATCTTCCTGGAGCGGCTGGTAACGACATTCAAAAGGTCAGATTCTGAGGCCTCTTGTCCCATTTACAACCACCTAAACGCAAGTCGCTAACTGCACCAACACAGACGAACGTGCCGGATATCCGACTGGCGTATCGGCATAGGACTTTGATGGAAGAATTGACTATGATCCGAACCAAGAACTTGGTGCCGCCGAACTTGAGCCCAGCTTCCAACAACGCGATGCTACCCACCCCCGATACTTTGGCTGCGCTGGCGATGTCGAAGCACGTTTGAGGACGAGCGCCCATTACCTGTGTACTCTATGTACTGTGTGTGACCTGCGAGGCTGTGAACTATCTGATCAGCGGGTTGCTCTTACCATTTTTCAAATCCCCGTGCGATCTTGGCTGGCGCAAATCGGCTTTTGGTAGGTGGCCGCACGCCCCACATCTGGCTCGTCCAGACGGGAATATTCTCTGTGGGCGCTACCGATTAAGTTTGTCTTGGAGTCTTGGACCTTGAAAGGCACGGTAAATTTAAGGCACCGAATTGCCAAATCGGAATCAAAGAACCGCCGGCGGCCATATCGGCATCTATAATCTCACAGCATGCAATGAAATGGGTATTAGCATTGACTTGCCATATGACTTTCAAATCGAAGGGCTTGCGCCTCTCAACCTCTCACCACCATCCCACTCTCTACGCCTTCCCACTCTCTGGAATACTTGACCATGTCCGCCAACCCCTCGCGATCAACCACGGTAGACCGACCTAGCCGTACTCTTGTCTTGTGCTTCGACGGCACTTCGGATGCGTATGACGACTCGGTAAGTCATCGTCGCGGAAAACGCAGAGCTTCCTCTCTAATATTACATCAGAACACGAATATCGTAAAGATATTCTCAGCGTTGGACAAAAATAAGCCAGATCTGCAACTCTGTTATTATCAGGTATGCCCAGCCTGCTTTGCAAGACTGACGCGAACTAACACGTATATCTCAGGCGGGAATTGGTGAGTTTGGCCATCACAGTATATAAGTCAATACTGAAGAATCGTTAGGCACGTATTTCAAGCCGGGCGTTGTGTCCCCCTTGTTTGGATGGCTTGCGACAAAGTTAGACGAAGCTGTGGCATGGTGCGTAACTGCCTTCCATACGGTTTGGCTTGATTCTCAGAGCAAACCAGGTACTTGCCCGAGCATGTTATGCACGGTTATACCTTCCTCATGCAGAATTACCGTGACGGCGATAAAATATGCATCTTTGGATTTTCACGCGGGGCCTACACAGCGCGTGCTCTTGCGGGAATGCTGCACAAGGTATCTCGTTTGTCTTGTATCCAATACTTCAGCGTATTGACATAATCTAGGTGGGACTGCTGGGCCGAGACAATCCCGAGCAAGTCCCTTTCGCCTACAAGGTGTACAAGCGGTCCGATGCCAATGGAGCGCTACTAGCCGCAGGATTCAAACGCACGTTTGCACGGGATGTAAAGGTCGAGTTCCTGGGCGTGTTTGACACAGTTGCAAGTGTGGGGGTGTTAGTTAAGACGAACCTGCCTTTCACTGCCGCGAATTCTGCAGTGAAGACGTTCCGCCACGCACTCTCTCTCGATGAGGTAGGTTTTCCGTTCTAACCTCCCGATCAGGTTGCTCTCGATGCTAATATATCATGACCAGCGCCGTGCCAAGTTCCAGCCCAATCTGTACCATCGACCGTCTCCCAACCCGGCGAAGGACCCTCAACACGCCAGTCCAGTTGTCGCCTCCACTTCATACTTTGGAAGATTTGGAAGTGAAATGATGGCGGAGGGTGCAGACATTAACAAGAGGTTTTCGTTCAAACCGAGCACCACCTCCAATCTAAGCAGTGATCGTTCAGATATTGGCAAAGATCAAGTCCCTGCCGATGTTGGGCTCTCTGAGGATGCAGAAGTAGGTGCGACGGATGTTTTGGAGGTCTGGTTCTCCGGGTGCCACGCCGGTGAGTTTGTCCATCTACTCAACTAAGCGCATGTTCTCAACATGTACGGTATCATTTTGCGCAGACGTCGGGGGCGGCAGCGTCACAGACTCCGTGTCTCTATCGCTTTCCCAGATAACCCTTCACTGGATGCTCCGCGAGGTGGTTTCCTCGCAATGCGGTATCATATTCGACCATGAGGCTCTCCAGCGCCTGGACTTCAATCCCGATCAGTTCAATGTGGGGCAGCTACACCTGCAGCTGCAGCCACAGCCACAGCCACAGCCTACCGAATCAAACCCGGATACGTTGGAAGCTGAGACACCGCTTCATGACCAGCTCACGATGGAGGTAGCGGGGTGGGGAGCGCCGATGTGGTGGATACTAGAGCTGATACCGCTGCAGTTGAGCAACCAGGACGGCAAGGGTGTTTGGCGCACATATTGGAGGTGAGATCGTCTTGAAACCGAATTGCTTCGTGGTCGACTAATCAGTGAATATTTAGCATTCACTTGGGGAAGGGCAGGAAGATCCCGGATATCGGGCCCAAGTTCCATGTCAGCGTTAGAGACCGGATGAAGAGTCTCAAATATCGTCCAAAGGCGCAGTGGGTCGCAGGAACGGAAGAATACGTGAAGTGATCTCTAGATGCTTGCACGCAACCGAGTTTGCTTCACAGATGCTTACGAAGGCGAGTGCTATGGGACAAAGTTGAACCACGAGTGGCATACACTGGCATTTGCAGCCATATTGATGGACCTGTAAGTTGACGACGTCTTGATGTTGTAATATCGATCTTTGTGATTATCATTGTAACGTGAATCGATGTAATTGGATGAGACAGGTTGCGACTCGGGCTACATGTGATAGAAAAACACTGGAGGACAAGGCCTGCTCAAGCGTTCATTCGAGTCAGAGGGCTGTGCTAACATTACGCGACGTCGCAGTCGCAGCGCTGTGTCAAAAAAATGGCACTTGCTATGCCATCTGACGTTCTAGAAATTCCTCTCAGCCGTCTGTAGGCTCCCACAAGAAATCAAAAGACAACGATGAACACCATGAAGGTTGCATGAAGGTCTCTGGACGTGCACACTCCGGGGTGCTAACGACCGGGCCGGATTGATGCATGACTGACGAAACTAGTATCTTCACTGCGTGTATCACACCTCCATATTCGAATCGTCCTCCCCATTCTCAAAAACATTCGAATATCGGAGTTCTGCCTACGGAAGACTATCACTCACCCCACAACCCGTTACCGTGGCCTTCAGCCCAGCCACCTTTAAACGAGTGTTATCCGCAGAGGAGAGCCTGCGGGTTCCGGGGATAGTAGGAGATGCTTGGCCAGCATCACTGACAAGGGGAAAGGAAAAGAGAGGGCGCCGGGAGAGCAGGGGTTGTCAACATGGAACCTCATCACCTTGAGCATCTAGATAGCAGGAGCTCAGGCCTGAGCTCCTGCCATCGAGATGCTCAGGTGGGGTGGACGGTCCAGCTTGGGTACGTTTCACTGCTACTGCTGGCACGGCAAACAACTTAGAGTTATGCGATCCAAGTAGGGAACGACATTCAAGCTCTCGCTTGGGTGTTCGGAGCAGGTACGAGTTTTGTGTATTTGCCTGGTCGACAGGTTGATCGGAGCCGAAATATATCCGTTCCAGAGAGGGTGTTGACAGGACAGTAGGCGCCATTTGCTGACTCATCACATTCAAAGTAGCGGCGCAGATTCTGGATCGGCAAGTTGACCAACCTGGTGGTGGTCTCCACATTGGTATTGGCGTTCTGTCAACCGATTGCTGGCTTCTTAGCGGACATGTTCTGTGATGGTGCGAACAATTCGAATTCCGAAGAGAAGCAAACAGGCTTGTTTATCCTGCCACCATGTAATTGGATGAGACAGGTTGCGACTCGGGCTACATGGATAGAAAAACACTGGAGGACAAAGCCTGCTCAAGCGTTCAATTGAGTCAGAGGGGCGTCGTCGCAGTCGCAGTGCTTGTCAAAAAAATCGCACTTGCTATGGCATCTGACATTCTAGAAATTCCTCTATAGGCTCCCACATTGCTCCCACAAGAAATCCAAAAGACAACTTTGAACGCCATGAATGCTTCTCGAGATCACACTCCCAGTCACCTCAATGCAGGAAATGCCTGGCATGGACGAATGACTCACGCCGGGAACATTGTCGGCTTCGGTTCAGGTGAGGTTCTCGAGACGTGATACGAGCGCTTGGTTGCTGACCTTGTTCAAGGTTTCCTGCCACTTGCAAATGCACCTATCTTACGACTACTCAGCGGTGACCAATTCCGAAAGTTCTGTGTCGTCGCTCAGGCTATGGCCATATTGGTCATCACCGTCTGGACCACTTGCTGGTGTCATGGGGAGAAGGGGAGGCCCAATGTGTACAAGAAACAGAGCACTGCAGCTAGTGTGGTGGAGAACATCTATAACGCCATCGTGAAGCTTCCCAAGCCCATTCAACGTGTTTGCTTGGTAGAAGGGCAGATGTCGATGTGTCTGCCGTGCGGGTGCAGAATCGAGGTGTACATTCCATCAAAATAGGCCATATGCCGCGTATCCACAAAGCCGAGACGAAGCGAAATGCAGGCTACAGCGCTGGAGTTTACTAGTAAAGCATAGTTCAGCGACTGTGATGATACGTCGCAGCGGGGAGGATCACTGCAGGAAAAGGGTTCCGTGTTGCAAGCGGCCAGGCCAGTCGGAATTGAATGCGGAGAGTCGAGCCGACGTTGAGCCGACGTGTAATTGCAACTGGACCAGCCAAAAGTCAAGGAAGAGATCGCGCCACGGCGGACTCGAGGGTCAGCTAAATATAGGCGCCCGTAACTTGCCGTTCGTCCAAACCATCGCCATCTGCTTTATAACCCAGCTGCATCATGATCACGCCCGCAGTGCATCATCGTGTGCCGATGCTCAGGCGTCCGACTCTTCCGAACAAGATGGCCGCGGCGCAACTAACATGTACAGTGACAGCAGGAAGGAAACTATGCTGAAACAATATCTCACGTCCTCATTCTCGCAGATCGCGCAGAAGTCCTGCGCACATTGACCGTCAACGAGAATGCACCTCATGTCAATAGGCTCATTGAAACCTGCGCCGGGGGATAATCATTATGAAGGCTCGATCCCTCTGCTCTCACAGGGGCTTTCTTACTGGCATCCACTCACGAGAACACCCAACATGTGGGGTTGATGTGGGGTCACCCGCAGGTTCGTGACAATGCGAAACCAACGGTCTACTTAACAGAGGGCGAGGAGAAAGAGGATGAGATCGAAGCAAAGCTACACGGCCAGTCGCAGAACCCGCAGCCTCTTTGGATGCTCATGCGCAGAGCAGTGAACGCGACATCTTCTAAAAATGCCTCGATCTTCGCGACCAATACATGGCCGAATACGACCCGACAAATCACGATGTTCATATTACTGCGCTTGACTCCCAGACGTAGCTGCCGCGTGCTCCGTCGCAGACTTCAGAACCAACCGCCCTCCACCATCCCCCTCTGAGCCCTAGAATATCTACTCGAAGCCACCGTCACTCCATTGGCATTGAAAGGACAAGCAGATGTTGTTGGTCTCGGAAGGGCGATCACACTCTGAAGTTACTCGCCAGGCAATTTCCGATTCCAGGACTGCTCTATATCCGATGCACATCTATGGGCTTTTTGTCCTGACAATGAAGTGTATTCCAGGTGTATGAGCGTGAAGGTGATTGGAGGCCGCCTTTTCCAGTGGCTATATCACTCACAACTTCATGCAGGCGACACCGAGAAGCCACTATTCGAGGTCCCGACCATCAGGGAGTGCTTTGCCGATCTGGACTAGATGCTCGGGGCCATCTCTGACGGTCCGGCCCTAAGCTGCACCTTTTCCCCCAAAGGGTCGTCGGATTTGACACTGTAGACGAATACCAGACCGAAAGGCGCATCCCCAAGAAGTTCCCCTACCCTGGGCTCCGGGACGCGAAAAGGAAAAGTTGCCGCTGTACTCACACGGGATATCCTACATGTACGTCAATATGACCAGCCTTGGCAACTTCCGCAGCGCGGGGCTTCAGTTCAGTCCTTTCTGCACGCATTGTACTCTGATACTTACTGCTTCCAAATTCAGACACCTTCGTCCTGCGTCCACGTAGTGGATAAGCGGCCCGGGGAGACACTGACCCTCGTACCACAGCATTTCTAACTTCCCACTCGATCTCACATGGGATTCTGCTTCGCAAAGTCCCCGCGCTCCAATGCTTGTTTCACTTAAAACAGATTAGCATCGCCATGAGCCCGCTCAGCAACGATGCGCTGCCCCCGACGTACCAGAGGAATCCGCTTCCAGAGTACTTCGAGACTGTGCAGAACGTCAGTCTGGATACCGATGACCCCCTGCATTCCATTTCACCAAGGCGGGCCAACCTCTATGCTGGGTTTTATGGTGGCGGGCCGATCGGCCCTAGGAACCGCTTCTGGAAGAGTACATCGTAGCAGCACATGTAGGAGCTTGTACGATGTCCCGCCCGTGCACCGCTCATCGCTTTGACCCAGATTCTGAAACTGCCCCAGAGTTCCTTGGCTGAGCTCGCGCGGAACTCCGTCATCCAAAGCGGATTCGAAAAGGAATGGAAGCGGCATTGGCTGGGACATGGATAGTATCCCCCTGGAGCCCTGGTAACGATATTTACAAGGTCGGATTATCCAAGACCCTTGTTAACTGCATCAACACAGACGATGAGCGCTGAGCGCCCATTACTTACCCTGTGACTGTGGCCCACGAGGCTGTGAATTATCTGATCGGCGGGCTACCCTTACCTGCGTCGAAATCTAAACAATCTTGGCAGCGCGATCTTGGCAGATATGTATCGGCGTGGGGTAGGTGACCGCACACCCCAATTCTCGCTCCTCTACTTACAGGGGGTTGATTCTCTGAAATGTTTCGGCGCTACTTACCAAATAAGTCTGACTTGGACCGGCGAACGGCACATGGTTACACAAAAGTAGAGCCAAGCCGCGCAGCGGGATCACGCCGCATGGCTATCTGTCAAGTGTACGGAATCACAGCACCGGCGTCGTATCGGCATCTATATCTCCACAGCAATCTGCGGTGATCTGAATGGGTATTTGGCTTATAAGGACTGCTAGATCGAAGAACATATACCTCTTAATCCTTTTCATCATCTCAGTTGTAACGCCCCCCCCCCCAACTCTCTGGGATATTCGAACATGGCCAATACATCGCGATCAACCACGGCAGACCGACCTAGGCGCACTCTTGTACTATGTTTCGATGGTACTTCAGATGAGTATAGTGACTCGGTAAGTCATCTCCGTGGCCAACACCGAACTGCCTCTCTAAGTATCTACCAGAATACAAACGTAGTCAAGATATTTTCCACGTTAGACAAAAACAAGCCAGGTCTGCAACTCTGCTATTATCAGGTATGTCAAGCCCGCTTTGCAACAGTGACTCGAATTAACGCATGTTTTGTAGGCGGGAGTTGGTCAGTTTGGCCATCACATTATGTAAATTAATACTGAAGCTAAAGAACCAACAGGGACATACTTCAAGCCGGGCGTGGTGTCCCCTTTGTGGGGATGGCTTGCAAAGATTGCCGATCAAGCTGTAGCCTGGTGCGTACATTTTCCTTTATATCATCTGGCTGGATTCTCAGAGAATACCAGGTACTTAGACGAGCACGTGATGCAAGGATACACCTTCCTCATGCAAAATTACCGTGACGGCGATAAAATTTGCATCTTTGGATTTTCACGCGGGGCCTACACAGCACGGGCTCTTGCGGGGATGCTGTACAAGGTGTCTTTTTTCCTTGTGTATTCAACATTCCAACATATTAACATCGTCTAGGTAGGATTGTTGGGCCGAGACAATCCCGAGCAAGTCCCTTTCGCCTACAAGGTGTACAAGCGGTCCGATGACAATGGGGCGGTATTAGCCGCAGGATTCAAACGCACATTTGCACGGGATGTAAAGGTCGAGTTCCTGGGCGTGTTTGACACTGTTTCAAGCGTGGGAGTGCTAGTTAAGAAGAACCTCCCTTTCACTGCCGCGAATTCTGCAGTAAAGACGTTTCGCCACGCCCTGTCTCTCGATGAGGTAGGCTTTCTGTTCTATCTCCACAATAAATTCAAGCACAATGCTCATACATCACTCCTAGCGCCGCGCGAAGTTCCAGCCCAATCTGTACCATCGACCGTCTCCCAACCCGGCCAAGGACCCTCAGCACGCCAGTCAAGTTGTCCCCCACGTGTCATACTTCAAAAGACTTGGACGTGAAATGATGGCGGAGGGCGCAAACATCAAGAAGAGGCTTTCGTTTAAAAGGAGCCCCCGCACCTCCAGTTTGAGCAGTGATCATTCGGATATGAGCAAAGATGAAGCCCCCGCTGATGTTGGGCTCTCTGAGGATGCAGAATTAGATGTGACAGACGTTAAAGAGGTCTGGTTTTCGGGGTGCCACGCTGGTGCGTTTGTCTTTCTATCCAACTCAGAGCATGTCCTCAATATTTACGGTGACATTCTGCACAGACGTCGGGGGCGGCTGCGTCACAGATTCCGTGTCCCTATCGCTTGCACAGATAACCCTTCACTGGATGCTCCGTGAGGTCGTCGCCTCGCAGTGCGGTATCATATTCGACAATGAGGCTCTCCAGCGCTTGGACTTCAATTACAATCAGTTCATTGTGGCGCAACTGCAGTTGCAGCCGCAGCCGCAGCCTATCGAAGCAAACCAGGATCCGTTGGACGCTGAGACGCCGCTTCACGACCAGCTCACGATCAAGGCCGCGGGGTGGGGAGCACCGATGTGGTGGATACTAGAGCTGATGCCGCTTGAGTTCAGTAACCAGGATGGCAGGGGTGTTTGGCACACATATTGGAGGTGAGATTGACTTGGAACTGGTTCACTTCATACGCGTCGACTGATCAGTGAGTATGTAGCATTCACTTGGGGAGAGGCAGGAAGATCCCGGATATTGGGCCCAAGTTTCATGTTAGCGTTGGAGACCGGATGAAGAACCTCAAATATCGGCCTAATGCACAGTGGGTCTCAGGAACGGAACAATATGTGAAATGATTGCTGGATCCTTTCGTGCAACCGAGTTTGCTTCACCGATACTTCCGAAACCGAATGACACGACACGAATCATGAGTTTTATTTGCAGCAATGGACTTTTATGTTGATGATGGGATGATGTGGTAATATTAATGTTTATGACGACTAGTATTGTACAGCCATATTAATCATATGTTTAATTATTGTATGGGTATGAAGAGCTGGCGATTATAGTTGAGTTTGAGGTAGTTACAGGCAACGACTTGAAGCCTTGGATGTGTTTGGTATTGTTGAGGCTAGAGCAGGAGAATAGAGAATCCTTTCCCTCTGTGCTCGTATTTTTGCGCCCCAATGTGCCTTGTATTTCTACATAGTAGATTAAATGCTGCTGGTCATTTGATATCTACCCACGCACATGGTCCCTTTGGGCTCTGGACTTCTCCACGGCCCACCCTCCCACGGAAATCACAGACGCAGCTGCAAAACATATACCAACGTATATAATCACGTTCTCGTACCTACCCTCCCCAACAGCGAATCCTGTTTTTGTCTGATGATATGGAATTGAAACTGATTGATTGGTCCTGAGCAAGGCATTCGACACAGGTGTTGAAGCGATGTTCCCAATCCCCCGCGTGAGCAGCAGATAGCCATACAGTGAGGTTATAAGCGCTACATCGTCCTCTGCAATTCACCAAAATTCAAGTTCAGTCGCGGCAGGGCACAAAAATGATATTGCACGCACTGGCAATTGGCCGGACGATAGCGGGCCAAAGCGACGTGAAGCCGCCGGCCATTACCCCGTAGACCAAACCAAATGCCAGCAGACCGGCGAAGCTGTTCGATAAGACACCCCAAAGAATGAAGGTGGCGAGTGCCGATGTGCCCAAAGTGGACAAGATCAGCAGCCAAGGATCGATATTATCCGATGCATATCCCATGACGACACGTCCAACTGCAGAGGCACCTGTGTGCCTGTTTAAGCGCCGATATATGGCTTCATAAAATAGATGCATACCATTCAAAACTGCGAGAGTTAGGGATGAGTTGCTGTCACTGATATCGAGATTCGAGGCAAATGCTGAGTGGTCGAGTTCAATCCATCAAGCATTTACTGATGAAGTAAAAGGGCGCTCACTTGGCAACCAAAGTATAGGAACAAAGTAACCAAAGCCTTGCATGGTGCTAACTGCCGCAAGGAGCCAAAATGGCGCGCTCGTAAGCCATGCGCGATCAGGAGCCCCCCGGGCTGCTGGGCCTTGTACTCGAGCCACAGGCAATCTTCCTTTGAGGAATGGGTAGCAAGGAATCAGCGAGATCCCGATTGCAATGGATAGATACCGCAAGGCCGTTGAGGCGCCATGCACGGCTACGAGGCGGGGAATGATGAATGGTAGAATCAGACCCCCCACCGCGGTACCTACAAAGTAAGCATCGGTCAGACGTTCATAATTATTATCGGCCCGAGATCCACACATACCAGCAGACAGAACACCATTGGCCAAGCCTTGTTTCTTGACAAACCACTCGGATACATAGCAAAGGCATGGGGCATACAGTAGGGCTGCATGTGGGGTCAGCCCGTTGAGAAATACGCACACCACCTGTGAAGTACAATAGTATACTCACAGCCTCCGATGGCGTATAATACACCCTGAAGAGCGACCAGCTGATTCACCTGTAGGACACAGACACGGCTTTAAAATGATTCACATAATCGGTCGAAATTGTGTTACCGTGGTCGCATACGAGGCTCCGAAAAGACTGGCAAAGCAGATGAACCCACCCACCAGGATCAACGTGCGCCGCCACTGGGGATAACGTGAAGTAAAAGGGTATATGACTACACCTATTTGGTATTAGCGAGGCTTTCAGCAAGCCGCCGGCGAAAGTGCTCACCAGAGCAATATATGATGCCGGTGGAAAGCGAACCAATCAACGGGAGCAGAGAGGTGGCCCCTGGTTGCGAAAGATACACCGGATTCTTCAAGTATTCCGCCAAGAAGACACCGAAAGCCGATGGAAATCCCCAAACTATGGTTTCTTTCGGAAAATAAGAGTTCATACATATATTCTGTTGTTGGGTCGTATGATGTATTTGGGCTCACCGACAAGAAAAGCAGCAGCGAGCTAATATGAAGCAAGATATTGTGAATTAATTAGACCTTGCCAATGAATTTACGTGCGCGTACAAATGACCATGCACCGAATCCGCCGTCAACGGGGGCCAAAATTGATTCATTCCGGACGAGTTCTGGCACGACTGGATTAATGGAACTTGCCACGGACGCTCGAAGCAGCACCGAGTCAAAGGAGGCCACCGGAATAGTGCCTCGAATATCAAGTTCGATGACTTCGGCAGAGGGTCTGTTGGCAGCGGACATGGCAGCTGTGGTCAAGTTGACTGTCGTTGTTCAATTCCAGCTTGATTCTAAAGGCTCGAGTCATTGAATCAGAAAAGTATGTAACATACTGCGGTACCGAGAAAAATGTCATCCTGACGACATTTCTTGCAGCTTGAATCCCCGGCCGGCAATACCAAATCGAATTGTCTGCAAGTACTTGGTGCCAGGTGGAGATAGAAGCAGATGCAAAGCAGATGGTGCAAGGATGATCGGTGGCAGTCGATGGCAGGAGGGCACATGACCATGTAACATGCGGTAGTGCAGGATATAGGGGTGTTCTTATAGGACCTCACTCTGAATAAAACGCCCACCACCACTGCCCAAGCATTGATTCATCAATGATT
Source organism: Athelia psychrophila (assembly GCA_001630335.1). Taxonomy (NCBI): domain Eukaryota; kingdom Fungi; phylum Basidiomycota; class Agaricomycetes; order Atheliales; family Atheliaceae; genus Athelia; species Athelia psychrophila. The sequence goes on from KV417568.1 coordinate 257,971, forward strand.
GTCATGGGTCCTTGACCCGATCTTCGCTTTAAAGCATGTGGCCCTTCAGCCAGCATCTCTTCTGCTCCTCAATCCCCCGCTTTAATGCAGGCTACAAGCACCGTGACTGACCCTCAAAGCAGCGGTATCCCTAGTGCCCCTCCAAGCAGATCTCGAACTCTTGTTCTCTGTTTCGACGGTACTTCCAATAACTATGACGCAACTGTGAGGTCTACTTGGCTACATTGCGGCGATCATGATCGCTGAAATTGCCGCGGATTGGGCAGAATACAAACGTTGTAAAGCTGTTCTCAATGCTGAAGCAGGACACAGAAGAGCAAGTCTGCTACTATCAAGTAAGTTTCATCCACGCTCACCAGTGAGATCATGGAATGACAAATCTTCTCTAGGCCGGTATTGGTGAGTTGCATTTACAAGACATTGATCGCGTCTGAGTCAATCACCGCCAGGGACTTACTTTCAGCCCGGCGTGGTATCCCCGCTGTTGAAGTGGTTTGCGACAATAGCAGACGAAGCCGTTGCATGGTTTGCTAATTTATGTTTTCAAGATTGTTGTTCTGACAGTCGAGTTCGTATGTAGGTATTTAGGCCAGCACATCAGAGAGGGTTACACCTTTCTGATGCAGAATTACCGCGAAGGCGATAAAATCTGTATATTTGGTGCGTCTCCATGTTGATCTCCCTATCATATGTGCAACTGAAGCTTGATTAAGGTTTCTCTCGAGGAGTGCGTCGCAATCTTGCCCTCCTTGTTATATGGGTAATTGAAGCTTGATTAAGGCTTACACTGCCCGTGCCCTCGCGGGCATGCTGTATAAGGTGCATCGTCAGCATATTTATCTCGCTTGGTATATTTTACTGACGCTCTGCGACCAGATCGGCCTTCTCGGCAAGGACAACCCGGAACAAGTCCCCTTCGCCTACAAACTGTACAAACGCACGGACAAAACTGGCATTCAGTTGAGTGCGGGGTTCAAACAGACGTTCTGCCAGAATGTCAACGTCGAATTCCTGGGGGTGTGGGAGACAGTTTCGAGTGTGGGCGTGATCATGGGGAAGACGCTACCTTTCACGAACTCGAACACGTCTATTAAGACCTTTCGGCAGGCGTTGGCGCTTGATGAAGTGCGTGCCTGCTCCTCTTCGCCCTCTCTCCACTTAAGAGTGTGAGCAGCGTCTAACCTCAGTGATAGCATCGAGCCAAGTTTCTCCCGAATCTTTACCATCGGCCTGCGCCAAACCCGTCGCAAGAGCCTGCGAATGCCAACCCCATTGCATCGACATTGCCGACAACAGCAAATCCGTTCACCGAGATGCCCACCAGCTTGCGGAAGCTAAACATTTTCAAGAAGAGTAAGAGCAAGGGAGGGCAAGGGACGGGCAAGGAAACTCGTGGATATATCGGGGGCCATGATGAAGCAAGCGTGGGTATCACATCCGGCGTGGATGAGGTGAAAGACGCAACCGACTCGCTGGAAGTTTGGTTCGCAGGGTGTCACAGTGGTCAGTACTCAGCCCCTGCCAGACATCGCTCATGCCTATGATATGCGGAGTGCTCACACCCGCTCCAGATGTGGGAGGCGGCTCTGTACCCGACACCACAGAAAACTCCCTATCGCAAACAACACTCCGCTGGATGGTCCGCGAGATCATCACCTCGCAGTGCGGGATCCTCCTCGACTCGGCAGCGATGCGCAGGAACGGCATGTACGATGATAATGACATCGCGGTATTCCAGATTTCCCCTGTCGAGGCCGGTCCGCACGAGCTCGCGAAGGACCAGGTGGACGCACTGCAGCCGATCCACGATCCGCTCAAGCAGACCCCGCTTTGGTGGATCCTCGAGGTCCTGCCCACTCAGCAAGTGTACCAGGGCTGTGAAGGACAGTGGGTGAACAAGTGGAGGTAAGCGATGATGTTCAGGATATACGCTTATAAGATGCAAGATGGACTGCTGACTAAAATGTTGCCTTTTGTTCAGTATACACCTGGGGAAAGGCCGCAAGATACCCTTCTGCGACAAGAATAGTGGCCCACGCTTCCACGTCTCTGTCAAAGAGCGCATGGAGGACCAGAAGCTCAAGTACAAGCCGAAGGCCGTGTGGCCACAGGGGACTGAGGTGTATGTGCAGTGATTCAGTCACACTGTCAACTTAACGACCATTCATAAACTCGACGACCGCCACGGAGACGCATGCGATACCCCAGACCGGACTCGTACAAGAAACTATATACAGTAGGATATATTGCTTTCATGTGTGCAAGGACGGACGAAATGACCATATATTATACACACAAGTGGACCCTGACTAGTCTAGATCTATGATACACGAGCCTCAATCGGTAAAGCGTGACAGACAGGAAAGCGGGGAACAGATAGCGCGCTAAGTGGGTGGTCGTGGCACGGGGTAATCCGTAGAACAGCACTTATGTATACATCTAAAAGTCCAATGATCGGAGCTTTAGAATGTGCTTGCCCATGTCTCGAGGTCCAGGTTTCCAGCTCTGGCCTTCAATATCCATTCGTGTTGCTACAAATGCATGGTTGAGTTCCCCGTCATGACTTGTAGTGAGAAGCAACATACCAGTAGATCCTTTGGATTCTTCCTCTCATCGGGACCCTTGAACAGGCAGCTGTCAAGGAAGTCTTGCGCCTCCTTCGGGTATCGGTCTGCAAGCTTCCGACGTCAGCTGCGGCGCCGGCTCATTTACGATGTGCCGCAACAGCTCCAGAATGCTCATCGTCATTGCGCCGCCCTGCAGACCCGCGCCCTTGGTTTGTCCTTTTTTGCTTTGTCGGCTTTTGATTTTGCGCGGGCTGCGGGCAGAGGGGCGGGGTGCGCGGGAGAGGGTGCTCTCGAAATCGGAGAGCAGACAGATCGGAGTCATCATTGTCGGAGTCGGAGAAGAGGAAGCGGCCGAGGGAAATACCGAGAGACCAAACGTCAGACCCGACAGTGCATGGAGCTCCTTGAATACGTTCAGGCTGGGATAGCGATGGCATAGTAAGTAGGGAGCACGAGGAGGAGAATATAGCAGTGGCTTACCCTCGTAAGTTGATGTGCTAACAAAGGTGTCCGCGATTGAGTTACTGAGTTCGCCGGAAACGCCGAAATCGCAATTCGTGATCTGGCCCTTCGAATTGCACAGAATGTTGGAGGGTTTGAAGTCTATGTTATACGTTCAAGGCCCTGGTTTGCGGCAGGGAACAGAAAGTATAGGATACTCACCCAATGAATGATACGGTGAACATCGTAAATATACGTCAAGCCTTCCAAGACTGCGATCGCCACATGTGCCACCACGTCGATGTCGATCGCGCCTATCTTCTTGTATATCCCGTCCAATGAGCCCTTGTCCATGAATTCCATGCATATGCAGATGTTGGGGTCGGAGAGGAACGCGCCGTAAAATGAGACCATGTATATCGAGTGATAGTCGTGCATGATTTGTAGCCCTCGCAATATCTATTTCCGTATCGACGGCTTACATCGATGAGAACAATCTAGGAAGCGCGGGCCATCTCAGGTTGTGTGCGTTTGGTAGGGATATGAGTGCTGGACGCGGTGTATACGGTGGTGCGCGATGGGCATGCAGTGTGCGTTAGAAGCGCAGTGACGCATACGAAGTGGGTTGAAGGAGAGGAGCTCGGCTGGTGGTTGAGGATGTGGGTTTGGGCGAAATAGCCTGGCGCGCGTTCATGGGGTTCACGCCCCACCGAGTGTCCGTTCCTGCGCCCTCCGCCGTACTTCGTCCTCGTCTCTCGCCAACTGCCTTCTGAATTGGGTGAACGGAGGAGCGTTGCTAGCAAGTCCTCGACGGCAAACGGTGCGTTCCGCTTCGGGGGATTCTGCTTCCTCTACCCGTGAACCATCTCCACCTTCGTTCAACACAATCAAAGCGGTGGGAACCTCGTTTCTGATTCCGCGCAGTGCAACCTCAAACGACTGCACGCGCTGATCTTCGGGTACCACCTTCTCTTTGGCCTGTTCGGGATCCAGCCCAGGGCGTACAATATCCGCAAGGGCGAAGATAGGGCTTTGTGGATGTGGTGAAGTGGTCCATCGTGAATCCAATGGCACGAATCGAGTGTATGCGGGCGTCGATGGGGGAAAATGTGTCGATGCGACTATGGGTAAAATTGGAGCACGGATGGGGCCCGAATGGAAGGAGATGAAAAGGGTGCGAAACTCCCGTCAGGAAAGGATGCGGTTGTGGGTTGGGGCCTAGTTGAGAAGATATAGCTGGTATGCTGCGTGGATGCGCCGAACGAGGGCAACAGATGGCTTTGGTCGACTGCGCGCGAAGCGTGTGTGGATTGTGTTGATTCCAAGGACGAGATTGTGCGATAGAAGATCAAGCTAGGGTCGCGTGTGTGCATACTCTGCGAAGATGCAGGGTCTAGCTTGGTAGAAGGGCAGATGCTGTTTGTCTGGCGGGCAGGTGGAGAATTGAGGTGTGCATTCCATAAAAATAGGCATGCGTATTCGTATCGCGGACGAAGCGCAGCGATGGAGTTTGCTAAAGGATAATTCAAATTCTGTGCTGATATTTTTCAGCGGGGACGACTGACAGATGCTGCAGGGCGAGCCGACGTTGAGCGGACGTGTAATTTACTCGATGTCTGTGATGATTACTGTAAAGCGAATTAGTAAGTGGACTTTGACGAGGCAGGTTGTGACACGGCACAAGGCCTGCTTTGGCAAGCGTTCAATCGAGCCAGAGGCTGTGCTGAAGTTGCCGCGTCGTCGTCGCAGTCGCAGCGCCTGCATCCTCCGACCGTTCCTCGATCACACCTAAGTAAATCTGTCAAAACACCGCACCTGCTATGCCATTTTCAATTCATTCCAGAAATTCTTCGAAGTCCTCCGTAGGCTCTCATAAGAAACCAAAAGACAAGGATGAACGCTTCAAGAAAGCTTGTTCAGCCGCCGTGGATACCCTACAAACGATTCTTGGACTCGCCAAAGATATCACTGGAGTTGTCGGAGGAGTAGCTCCAGGGGTTCAGGCTGGTATCATGGGGGCACTGGTGGTACTCGATGCTGTGAAGGTGTGTCTGCATCCCGCTATCGGGCCATCTCACACTGACATGTCGCAGCAAACATCTCAGAATGCCGATGACATCCAGGAGCTCAGCGGGCGTATCATCTCCCTGCTGAAGATATTCGAGGAAGCCAAAGCCTCGGGTGGTCTCTCCGAGTCTACCCTCGAGCGCATCGAGAGTGTCATAAAGTGAGAGATACCACACAATCCACGATGGTCAATTGACTGACGGAGGACGCTCAGAAAATGGGGTGATCACGGCGTGGCGGCACAGAAAATGTCTTCTCGCAACCCAGTCGTTCGATTCATCCGAAACAATGCGGACGCAAACGCTATTGGCGGTTACATCAAGTCAATCAACAGCTCGCTAGCTGAGTTGGAGGTGCGTCTAATCTTTTGGACGCTGGTGATTTGATGCTGAAACACAGCTTATAGTTGGGGAACATGCTGAGCATGGAAATCGCGATCAACGTGAGGTCGGCGTAACGCTCCTTCTTGACGCTGCTGACACTATCATAGGAGAGCGCTCGAGCGACTGCTGCGGGCATTTCCAGGCTAGAAAGCGGCCTGCATGATGGTCTCCAGGCTACCACTGTCATTGGAAGTGAACTCGACGTGAGTTAAGCGCTTCACACAGGGAACATTGTCAAGCTCACAGGTCTCTAGGCACACGCACAGGCGACCGCGGCGGGACTTGGTAGCGTGGAAGTCAAACTGGACAGTGGTTTGACACTCCTCCAGGTCAGTCCGCTGGCCACGATCCCGACGTAAAGGAGGTTGTTCACGCTGCTGACATTTTCATAGGAAAATGCTCGCACGACTACTGCGGGCATTTCCAGGGTAGAAAGCGGACTGCATGATGGCCTCCAGGCTACTACTGTTATCGGAACTGAGCTAACTGTGAGTTACGCGCTCCGCACAGGGCATATTGTCCAGCTTACATGTCTCCAGGCGCACGCGCAAGCGACTGCGACAGGGCTCGGCAACGTGGAAGGCAAAATTGACAACGGCCTTACGCAAGCGCAACATATTAGGGAGGGCCAGAAGGTCAGTCTGCTGGGCACTATCGACAAACTGATGCTGAAGTAGTTCTAGTCGCATGCCAACGCCACGGCCACGGGAATCGCAGACATTCAGGATCAAATTCAGGTGAGCTCCGCGTTGTAGTACATGATCGCCGTGAACTCATACATTCCTGCAGACCATCAATCCAGGCATTCGAGGTAATACAAAACAACCCTTCTGATGCGACGATGCTTACAGTTGCGTTTCAGCATTCTTGCCACCCCGTGCCGCCGAAGCCGCTTTCGACTGCGGGGATAGAACTCCCTGCTTGAAAGGCACCAGAACAGATATCCTCGAGCTCGTTGAGACGTGGATTGAGCTTGGTCATATCGGCGACCATGCAGCTACCTCGGAGATCTTCTGGGTCAATGGTGGGGCTGGCACCGGGAAATCAACCATTGCCCTCACCGTTGCTCAGACCTGCAAAGATCGAGGGATCCTCGGAGCAAGCTTTTTCTGTTCGCGGGACTCGGCTGAATGTAGCAAGCCAAAGCTGCTCTTCACTACCATAGCTTATCAGCTGTCCCTTCTGTGCGATGCATTTGGGGAAAAGGTGGCGGCGGCTATGCGCTCAGACCCAGATATGGGCATCAAAAGCCTTTCTCACCAGCTCGAGAAGCTGATTCTGGAACCGCTCAACCATGCGCGAGACCAGCTGCCAAGTCCGTGTGTAGTCATCATTGATGCCCTGGATGAATGTGGGGATGACTCCAGAACCCATGCCGTGCTCGCATGCCTATCTGGGCAGGTGTCTCGGCTGGCCAGGCTACGGTTCCTCATTACGAGCCGTCCTGAGCAGAACATCACTTCAGTGTTTTCTTCGGATAAGTTGGGGGCCCGAGTCCGGCTCAACTTGCATGAGGTTGCATTGGCTACCGTTACCCAAGACATCACCCATTTCTTGACAGAGAGCCTCGCCGACTGTGGTTCTTCGGGAGACCCTGTCTCTGCCAGCGACATAAAGGCTGTGTCGGAATGTGCTGGTGGACTGTTTATTTTTGCTGCCACTTCTGTCCGATTCATCATGGACATTAAGAGCTACTCCCCTGTAGCTGAGCGCATTGCAAGCATCCTGAAATCGGGATATGGTGGCCGCCAGAGCCTGTCGCCTTACTCGAAACTGGACAAGCTGTACATGCAAGTCCTGGCACAAGCATTTCCTGAGTGTGATTCCCATTCAGTGGATCGGTTTCGGAAGGTCATTGGTGCCATTGTCCTCCTTCGAGATCCTCTATCGGCCCGTGATTTACAGGCCCTGCTCTGTTCAAATGATCAGGACCCTAAATTGGTGGACAGGATGCTAGGCAATATGCATGCCTTGATTTTGGTCCCTGAAGATGCAACCAAGGCCATTCGGCTGCTTCATCCATCTTTCCACGACTTCCTCATAGATGCACACAGGTGCACAGTTGCCGAGCTTGTCATCACAACTCCTGAGCAACACACCCATTTGGCTGTGGCATGCCTCCATGCCTTACAGAAGCTTAAGCAGGACATGTGTAACATTCAGGATGCCTGTCTACTCAATCTCGAAGTGGAGGACATTGATGCAAAAATCAGAACCTGCTTGCCACCTTGGTTGAAATATGCTTGCTGCCATTGGGGATCACATTTGGCTGCAGGGGAAGTGTCAGACATTGTGCTTGAACTGTTAGAGGAGTTCTGCTGCAATCATCTCTTGTATTGGCTGGAAGCATGTAGCCTTCTCGGGGTGCTCAGAGATGCCCTTCTCTGCTTGGCTATGGTGCAGAAAGCAATTGTAGTATGTGTCCTGCATTGATTTAGTTGCATTAGCTTACCAATGATTTTAGGGACATGAAAATGCCAAATTGTCTAGCCAACTGCTCTATGACTGTGAAAGGTTCACTCGGGAATTCTTTCCTCCCATCAGTGTCTCTGCATTGCAGATTTATCACTCGGCCATGCTTTTCACTCCAACAAAGACACATCTGCGACAAAAATTTAGCCATCTAGCAGTTGGCCAGCAATACCATGGGTGTGACGAGAACTGGGGGTCATGTGTGCAAACAATGACTGAGCATTCAGGTTGTGTCCATTCTGTGGCATTCTCCCCAGACAGCACCAAGATTGTGTCTGGCTCAGATGACAAGACTGTCCGTGTGTGGGATGTGGTCACTGGTGCCTGCCTCAGCACCCTCAAGGGTCATTCAAATACTGTCAAATCTGTGGCATTCTCCCCAGACAGCACCAAGATTGTGTCTGGCTCAGATGACAAGACTGTCCGTGTGTGGGATGTGGTCACTGGTGCCTGCCTCAGCACCCTCAATGGTCATTCCAGATGCTGTCTATTCTGTGGCATTCTCCCCAGACAGCACCAAGATTGTGTCTGGCTCAGATGACAAGACTGTCCGTGTGTGGGATGTGGTCACTGGTGCCTGCCTCAGCACCCTCAAGGGTCATTCAAATACTGTCAAATCTGTGGCATTCTCCCCAGACAGCACCAAGATTGTGTCTGGCTCAGATGACAAGACTGTCTGTGTGTGGGATGTGGTCACTGGTGCCTGCCTCAGCACCCTTGAGGGTCATTCAAGTAGTGTCAGATCTGTGGCATTCTCCCCAGACAGCACCAAGATTGTGTCTGGCTCAGATGACAAGACTGTCCGCATGTGGGATATGGTCACTGGTGCCTGCCTCAGCACCCTTGAGGGTCATTCAAGCAGTGTCACAGCTGTGGCATTCTCCCCAGACAGCACCAAGATTGTGTCTGGCTCAGATGACAAGACTGTCCGTGTGTGGGATGTGGTCACTGGTGCCTGCCTCAGCACCCTTGAGGGTCATTCAAGTAGTGTCAGATCTGTGGCATTCTCCCCAGACAGCACCAAGATTGTGTCTGGCTCAGATGACAAGACTGTCCGTGTGTGGGATGTGGTCACTGGTGCCTGCCTCAGCACCCTTGAGGGTCATTCAAGCAGTGTCAGAGCTGTGGCATTCTCCCCAGACAGCACCAAGATTGTGTCTGGCTCATATGACAAGACTGTCCGTGTGTGGGATGTGGTCACTGGTGCCTGCCTCCGCACCCTTGAGGGTCATTCAAGCAGTGTCATAGCTGTGGCATTCTCCCCAGACAGCACCAAGATTGTGTCTGGCTCATATGACAAGACTGTCCGTGTGTGGGATGTGGTCACTGGTGCCTGCCTCCGCACCCTTGAGGGTCATTCAAGTAGTGTCAGATCTGTGGCATTCTCCCCAGACAGCACCAAGATTGTGTTTGGCTCAGATGACAAGACTGCCCAAGCGTGGGATGCTAGCACTGCCCTTGTTGTCCCAACACCGGACTCAACATTGGGGACTAGTAATATGATGCCAAAGGGTGGATACTTCCTAAATTCAGATGGCTGGATCTGTGCCTATCACTCTCAGAAGAGGGCCCTTTGGGTCCCTGTTCCTTGTCGAGGGAAATTAGCATCAAGTGGTGGTGAGCACTTTGCACTGGGAGGCCCATCTGGACGAGTCACCATTATCAATTTGTAAATACATGACAATTTTCTCATGAACACTTGTATGTACAGGATATTACCACTCAATGACACACACTTTGTAAATGCTCTCCTCATCTCATCTGAATGTAAGCTATGTAATGTAATCCTCAACAAAACATTAAGTCCCGAAGTGTGCAGGGTATTGAGGAACGAAGACAGCAAAAACAAGGCAGATTTTCCGACACCACCACTCAATGACACAGCTTGGAAACCACCCTCCTCTAGGGACTGGCATGGGTGACATTAACCCGGGTGATTTCCTGTGGATAGGCTGTTAGCGCGGATACAAACAGGTACGGGTAAAATCTCACAGGTGAACGCGCAATTGCAGGTACCCGTCGGGACCCGTTTGTTTCAGTACATGCTGGATGCTGGATCCCTAATATACCATATACCTCTCTATATGTCAGCGGCTGGCGGCTGGCCAGCCCCCACAGCGCCTATCCTACAGGACTCTGACTATAATGCTAGATATTCATCCCTCCCAACTGCTTCATTCTATGCATCATCGTCTTGCTCGGTATCTTCAGCTCCATCTATTTCTCGTGCTCCCTCAAGCACTCCCTTTCAGCCTTTGACCGCAGCTGTCATCATCTTGCCCACCAGGCACTGACATCGAGGCAAGAGCACATACTCTCTAGGCAACTTGGATGATCGGGCTGCATGCAGCAGCAACAATGAAGCCATAATAGGTGTGTCTGCTTTATCATGTCGTGTCACTTCATAGTCTAATCCAAACCCATTCAGCTGCCTCGACTTCATCAACCTCCAAACTGGCATCACATTGTGCAATGCACGGCACAGCATCAAAGTTGGTGTTGCTGACACCGAGCACACATTTTCATGAGGGCACCTCCATGTGAACCATCTGCAGCACAACATGTGCTCACAAAGTTTCAAAGCTCAGATGGCGGTGGGATCTTGGGCCTCGACACCACTCTACCGGGGGCTAGCAAGGGTTGCGAAGGTGGTCGAGACATGCATGGGGCAGGGTGATGGTGATGATGTCGAGCTCAATGTCCAACCCATAGTATAAACTGTAGCATATCATATAATCTATATACTGCGGAACACACTTTTCATTCATATAGTTGGAAGTTGCTATGTTAATGGACTATACTAATTGATTGTAGGAAATCTCATATGGTTTGATCTCATTTGGCATATGGGAAAAAGCACCCATGGTTAACCCGCAACCATGCAGGTTCACCCGGTACGGGTGGGTGTCTAAATTCCTACCCACGGGTGACACCCGGTTCGTACCAGGTAGACCCATGCCAGTCCCTACCCTCCTCGTTAAATTTTAACCAATTTTTTTTTCTGCACCAGCATCACACGGTCTCTCCAAAGTCATCTTTTGTCTTCCTGGCTTTTTTGTGGACAATCGGAGGGCTGAATATGCAGCAAGATTGAATGTGCTACTGTGTCCAGATGGGTGTATAGCCAAGCCTGTTAATTCATTGCCTTTGCTCACCAGTACACAATTGAAGCTCATCAAGCTTGAAAAATTTATGGCAGACTGATATAACTATGTAGATACCGTACCAGCGATATCAGCAACTCCGCAGGTCTGGGGGGACGCCAATGAGACAACAGAAAATTTCTCACATCTGACACAGCATCACAGTTGCTTCCAAGCCGCACAGGTGGTAACAACATGCATAAAATTATCATTCCTTTGGTCAGCATGTAGATGCAAGTATAGTATAGTCCTGTAAAAAAAATCAAAGTGTAACAATTTCTTGTTGCAGTGGTACAAGCCAATTCAGTGATTTGTGTCATTGAGTGGTGATACCCTGTATTCAAAGGAATATATTTTATCCCATTGCTTTGCTTCCAACGGCCTGGCTGTGACATGTGTGGCTCTACTTTGGTACTCTTTTGCCACCAGTTGTTTATGCTTGTTTCCTACAGTCTGCCTGCACTGGCAGCACACCATAGTATAGGAATCTGACCCTACTACTATCATCTTACTTTCACATTGTTCTTTGGCCCACAGATAGGCCCAAAAACCATGATCAGGGTGACTGGTAGTCCACCATTCTAACCACTAGTCTTCTTCCTTCTTAGAACAGGAATGTGGTAGTGTCCAGTATGTATGTGATGTGATGTGATGTGGCTCAAATGCAGTATAAATGCAATTTACTGTGGTACAAAACTGGAGGAATGTGACACAAAACTGAAGGGACGTAGTACAAAGCAGAAGGGATGCAGTACAAAGCCAAAATGATTAGGTAGGGAAGTGGTAAGTAAACAAATGGATGTGGTATGAATGTGGTAGGATGTAGGACAGAAAGCAAAGGGTGATGGATATGAGATGGGATGAGGGACTGAAGTGATATGAAGCACAGTGCACACAAAGTGATAGGGACACAGCCGGAAACACAGAGACTCAGATATGCAGTGCACACACACTGGGGTTTATGTGATGTGAGGTGGTGTGACTTGATTAGCTAGGAAGTAGGTAGAATGCAATGGGTACAAGAGACTAGTAAGAAAGAACGGGGGCAAAAACCGAAGGTTTTTCGACCCAAAACATCCATCTGAACCTAAGGAGGGAGAAATCAATGAGCTTGTGATACCCAAGGATGAAGGAGCCTCGTGACACATCACAAGCAAAGCTGGGACTCCCCAAAATGTAGGAGCAGGTGGCGAATGAACATACCATGCAATGGTTCAGCACAGTGGCAGCATGATGAACCGGTCAAATTCTGTGAAGATGGGTGTGCCCTGGAGGTATGGTGCTAAGATAACCGCGTGCTGGAATAAGTGGAGTACAAAGGTGTCACTGGACCATCTCCCAATCACTTTCACAGTCTTAAACAAGATGCCGTGTAGCAGGTATTCTAGTGTGGCGCCAATGTGCAAACCATGGCCTTGGAGGGGTTCCATGCTGATGGATGTAGCTGCGCTGTTGATGCACTTCATGAATTCAGATTTTGTCAGTGTGTGCAGTCTGTTCGGGTGGTGCCAGGCGGTGAAAAGCGAAAGGATTTTGATATAACAACCTTAGATATAGCATTTTAATCCAACCTACAATTGCTGCTACCTAAAAACTGCTCCGAACACACCCAAAGTGTGTTTTAAACATTGTTTAAAACACCATGTTTAAAACACGACATGTTGCAAACATGTTGCAAAGCCCTGACCCTTTATCCAGATATCCCACACACTGTAATCCCGTTACAGTCTGGTCTTCTGGGATATATCCAGGCTCTGAGTCCAATTCTGAGATGTATCTTAGATGTATCTTTTAGCGGTCCAGATTTTCATGTTCAGATTCATTTTTTGATGTCTAGGTATATCTGAGATTCGTGAGATATATCCGAAAATCTCTTTTGATGTATCCGAGAACAATGTATCTCGAAATGTATCCAAATTTTGGGGGCACACAATGACATCATATTGAAATTAGCAAAGATATGGGAAGGATACAAGAAGGATGCGGTATGTATGATGAATCTGAACAGCTGGAAAATGCGAAACCGAGAATGCGACACTAAGACTTTGATCAGTACTCACCAATGTGTGAAGGTCCTGCATCTGGTGATGCTGCGCAACTGGGGCGACTGGGTCTCCTTGGATGGTGCTGCGCTGGATTGTATGGGTTCTGGAAGTCCATGTAGGGCAATGGTGGTGGTCCATATTCACGGTAGTCGTGGTACAGCGGACCGTGCTGAGGTGGTGGATGGGGATAGTATGCTGGTGCTGGGTTGAAACAGTGATTGAATGAATCAACATATCCGCCGCAGCTAGGTGGCAGGTATCTTGACGAGTCTGGCGCAGGCAGATATCCTGAAGGATAGCCATAATGCTCGCTTGTGTAGCAGTCGTCGTAGTGCCCTTCCCCACGAGTGTGCCCGGCCCTATGCCCACCCTCCGCACCATATACCTCCTCAAACTCTGGGTGGGAGTACTCTTGGCTGGATGTGCCGCCAGACTTGCGACTGGATGCCACAGAACGTGCGCGGGAGCTGGAAGCCACCGACCGAGATGGAGGAGGAGGAGGAGGAGGAGGAGGAGGTGGTGGTGGTGGTGGTGGTGGTGGGGTGTCAGGAGCTGGTGGTACTGGTAGGACTGGTCTAAACAATGGCATGCCACTGAGTTGACATCTGAGGTCAAACAGGGCAGGGTCCACCACAAGGTCCCCTTCCGACACAGGCTTACTGACTGATGCATGCTTGCTGGCAGATGTGTGCTTGCTGGCCAATGCATGCTTGCAAGCCAATGCTTTCTGGGTGGCTGATGCAGGCTGGGCAGCTGATGCAGGCTGGGCGGCTGATGCAGGCTGGGAGCGAGGTGATGTTTGAGGTCAGCCTGGACAGTAGGGTCTGACAGTGGCTTCAAGTTTGACGGCTTGGGGATGGGATCTAGGTGGCAGAATACAGCGGGGGTGGAAGCTGCCGAGAGCTTGACGATCTGGGGGATGGGCTCCATGCTATGTGATGCCGGCGGGGTGGAAGCTGCCAAGACCTGGGTGGATGATGATGAAGTCACCAGCGGGGAGGGTGGAGTGACAGCCGCTTGCGCGTTGTCAGCTGGGCGGGATGGCTTTGTATGCTTGGGGTGCTCTGCCATGTTTTACTTAGTACAGTATATATAGACATGAATTTAATTAACTCACCAATGGCCTCTGTGTGTTTCTCCTTGCCCTTCTGAGCACCCTCAATCCCCTCCATGTAATCGTCAGAGTCCTCCATGTATGCCTTCGACTTGACCTTCTGCGTCTTCTTCCCTTGGCCCCTCGTCTTCGCAGCTAAGCTCTTGGCGACTGGTTTTGCCTTTGTTGATTGTCCGTGTGGCGCCTTCGGCGGAGACTGGACTTCATCAATCTCTATGCTGGAGTCTGACGACAGCGGTTTCTGGCGCTTGGGCCGACTCTCCATCTCAGATTCCTCCTCCACTATATGTACTATCTTGCGCTTTGAGGGTTCCGGTTTGACCTTCTTGGGTTGGTGTTGGTGCACTGGTGGAGCTGGTGGAGGCTTTGCAGGAGAGGGTGTTTGCGACTCTCGTGAGTCACTACTGCTGTCTATCGGCATGAGCTCGCTCGAAGGGAGTGGGTCCTTGAGCATGGCTGCCTTGGATGTGCCGACAGGTGTGGCTGCCTTGGGTGTGCCAACGAGCGTGGCTGCCTTGGATCACCCAACCTGCACAAACTCTTCGGTCACGGAATTATTGGCAAAGAGGAGCCGCCGTCTGAGCGGTTTTCCGAAGGTGATGGTCGTGATGACTGGCCGAGTAGAGTCAAGCAGGGCTGTATCATATGTTAGCTTATGTTCCTGATAGACGTGTTTATGACAATAAATAGCTTTTTGATGAGCTGGGTCATCAATCCTTTGAACGCTAAGCGGCAGCGCCGTGTCCGTGGACTGCAATACCAGTGCGTGAAGCTCCCACATATGGGCGCTTTCGATGCCTTTCTCCGCTGTGGTATCTGGTGGATATCAGCACTTGGGGCTCCAATTGAGGATCTGGAGACAGAACTGGGCTAAGATACTACCCAGTCTCATCCAGGGGGCGCTTTTTCTGCATCCCATGTGAACTGAGGTGCCAGTCGTGGATGATCGACTATATTCATAGGCCAGTCCCATAAAGGTCGGAAGTGGAAGTCGTAAGTGCGCATCTCTTGCCTATATGGAACTGAAACTGTTTTCTTTTTGAACTGCTCGCAATCAGTGAATACGAGCCAACATGCAAGTAGCTGGATTTGACTCACTGCTACACATTTCTTTTTAGCACTCTCCCACATAGTGTCAAGATCACGGTAGGAGGTGACAGTGAACCCTTCGTCCTCCTCTTTGTGCGCACAGGCCCTGTGCACGAGGGATATGAGTTTGGTGATCTGCTTTCGGTTTAGCGCAGCTTTGAGCATCAGCTCGGAAAGCTCAAGGTTGAGCTTGGTACGAAAGGAGATCCATGGATTTTTATCAGTAGGGATGTGAAGCTTAGGCTCCTCGTGGCCGTATTGATCGAACTGGACCACACGCGCGCTACACCCAGTCTTCGGATGATACTGAGTGCAAAAGTCATCGACTTGAGCGTCTGGTTCCCCTTGCATGGGCTCTACATTGCTGGCGTAAGCAGATGCTGTCGGTTCTTCAACTTCCACATCATGTGAGTCCAAATCCGCGCCACTGTATGGGTCGTCATAGACTGGATGTAAATCTGCAAGTGATACGGGGTCGGTATCACTAGCAGCAGCACTATCATCTAGAAAAAAGATTATAAGTATTGCAATAAGTGATGGGCCATGTTGTCTTACACATTGGTCGAGTTCGAGCCGCAACTCGATGTGCAATGTCCCGCTCTACTTCTGCTCGGTTGTTTGAGCAAGCTTTGTGGTGTCTTGGCAGGCCGCTCTTGGTGAAGAGTTTATGGCAAGAGGAACATTCTTGATCCTTGTTCTGCTTCATAGTGGCATGGTAGTGGTGGAGTGAGAAGAGGCGGTGTGAGCTCATTGAATAATCAAATCTGTTTCAATACACGAGGCACCACGAAGCAAAATCCTCCGCCTGCTACGTCATCGGCTCAATGCCCTCCTTGGAAAGTCAGCCATTCTCTTTGGCGATCATGATGGACTCGGAATTGCTGGTACCCTTGCCGGACGCGCCGGCCTTGGACATGATGCTGCGCGTGTTGATCCCAAAGGTGACTTCGATATGGGGGACACGCACAAGCGGGACAGAGTTGAGCTCGACCTTACCGAGGTGGTTGTTTTTGTTGGTCAGCGGACACTCACCCTCGAAGACTTGGATGAGGATGATGGACTGGTTGTCTGCAGCGGTGGACAAGCTGTCATGGACGAGTTAGTTAAAGGGCTCATGGCGAAAAAATGAGATAAGTGCATACAGACTTCGCTGTTCCCACGTGGTGAGAATCTGATAAACGACGGTTAGCAGGTGGTATATCACTACGGAGAAATGGAACTCACGATGGCGACCAATTTCTTGATCAGATTACCCTCTTTGAGCACGTAGAAAAACATTGGCAGCTTTGGGTCCATCTCTTGAGACGCATCGAAAGCCTGCTCCAGTACGTGATTGTACTCGACTTTCTCCTGGTCCGGCACGATATGCTGGGTCATGTTCGGCAAGTCTAAAGAGATGTTAGCGCAGGTTCGATGGTCAGAGCAGGAAAAGCTTACTATTCTTCAAGAACTCAGTCTTCACATGCGCAACAAAGTTTGAGGCTTGATGTGATTGTTCCGGCGAGGGACGAGTCGGACGGAGTCCCTGCTGGGCCATACCTCCATTCATATTAGGTGGGTGACCATTATGCGGCGCTTGGCTCATGCCGGCCGGCGAAAGGCCCTGTTGCGGTCCACGCGCTTGGCTCTGCACCATACTAGGACCAGGCCCCGCTTGCGGCTGCGAGAACTGCCCGTTGGCACCCAATCCTTGTTCGCCGCTGGCAGCACCGGCATTTTGCACCACCCCGCGAAATGACATTTGCTGTTTGACGCTGCGCTGCAGTTAGGTGCAGTGGGCCTCCACGAAACGGATGATGTTCTCGTGAACGCCACGGGCGTGCAGATCCGCCACTGGTACATGGGCATACATCATCATGGCGTTCATCTGGTTAAGCATCAGCACTGGAGAAAATATGTTATGTAAGTTTAGACATACCTGGGCAGCATTCGCAGCTGGGCCCCCGTTATTCATCTGCCCGAGGTTTCCGGGAACATTGCCATTCAGAGGGAACATGCCCTTCTTCTGAAGCACTGAGCGGACATATATAGTCTCGAATTGCTGCAGATACTCCGCATAAATGTGCCGCAGCCGCTCGCCGACGCCAGGTCCCGCCATAGCTGGCTTAGAGTCCGTGGCCAGGAACGCCTGGAAGCCTATGTGCGCCCCAATCATCGACCATGTATCCAAACTGGTCACCATGTTGCCACCGCCCTCGGTCAATACGTGAAAGTGCAGTGCGTGCAGGTCGATTGGTTGATTATCAAGCTGCATCATTTGCTCATTGATGTTAACCGGGAGGTTGTTTCGGTACACAGCGTAGGCCTCCTCGAACTTGGCTTTGTCAAGTGGCGGAGGCAGCGACTGGTTCGGCATCCCATTCTGCTGCTGCGCCTGCTGCTGCTGCTGCTGCTGCTGCATGAACTGCGCAGCCTGGTTGGGCAGTTGCCCTGGTGCCATCGTCGATCCAGGCCGCTGCGGAACACCCATCCCATTCTGCTGCATGAGACTCGCAGAATGGGTCTGCGGACTAGTCTGCATGTTCTGTGGCTGCGACGGGCCTCGTGAGGGCAGCGCTGCGCGAGCCATCTGCAGTCCCTGCGCCTGTGCCGTACCATGCTGTGCCATCCACGCTGGCTGAGCCTGGCCAGATGGCCCCAGCTGCTGATGTTGCGGCGCTGGCGACAACCCCATCCCCGGATTAGGACCCTGATGCTGCTGCTGAACCTGCGCGCCTGCGGCACTCATCACAGCCGTCAGCTTGCTGAGCAGCTCCTTCTTGTTCCTGACCTCGCCCGCCAAGGTCTGCATCTTCGACATAAACAGGTTTGGATCCATGCCCTGCCGTTGGGTATTCAGGCTCATCGCCAAATTTTCCTGCTGGGCGATGTACGCCTGGATCTGCATGGCACGGTCTCTCAGCTCGCCAAAGTTCATCAGCCAGTGGCCAGCGGGAAGGCCCTGCGCGCCCGGCTGGTTCAGAAGCTGTGCGGGGTGCGGGGTGCGGGGTGCAGGGGTGATGCATGATTTCCTTCGGCTTGTAGTTGCCCGGCTGAGAACATCGGGCTGCTCTGCGGCTGCCCCGCCTAGCCCATACTGCCCCGCTGCGCCATCCGCCCCGCAAAGTTGGCAGGGGCGGCCTGTGGGGACTGGTGTTGCTGGTTCTGCGCCATGCCCATCAGCTCTGCCGCGACACCTGGTTTTGGTCGAACACCTGCATCATTGCGGCCCTGTTGTTGTTGTTGTTGCCGAAGTTCTGTGAGGCGCCGGGATTCATGCCCCCAAACTGGGCTGGCATTTGCGCCTGGCCCTACCGCTGGTCGTGGAAGTTGGCGTGTTGCTGCGGTTATTGTCCGGCGGCTATCTGGGCCGCTGCCAGGCCGAATTGCTGCTGTTGTTGTTGTTGTTGTTGAGACTG
>KV417568.1:283627-306239 GCA_001630335.1 Athelia psychrophila
CCCGGCTAGACCTAGTAACAAGAACATGTTATGAAGATCTTACCAAGAGATTAGTAGACCTTGTAATCCTATAAAAAGGGTGCCATCCCATCTAACGTAATGCCCTTTCGTACCACGTAAAGCCAATTTAACAAAAACACTTCTATGGTGTCCACACTATTACCTTCTCCGAGAAAACTAGACTTACGACGATACCTCGGGGATATTCTACTCGGAATGTAGTGGGAATAGGTACGTCATAACCCCATCTATATTCGAATAGTCACGAAAACGGTGGTAACCTAGTTACCGACTATAGAACACTAGGCCTCCGCAAGACAGTCTAGCCTCTGGTCTAGATCTTGGCGAAACTTTTTACGTAGTTCTACTGGGGGACTAGTATTAAAAACCACGTATTAAATATAACCGGCCGGACTAGTGTGTGGCCTTACCGACATCTCGCGGGGTGTCACTAACGTCTATTTTTACTCAACCTCTAAGTCTTAGGGTACTTTTAAAGCGAAGTCCACTACGGTATTTCTTAAAGGGCGGGTGGCCTTAACGGTTATAACCAACGATGCCCGTTGGCCCGCGTTTTACCTAAGGTCTAAGTCTAAGATGCCTTTTAAGACGAAGACCACTCCATATTGTGCAGGATAAAACATCGGCATTTATTAAATAGTCGGATGGCCTTAGCGGTTATAACCAACGATGCCCGTTGGTCCGGGTTTTGCCTAAGGTCTAAGCCTAAGATGCCTTTTAAGGCGAAGGCCACTATATCCTATGGGGGATAAACCTCGGTTTTTTATAAGGATGCTTTCGGACACTTGCGTGATTAACCCGGCATGGCACCCTTAGGTCCGTGGTAGTCCCCGCTCCCACGGTTTATTCCTACAAAAATCCCATCCCGATGAGTAGATACTACAACAGACCGGTCGGTCACACCAAGAGTTCACAGAGTGGTCCAGAACCAGACCGGTCGGGTACGGTGTGACTCGGCCAAAGGGGTAGACGGAGGACCGGTCGGACGCGCCACGACTTGGTAAAACCTATCATGGGAGACCGGTCGGGTACGGTGTGACTGGGAAAAGGGGGTAGATGGAGGACCGGTCGGTGACGGTACGACACAATCCTGAAGCATAGAAGTGGGCCTACCCGGGAAGAAAGAACGGGAGACTTACAACAATCTCCCCACTCCGAGTTATAAGTGGCTACAAGGAGCTTATCTACACATGGGCGCTTATCTGACTCGCCCCACAACCACAACCACAACCACACCCTTAGAATGTGGGCTTATCTCAACCGACACATGTCTCTACAATAATAGGAAATTCATAGACCATCGATAGAACATCCATGAGTGGACACATGTCTCTCCTTTTCGACTCCCCGAAGAGCATGTGTCCACGACGATAAATATGACACATCGATACGACGCGTAATGATTCAGGTACGACACGTGATGACGCCTAACCATTCAGACGCTCTCTTATTTGGGTATGATTCATCCCGAACCATTATCATAGTCATTAGTACGACGCGTCACGTGTCGGGCGACTCACTAGTACTGCTTCGCCCACGATTATTATCCATGACTACATAGTCGTTCAGGCTTTATCAGCCTGTAGTCCATTAGTTCTACTGATCGTTCAGTGTACCCCTGGTTAGGTACACTATACCAACATTATCCTAGTGCACTACTTACCTTGTAAGACCTTATCACACCTTACCAGACCTTATTTATATATATATCACACACTCTTTACACATGTATTATCCCCATTACAATAGTCATCCCCGTTCAGCACTGTGTACGACTTGGACAAAAGGGGAGACGAAAGACCGGTCGTTCGTGGTACGACGTGGACAAAGGTGGACCGGACGTCCGTGGTACGATTTGGACAGGGTTTCCAGGAGGGAGACCGGTCGGATGTGGTGTGACTTGGATCACGTTAAGTTTAATATACCAGTCAGTCATGATATAACATACATAATATATATTGAATACAGTCCGGTCCGTCGTGACAAGACTGGGTGAAACTGGACCGGTCGAGGCCGACCGGACACGACGAGTCGTCTTAAAGCCAGGCCGATAACTCTTATCATGACTCTTTAGGCTGACTTAACACACGTGTATGGACCGCTGCTAGTGGCGCGGAAGGGAGTCGGACAGCAGATCGAACTAGGCACCCGGAATGGCATCCGGGACCTTGCGCTTGTGTTACCCACTGCCACTCCCAGCGGAGGCTCCTCGCACACCTAGTGAGTGTTACGGAAAGTGGTGGGTAGGTGCGTGGTGTTCAGGAGCCGTTATCTGCGTGTGTCCTTACAGCGAGGGCTCCGAGGCCAGGGCGGGCGGGCTAGCGGCGTGCGTGCGAGCGTCGATCGGTGGGCGGGCGAACGGCGAACGTCGTACGTGTGAGCGTCGAGTCCGTATACGTGCGTGCGCCGGGTGCGCGTACATAGGGGCGTCGTCTGCGGTCGCCGGTCGCGTATACGGGGGCGTGCGTGGTTCGGGTGCGCCTACGGGGACGTGGAAGAGGGCGATGTGCTGCACGGGTGCGTAGGGAGGTGGACGGGGCGCGTGTGTATAAGGTTGTGCGCGCGTAAACGCGTGTGGTCCGGGGTCCACGTGTCATACGGGTAGACCGGGGCGCGCGTACGGGTGGTCCGGGGTGCACGTGCGACACCGCCATGTCGACCCGCTGCCGGTCCTCCTCGTGCAACCATCGTTAAGGGTGCGGTGAGGAGTATCTGTGTTCATCTGTCACGTCATATCTCTGTTGTGTGTTATGTGATGCAGGTGTAGCAGCGTAACCAGGGACTCGGGGCCAAGGGGGGGTGTAGCACCACTGCGCTCCTGCTAAGCTCTTGAAGAGTCGATAAGAAGAAATGAACCACGAGAACAAAAAACCACAGAGAGTTTCAATATTCCACGAGCGTAATCCACAAAGCAGTATCCTAATGTTCGCTGTCGTCTGTTGGACCGTATGTGTTCGCCTTCATATAGCGGCCATCTGCTCCTTGACAGGTAGTGCCTGTGCCGTCAGTTGCGTTGTTGTCGAAAGTCGAGTAAATGGCTAAAACCGAGTTATAGCGTCTTGGTTATGGCGCTGGGAACCGTAGTGGGTAGTCTAAGGCTCGGGAGCTGCCTTTGTTGACGTAGTCTGATGCTGGTGATAGTGAGTGGCCTTCAATGGTGGTGTGCGTAGGTAGGTGGAGGTGGGTTATGAGGGCATGGCTGTGGTGAAGGGTAGGGTTGGGGCTATTTGGCAGTGGCGTACCGCCTATTGCAAGGATAGAAGGCCCCACTACCCAGTCGCCGTCTGGGTTTCGGGGTCAACAAGAAGTTGTTTACGTCCCGTATGGACTACCTAGCTCTCGGGCCCACCGTCCTGGGCTTCGTCTACCTGACCAAATTAGATTTCGAGCTCGGTCCGAGCCTTCGCCTCCTCACCAAGCTGCCCGAGGTCCGGAGTCTGTTTCGATCGTACTGCTGGGACTTTGGGGAGAAGCTGCGCCGTATAGGAGGCCTAGGATTTCGCTGTTTCTGCCAGGTTCTGTTTACCCTGGCCGAGGAAGAAATCAGCTTGATATAACAAGAATGAACAAATTTCAGACCATAAATACTTGCTTGCTCAAAGTGAGCTGAGTCTACACTGATAATTTACAGACAAAACACGGCAAGTATGAAATAGTACTGCGAGTTTCAACTATATGGTCAGTCAGTACTATACTGTATGTATTATATATAACTTATGTCTGGCCAGGCAGCACTGTTCTGACCCACTTTTGATCTGGCCAGCTCCGGCTGGCCTGTGCTGCTCAGCAGAATTTCAGTCCGGCTATCGAGAACTGCGCTCAAAACTCGACTGATAGCACTGTTGGGAATGCCTCCTGCCACCATATACAGCATATCACGGGCTACTGATAGTTGGCAGTCATACAGGTGCTACTGGTCATTGCCAACAAGATTGTAAGTAATGTTCAAAGTCCTCGGTGCCGTCCTTATGACTTGGCGCTCTCATGAGCACACAGCCATATGGCCAATTATCTTTGGTGACAACAAGGTGGTAAGGGAGTGAGCAGCCACCAACACCAATTAGGCCTCATCTGATTAGCAGCCATTATAATGATGGTCCTGACACAGGAGCTCAACAGTATCAAGTAAGTACAGCTGGTAGATATTTCGCATAATTTCATTATAGCACATGATTAGCCTTTGGCTGTAGAACGATAGCATCGGCTGAGCGCAACATCCCCACCAGCGATTGTCCATGATGATGACAGTAGTCGTGCCACAATCAAATGTCTAGTGTTGGTAGATTTAGTCAGCGCTGTCGTGTTATATAATGGCGGATAGTGGTGACACTTCTGACCGAGATGATTCCCACATGCCATCGTTGATCGATGTTTGCCCATTCCAATATCTTTTGAACATCACACGTATTATAGGCAGTGTTTGGGATGAGCACCATCACTGCCGACTTTTATAATGCTATTTAGACCACTAACATATTGATATATCAATGATATCAATGATATGTCTCATAATGCTTGCCAAAGGTTGTTCATACTCGCTGCAAATTCACAATGTACTGTAAATTCTAATGCTAGCATCATAACAGACCTCAATCCTGCCATCAAAGACGAGTACTTCAAAGCAGCCTGGTCGCAATCGGGTCAAGTCCAAGCTCAAGCAGTTATGGAGAAAGTGGTATGTCAATCATTTCTCGGTGTCTTCTCATATTCCAATATTCTTCTCAGTTTGAATCATATCACAAAGAGCACAGCTCCAGGACTGATCATGTCTCAAGTGCGCCCAACAGCGGCAAGGCTTCACAATCACAATCAAGTTTTTCCAGTGTTATGGTCCAAGTAACTGCAGCATGGCGCCAGCGCGAACAGGCCTCAGGTCAAGATATATTCACTGAGCTTACCCGTTATCTTGCCGAGGATCTCTTAACCCTTGATGAGACCCTAACATCTGAGCAACAAGCCCATGTCATTTTACAATGGTGGAAGGTATGTAATTATTCTGTAAAGCTAAGTTACAGCAATCTAACTATACACTCCAGAACAACTCAGCCCGCTATTCGAGGCTGCTTGGGCGCTGAAGGGAAAAGACCGTTCTTGATGAGTTGTTGGGCGATAGGCTGACACATGCAGCTGTGGACATTGATGATTCGAAAGTCTGGATATCTTGAATATCCTAGTTCATTCAGTGTGCAGAAAAACTCACAATCATAATATAGGCATGTCAGACGCGATGTCTTCGCCCTCTAGTGCCCACAGGCGCAGTTTGCCCTTAGGATCTCACTCGGGCACCCAGGCCCAGCGGGTTTGCCGATAGTCGCGTTCGTATACCGCAAGTATTCACCGACTTGGCCTGGCACGATCACTTTCCACTTGTCGTATACATGATACCCTGCTGCATTAGGTAGGATGCGCCGTTTGGTTTTCAGTAGCGAGGAAGGGGGAACTGTGGTAGACTCTGGATTATCTTTAGTATCTGCAGCAACCGCCGTGTCGTCATCGCCGTCGCCGTCGCCGTTGTCGTTGTCGTTGTCGTTGTCGTCTACATCCATCCACCCATTGTCAGTGTCAATCGGGTCTGTGGTTTCTGGCACTTTCGACGGGCTGAAGATGTTGGCTAGTTTGGCACGTAGTTGCTCCTTCTGCAGTGGGTTTCCAAGGTATATCTTTGCCCTTTTGCTGCTGCTGTTTCGCACCTTCTTAGGACTGCCAAAATGCTGGCCATGGCCGCCAGTGAATTGCTGGCGTTTCCGATCGCGGGAGGCCATAGACAAAAGAGATGGTAGAGCAGAGAGAAGAGTAAATAGGGGTACCTAGTCTATAACTTCTAACAAGTCCGAAATATTATCGCCAGATGTATTCAAAGATGATTGCAGGATGAACACAGGATATATCCGGTACTAACCGACAGGTATCCATTAATAGGGGCAGCGATCGAACGGAGGTCGGTATGCCGGCATCGGCGTTCTCGGAAGCGGATGTATTGTGGATAATGAGTCTTAGAGGGGGTATTGTTTGGTGCAGTAAACAGGTCTCTAAGACCGTGTGAACATCAAAAATGTGCTGCCAAGGGTGCGTAAGGAGGACCATTATGCGCACGACCTCATGAGCTGACCGAGTCTTGTTCACGTTTATCATTGATGCATACCTAAATGATTGCTTCGGCTCCTAGGCGCATGCAAGGACAGACAAAATGACCGTATATTCTACACAAGCCTCAATTAGCAAAAACGTGATAGACAGGAAAGCGGGGAGAATGAATAGCGCGCTAAGTGGGTAGTCGTGGCATAAATTAAATGGGGGTCATCATTAGAATAGAAGTTGTATACATCCAAAAGTCAATTGGTCGGAGCTTGCCCGTGTCTCGAGATCCAGGTTGGCAGCTCTGGCCTTCAATATCCATTCATGTTGCTACAAGGGATGGTTGAGTTCCCCTGCCATGACTTGTCGTGAGAGGCAACATACCAATAGATCCTATGGGCCCTTCCTCTCATTGGGATCCTTGAACAAGCAAGCCACAAGGGAAGTCTTGCGCCTCCTTCAGAGATCGGTCTTCCGGCGTCAGCTGCGGCGCCGGCTCGTTCACGATGTGCTGCAACAGCTCCAGAATGCTCATCGTCATGGCGCCGCCCTGCAGACTCACACCCTTGCTCTTCCGTTTGTCCTTCTTTGCTTTGTCGGCTTTTGCTTTTGGGCAGGCTGCGGGCAGAGGCGCAGGGTTCGCGGGAGAGAGGGTGCCCTCGAAATCGGACAGATCAGAGTCGTCATGATCAGACTCGGAGAAGGGGAAGCAGCCAAGGGCAAGCTCGATGAGGGAAATACCGAGAGACCAAACATCAGATGTGACAGTATATGCCGCTCCTTGAATATGGGGCATAGTAAGTAGGCGGTACGAGGAGAGTATGGGGGTAGCTTCCGCTCATGCAAGTTGACGTGCCAACAAAGGTGTCCGCGATTAAGCTGGTAAGTTCTCCGGAAACACTGAAATCACAAATCGGACCCTTCAAATTGCACAGGATGTTGGAGGATTTGATGTCTATGCTACACGTTCAGGGCCTTGTATTGCGGCGGGGAACAGAAGGGATAGATACTCACCGCGATGAACGAGATAGTGAGCATCATAAAGATATACCAATTGCAAGCCTTCGAAATCTGTGATCGCCACATGCACCACCACGTCAATGTCGATTGTGCTTATCTTCTTGTATATCCCGTCGAATGAGCCCTTGTCCGTGAATTCCATGCAGATACATATGTTGGGGTTGGAGGGGAACACACTGTAAAATGAGATCATGTATATCGAGTGACAGTCATGCATGATTTGCAACTCTCGCAATATCGGTTTCTGTGTCGACCACTTTGCATCGATGAGAACAATCTAGGGCGAAGCGTGCGCAGTCTCATATTTGCTGCATTTGATATGGATATGAGTGTTGGACGTGGTGGGTATGATCGTGTGTGATGACCATGCATTGTCCATTAGATGTGCAGTGACACAAATGAAATCGACTGGATGAGAGGAGCTCGGTTGTTGGTCAAGGGTGAGTGCATGGACAAAATGGCCTGGCGCGTGTTTGTGTGGCTCGCCCACGCGAATGTGGTCACCGAGTGCCGTACTTCGTTCTTGTCTCTCGCCAACTGCCTTCTGGATTGGGTGAATGGTGTTGGCAGCCTATCAACGGCAAACAGTGTGTTCCGCTTCGGGGCAATCTGCTTCATCTACCCGTCGACCATCTGCCCCTTCCTCGAGTACCACCCTCACTTTAACCTGCTTATGATCCTGCCCAGCGCGTACGGCATCCGCAGAGATGTGGTAAAGTGGACCATCGCGAATCCAATGGCCGGAATCGGGTGTCCGGGGGCGTCAATGAGGGAGTGTGTGTTGACGCGACTATGTGCAACATTGGAGCGCAGGTGGGGGCTTGAAGGGAAGGGTATGAAGAGGGCGTGATAATCCCGGCATGCAGGGATATGGTGGTGAATTTCAGCCTAGTTGAGAAGATGTAGCCGAAATGGTGCATTGTCGGTCTGAACGAAAAGCAGTAGGCCGTATGCATCCTTGGTTGACTCCGCGCAGGGCGGCTTTGCCCAAAGCGGACGGAAAATTTGCGGAAATGCTGACCAAGGGGGTCGCGGGACTTTTATACGACACATGGGGCTGGTTAGTTAGTTAGGTCCTCGAGGTCCTTACAAAACTTTTGGACCTGTACTAAAAGCACTGGACCGCCGCCCCTCCTACGCTGACCCCGACCCTCTGTGGACCACCTGGACCACCCTCAAAGCTTCCACCCATGGTTTCCCAGCTTCTGCTGTTCCATGCACAGACATCCCACTTTCGAGCTTGTGCGTGGGCCTGATCGGGCTCGAGCCTCGTTGCTTGCTTGCACCCGCCAGGCCCATCACCACCGCACAAGACAATGGTGCGTGCCCCACAGGACGGTGCACACAGCAAAAGAAGAGCAGGAGAGGTTGGGGGCGGATGAAAGCAGAGGGACGGGAGTAGCGAAGGAGAGGGACGCAGGGTTGAGCTAGGTATGCACCCAGCCGCCTCCTCCATGGCGCGCCCAATTGATGGTGCGGGTATCAAAATCGCCAGCAGATATGATTCAGCCTGCCGATGTGCTAACACGTCACCGCGCGCGCCAGTCGCCGCCCTCGCACCCGCCGCGCCAGTCGCCGCCCTCGCACCCGCCGCGCCAGCATTTTAATGTGATGCTCCGCGCTCCCATCGCTGCCTCCACGTCGACAGGACCAAATGCCGTGGTCGGTATCATGAAAACCATTGCCTCCAATGCAATCGCCGCGACGCGACCGGGGGTGCCGCGCCCTCGCGTCTCGCATACTCGCTGAGTGTGTGCCCGCCTCCATGTGTACGCACCACTGCACTCATTGAGGTCCCCACTATCGTCGTGCTCGGTCTGCACCCGCACAGCACACCATAGATCCCTCGTGCGAGCTCGCGACACATGCACCACGGCCAGCAACTCCCGCTTGGGCGATACACTGCAACGCGTGACGGCTCCCTGCATTTGCGCCCCAGGCTCCTTGGCACGTTATAGTGCAGCTCGCATCTCCTCCAGCCCGCGCTCGGTGCTCTGCGCGCACGCCGCAGGGGAGGGACCCACGAGTGCGAGGATGATGTTCTGTGTCGGCCCCCACTGTCCGAGCTCATCACGTCAGTGCTGCTTATGCTTGCAGTTTCTGTCGTCCCGTATACACTTCACAGTCGCAGGGAAGCGCCATACACTCGCGCCATCCCCGCCGCCAGCCGCCCAGGTCACCCAATTTGGAAATTTTCGGAGTCTATCTGATATCTAATCTAATCACTTACCCGATATAGTAATATATAGTTAGTTAGTTCAGCCCTTCGACCTGTTAAAAAACTTTTCGACCCCATGTACTCGGTAACAATCCCGCGACCCCCTTGATGCTGACCCTAAAGTCGGCCTCTCAACCAGCCCTGAACTCAACGCATTCGTTCGTGTTGCATGCCAATTCACCAATTTACTGATCGACTTTGATGCTCTACGATGGCTCCATCAATCTACTGCACCAAGTCTTCTTTCGAGATCCTCGCACACACAGAACACAGTCCCTTAAGTCTTCCACAAAGCCAGCCCGCGACTCAACACAATCTTGGCCGAATACAAGGCACAGGGCGGCTTCCAGCTGGGTAGTTTTCGGTATGATAGTTTTATTAGAAAGATAGTATACCATAATTGTAGCCCGATACACGTCCACGCGGCGATCAGAGGGTAGCGAGTTGTAGAACGCGATCGGATGAAGTCTGTCATGGGGGATACTTTGCTGGGCATATGGTATAACGGCGTCGTCAGGTAGTTTTCGAACTACTTCGCAGTATCTGGAACGTGCAGCCTCGCGTATAGCTTGGATTCTAGGCGGATCAAGACGCGACTCTATCATGTCGGTTGCTGTGTACATATATGACGCGATAAGTTAAGAAGAGAGTACATAGATTTTTGTTGGGCTAGATCATGAGAGGAAGGAGAGTCGAGGTGGAAGAAGACCAGCGAAGCTCGCGCCAGCTCCAAGACGAGCAAGCACAATTCGGCCAGTCCACTGATTGAAACACATCAAGTTCAGGGCTGGTTGAGAGGCCGACTTTAGGGTCAGCATTTCCGCGAATTTTCCGTCCGCTTTGGGCGAAGCCGCTCGACATAGGACTTATTGAACCCGTTTTGCCAGTCTGAGTATCATCAGTCTTGCTACATACTCAGATTGGTAACGAGTCTATGATAGAAGATCGGACTAGTGCCACGTATGCCCATACTCTGTGAAGATGCGAGGTCCAGATTGGTAGAAGGGCAGATGTCGATGTGTCTGCCGTGCGGGTCCAGAATTGAGGTGTACATTCCATAGAAATAGGACATATGCCGCGTGTCCATAAAGCCAAGACGGGGCGGAGTGCAGGCTACAGCAATGGAGTTTACTATAGCATAGTTCAGCGAGGTTCGGCGACTGTGATGATACGTCGCAGCAGGGAGAACTCACTGCATGAAAAGGGGGTCAGTGTTGCAAGCGGCCAGTCAGAATCGAATGTGGAGAGTCGAGCGGACGTTGAGCCGATGTGTAATTGCAAGCAGGCCAGCCAGAAGTCAACGAAGAGATCGCCCGGACTCAATCGAGTGTCAGCTGAATATAGGCGCCTGTGACTTGCTCATTGTCCAAACCATCGCCATCTTGCTTTATAACCCAGCTGCACCACGTGCGCAGTGCATCATCATGTGCCGATGCTCAGGCGTCCTCTGACTCAAGACGGCCGTGGCTCAACTAACATGTACAGTGACGGCAGGAAGGAATTTATGCTAAACCAATATCTCACGTCCTCATTCTCGCAGATCGAGCAGAAGCACTGCGCAGTGCGCACATCGACCGTCAACGAGAATGTACCCCCATGTCAATAGGCTCATTTAAACCTGCACCGAGGGATAATCATTATGACGGCTCTGCTCTCACAGAGGCATTCTTACTGACATCCACTCACAAACCAACGGTCTACTTAACAGATGACGAAGAGAAAGAGGATGAGATCGAAGCAAAGCTGCATGGCCAGTCGCAGAACCCACAGCCTCTTCAGATGCTCATACGCAGTGCAGGGAACACGACATCCCTCCAAAAATGCCTTGATCTTCGCGACTAATACATGGCCAAATACGACCCAACAAACCACGATGGTCATATTACTAGGCTTGACAACCAGACGTAGCTGCCACATGCCTCATCGCAAACTTCAGAACCAACCGCCCTCCACAATCCTTCTTTGAGCCCTAGAATATCTACCCGAAGCCATCGTCACTCCATTGGCATTGAAAAAACAAAGCAGACATTGTTAACTCGGAAGGGCGATCTCGCTCTGAAGTCACTCGCCAGGCAATTTCCGATACCCGATACCAGGACTGCTCTACATCTGATTTGCATCTGATGCAGATATATGGGCTTTTCATACTGACAGTAAGGGTGTATTCCAAGTGTATGAACGTGAAGGTGATCGGAGGCCGCCCTTTTCAATAGATATATCACTCACAATATCACACAGGCGACACCGAGAAGCCACTATTTGAGGCCCCGACCATCAGGGATTGCTTTGTTGATTTGCACTGGATGCTCGTGGTCATATCTGATGGGTCAGCCCTGAACTGCACCTTTTCCTCCAACGGGCCATCAGATTTGACACCGTGGATGACAAACTGAAGCCGGACAGGCGCATCCACCAGAAATTTCCTTACCCTTGCTTCTGGGACGCGAAAAAGTCGCTGTTATACTCATACTGAATATACCACATGTACGCCAGCATGACCAGCCTTGGCAACTTCCACAGCGCGGGGCTTCAGTCCTTTCTGCACGCATTGGACTCTGATGCTTACTGCTTCTAAATTCAGGCACCTTTGTCCTGCATCCACGTAGTGGATAAGCGGCCCGGGGAGACACTGACCCTCGTACCACAGCATTTCTAACTTCTCACTCGATCTCACATGGGATTCTGCTCCGAAAAGTCCCCACGCTCCAATACTTGTTTCACTTAAAACAGATTAGCATCACCATGAGCCCGCTCAGCAACAATGCGCTGCCCCCGACGTACCAGAGGAACCTGCTTCCAGAGTACTTCAAGACTGTGCTGAACGTCAGTTTGGATACCGATGACCCCCTGCATTCCATTTCACTAAGGCGGGCCAACCCCTATGCTGGGTTTCATGGTGGCAGGCCGATTGGCCCTAGGAACCACTTCTGGAAGAGTACAGCGTAGCAGCACATATAGGAGCTTTTGCGATGTCCCGCCCATGCATCGCTCATCACTTTGACCCAGATTCTGAAACTGCCCCAGAGCTCCTTGGCTGAGCTCGCGCGGAACCCCATCATCCAAGGCGGATTGGAAAAGGAATTGAAGCGGCATTGGCTAGGACAGGAATGGTGCCTCCCTGGACACCGGAGCGGCTGGTAACGACATCCACAAGGTCAGATTATTTGAAGGCCCCTTGTGTGATTTACATGTACCCGGACTCAGATTGCTAACTGCATCACATCACGAAGTTGTCGTAAATCTTATAAGGTCTATATAAGGTCATATATAAGTAGGCACACATAAATATATTACAACCACCTTATATGTCAATATCTCGCCATGTATTTATCGCAATCCTCGCAGATATCTGCTCGAGCGGTCAATGGTGCATATATTGGCCGCTCGGGCAGCATCTCACATAATTAGTACCTTTGCCAAATTTACTTGGCAATACATGGCAGATATGTATGAGCCACTGGTAGCTATATTTACATCTTTGCGATAGCATGCATATTTTCGTATCTTTGCGATAGCACACATTTTCTCGTACCTTTAGTCATCCGACTTGGCAATATATAGCAGATATACATGAAGCACTGGTAGCTATATTTCAACTTCTGCGACAACACACAACTTATTTACCTTGCTAGAAAAGGTGGCGGTTTGAAAATCTTCCCAATTTAAATTTGCTTGCAATGAAATCATTTCGTTGAAACATATTTGTGAGAAGCAAAATATTGGCATTATTATTGTAGGGATGTGATACATGTAGTTATAAGTCTATATTAATCTAGTCGGACACAGACTGAAGGCCCGGATATCATATCACTCATATCACTGGAAAGGATGCCGGTAGTGAGGGCACCACGGATAGAGACCGGAGAGATCTGGATGATCGGAGAAGGCTTGAGGAAGTACAAGATTTGGAGCTAGCGCGACTGATTGGACTTGAGCCGTTTTATGAGTGCATCCACACGTAAGTAACACCCAGTTCAGCGCCCACGAGTCCTCGAAACCAAGCCAAACAAACAGGCAGAGGCAAGAGGGTCCAATGGGAGCTTGATGGGAAAGCACATCGCTGTGGATTTGTTCGACCCCTGATGATCGGGAACTTGAAGTCTTGAGGCGCAGCACAACACAAGCACGGTTATTGAGGGTTGTCGTTGGGGGTGAAAGGGAGAGAATGAAACTCAACAACACCATGTGGTCCTAGAATATAAGCAAAATTATTGGTTTAGGGCGAGCTTAGGAAGACTTAGGACAAAGTTCAAAGCAATCACTCAAGAGTGGCGTAACTTCAATCTCGATCTGAGTTACGCCACCCAGCGCCCACTCCGATCATCATTCTCCATCAACCTTCCAGCACCACCACCACCACATCTCAAGATAACCATGCACGCCTCACCGGACCGCGCACTTCGACAGCGAGGGATGCAACAGAGAGGGTAAGGGGGATTGCATAAGGGTCGAGGCAGCCCAGCACACATTTGATGCCGCTTCTCGCATGTTGCGCCAACCCACCATTGCCAGACGCGTCAGCGCGTCCCACTCGCACTTGCCACCACCCAACTCGCTTGCCCTCAGCCCTATGTACGCATACGGGCACCTAGTTGCTATGCGTGCGCACAGCCCTACGTGACACGCCTACCTAGCCCACGCGCTCACCGAGCCTACCAACTTCCAAGCTCACAGCGGCCATGCATGCACGCCTGCATCCATATCCACACCAGTGCTCCATGCATGCACGCACAGCCCTACACGCCCACGGATCCTCGCATGCGCTCGCTGCCCCGCTACACCTGCCGCAGTGCCCGCAGTGTCGATCGACCTTGTGCACACCCCAATGTCGCCACACCGCCGAACCACCCCAATGCGATCACATCGTGGCCCACCCTCGCAACATCGAACACCGCCGCCCTCATTCCCGCGCGCGTGTGTACCTAGCAAGATGGTACACAGCGCCGTGTGGACGACGACGATGTAGCCATCGCTTCAAGCCGCCCCTGCAACAACTTCACGTGTTGGGGCTTCATCCACGTCGACACCTGTGTGTTTCACCCATCCTCCCTTGTCAACTGGTGCACGGACGACACGCCGCACCGCCTGCACTTGCACGGTCACCCAGCCGCCCACGTACCAAGCCATGCTTGCACCCAGCCCCACAGGTACCCACCCTCGCTTGTACTCAGCCACCGTACTTGCTCCCAGCCACCCATATGCCTTCGCACACACCCGCCTCCGCTTACACCTCAGCTGCGCTCCTCTTGGCTGCACGCGTACCCAGCTGCTCTCGCACCCAGGGAACCATCACCAACCCCACCAAGGCTGCATCCCTGGACTTGTCCGGTAACATCTTCTGTCGCAGCCACCCGCAATACGAGGTGTACTCTGTTGACGAGATCATCAGTGCCAGGGTGCAAGGCGCGAAGGGCGACGGCAAAACTGACAACACCAAAGCCCTCCAGGCGCTGTTCGACGCTTACGCCGGGTGCAAGATCATCTTCATCGATGCCGGGACTTACATTGTCATCTCCACGCTCAAGATCCCTGTCGGCGCACAGGTGATCGGCGAGGCGTGGTCCGTGATTATGGGCAGCGGCGATGCATACTCCAACATGACCAAGCCCAGTGTTGTCGTCCAGGCTGGCGCGGCAGGCGACTCCAGCATGCTCGAGATCTCCGACATCATCTTCTCGACTGTCGGCCCCTCCCCTGGAGCTATTGTGCTCGAGTGGAACATTGCTGGAAAGACTCAGGGAAGCGCTGGCATGTGGGACTCCCACATTCGGTAAGCACACTTCCCATAACACGCTCCATTGCATATGCTCACCTTATCTCATAGTCTCGGAGGAGCAGCCGGCACCAACCTGCAAGACCTCACATGCTCCAACGGCACCGGATCCGGGAGCGAGAAATGCCAATCCGCCTTCCTCTCTATCCATCTCACCAACTCGTCCTCCGGCTACTTTGAGGGCACCTGGGTCTGGAACGCTGACCACAACCTCGACGGCTCCACCGGCAACCTCGAGCTCGAGCTCTTCTCTGGACGCGGCATCCTGTCCGAGTCCGGCAGGCCCGTGTGGCTGATCGGCACGGCGTCTGAGCACCACATCATGTACCAGTACTCGCTCATCGGCGCGAAGGACCACTGCATGGGCCTCATCCAGACCGAGACACCCTACTTCCAGCCCACGCCCTACTTCCAGCCCACGCCCGCAGCGCCCGCGCCGTTCACGAACAACCCCGACTACAGCGACCCGACGTTCTCCAAGACGCAGACGAGCGCGTGGGGACTGTACATTGAGAACAGCCAGGACATCTTCATCTTCGGTGCGGGGCACTACTCGTTCTTCACAAGACCATATTGCCCTCTGTAGTACCATCTAGAACCCCTTTGAATAGCTTGTACTTGTGTCTACTACAATGTGCTACAATACAATACAAATTGGCGCGTGCATTGTGAAGGCCAGCCCAGTATATGCCGCCTCTGCCATAGCGGTGGCTCAAATGCAAAGATTGAGGGTCAGCGCAAAGTATTCATAAGATTTCTAAAACCTTTGGCAAACACAAGAAATTGTTTGCATCCCATACATTGAGTTCAGCAACATTAAGCATAAGCGCAAAGGGCTCATATAAATTTCCAAACCTTTGGCAAACACCAGGAAATATCCATGTACTTTACATTGACCAAACAACATTGGTGTCACGAGTTGCCCCTATCCACCTGTCACAT
The DNA here is from genome assembly GCA_001630335.1 of Athelia psychrophila. Classification (NCBI taxonomy): domain Eukaryota; kingdom Fungi; phylum Basidiomycota; class Agaricomycetes; order Atheliales; family Atheliaceae; genus Athelia; species Athelia psychrophila. The sequence continues at coordinate 299,677 of KV417568.1, forward strand.
GGCCAACACATTCCATCTGATTCCATATTGTTCCACATCATTCCACACTATTCCATCACATTCTATTCCATCACAGGTTTACTTCACCCATTACTAATCCACATGTTGCCCACTATCAACGGATCTTTACATACACATATATGACTCCCCGGGCCCCTTAGCATCATACACGCTTACCCATAGGGCCCCGCATCGTCAGCACAATTACTATTACATTGATATAAGTAGACAGCGACTTGCTGCTTGACCGACGTGTATTCATAGTCGTTCCCAGATGGGCCTTATAGTGGTGTAGATAGTTAGTGGTGTAGTTGAGGTGTCGATCCTTGTGATCGAGAGTGAATACAAGTCACTTGAGACAAAGTTAGATGGTATTCAGAATAATGTAAGCGAGACTGTACCTTGAGACAAAGAGGATAAGCTAAGGTCTCAAGGTCCAAGTCGCTGTCTACTTATATCAATGTAATAGTAACTGTGCTGACGATGCGGAGCCCTATGGGTAAGCGTGTATGATGCTAAGGGGCCCGGGGAGTCATATATGTGTATGTAAAGATCCGTTGATAACGGGCAACATATGGAGTCGTAATGGGTGAAGTAAACCTGTGATGGAATAGAATGTGATGGAATAGTGTGGGAACGCAGTGGAACACTATGGAATCGGGTAGAACATGTTGGCCATGTGATAGGTAGATAGGGGCAACTCGTGACATTACCCCCCCCTTTTTTAGAACTGCTCGTCCCGAGGAGTGTGCTATTTCCTGAACGCTGTAGGGTGTGCAGTGTGGAAGTCTTCAATGAGTTCTTGTGTGTGTTCCAAGTCTTTGGCTGGTTGCCAAGTGTTCTCTGAATCAGAGAATCCTTTCCATTTGACGAGGTATTGGAAAGACCGGCGGTATAGTCGGGAGTCTAGGACTCTTTCGACTTCAAATTCTTCTTTGCCCTCAATGACAACAGGTGGTGGAGGAGGTTGAACACGCCCTTCAATGGTAGACTCTGTATGCGGGTGGAGCAATTGGACATGGAATATAGGGTGGATTTTCATTGCGACTGGTAAGTCTAACTCATAGTCAAGTTCGCCAACCTTTCGGAGGATACGGTATGGCCCAAGCTGCTTTGCTGCAAGCTTCTTGCTCGGCGCTGTGGTGGTGATGTTTTTGGCACTAAGCCAGACTTTATCACCGATCTCGTAATGTGGGGCATCACGGACATTCCGGTCGTAGAAGTATTTCATCTGTTCTGAGGACAGGTTGAGCGCAGATTGGGCGTCTTTCCTGGCCTGGAGTAGTAGTTCAAGGTGCTTCCCGGAACCAGGGACTCTAGATGTTGGGTTGAGGGAGACCTGGAACTCGGGGTCATAACCATAGTTCATGAAGAAGGGACTCTTCCCGGTCGCTGAGTGAATTCTAGAGTTAAAGGCAAATTCAGCCATCGGTAGTAAGTCAGCCCAATCGTCTTGGCGGTAGTCGCAGAAAATGCGAATGAACTGTTCGACTTCGGTGTTCCAACGCTCCGAAAACCCATCCCCTTGAGGATGATATGCAGTGGTGGGAGTAGGTTTGATACCAATTCCTTTGTAGATTTCGCGAATGTATTGTGATGTGAATTGTGGTCCCCTGTCCGTGAGCATGGTTTCCGGTACTCCGTGTAGTTTGAAAACATTCTTGATGTAGAGGTCAGCTGTCTGTGCTGTGTCACAAGTTCTGTTGCAAGGAATGAAGTGGATCTGCTTGGTTCCCATATCTCCAACGGTGAGGATCGAGTCGAACCCACTAGAAATAGGTAGTTTGACAATGAAGTCGCTGGCTACTTTCTTCCATGGGGTACTGCTAACGTCGATAGGTTTCAGAAAACCATAAGGTTTGCCCCGGTGTTGTTTGTTTCGGTTACAGATATCACAACTGTCCACATATTCATTGATGAATTTGGTCATTCCGGGCCACCAGTAGTTTCTGGAGATTATCTCGAGTGTCTTATACTGTCCCGGATGTCCTACTGGGAGTACATCATGGTACGACATGACTAGATCGCGTCTGATAGAGTTGTCGAGGGGAACATAGACTTTTCCACAGCGAATGATTAGACCATCCTCGGAGTTCCATTCTTCTAGTCCTTTGAGTATGTTTACCGGACCAAAATTCTTGACAAGTTTGAGTGCTTCGGCAACATCGTTATCTTTGCTATTGCAAGCGCGAATCCGGGTGAGAAGGTCGTAATCAGGTAGGATGGTAACTCCTGCAAACTCCGTGGCGGATATGGTGAAGTGCCGGGTTGCAGCGACAGCGAAAAGCTTTGTGTCGAGAACGACCTGGTTTAGGTTGTCGTCACAGTCTTCTACGAAGTGATCGGATCTGCGGCTGAGTGCGTCCGCTGCGACATTGCCCTTTCCTGGCTTATGAACGATTAGGAAGCTGTATTCCGAGAGTGTGAGAGCCCATCTGGCTTGGCGGCGAGTAAGGTTTCTCGCTGTTCGCCAGTATTCCAGGTTCTTGTGATCGGACCATATCTTGAAGAGGTCTTTGACGCTCATGAGGAGATTACTCCATTCTCCGAGGCCTCTTATGATTGCTAGCATTTCCTTGTCGTAGATGTCGTAGTTGCGCTCTGCTGGGTTAAACGATTTCGAAATAAATCCCAGTGGTTTCCACTCGCCATCCTTCTGTAACTGTAGGAGTACTCCCCCCGTAGCGTAGCCCGAAGCATCAACTTCTAGTCTGAGGGGTGCGTCTTCCATGTAGGTGGCGAGGTTCGGCATCTTCAGGAATTCTTCCTTGAGACGGTCCCACACGGTTTGGTGCTCCGTTGTCCAGCTCCAGGGCACTGCTTTCTCGGTGAGGACGTTAAGGGGTTTGGAAATATTGCCGAAGTCTTTGATAAACTTGCGGTAGAAGTTGCAAAGTCCGACAAACATTTGAATGTCGAGTACGCATTTAGGATTTGGCCATTCAGTGATAGCTGCGACTTTTTTAGGATCCATGGATACTTTGCCGTGTTCAAGGACGAGACCGAGATACTCAATCTTGGTGGCGTCAAATTCACATTTCTCCAGCTTGAGGAAGTACCCATTCGCGACGAGACGATCCATGCATTCTTCAACGATCTTCCAATGAGCCTCCATGTTGGCCTTTTTCCCTTTAACCAAGATGTCGTCGAAGTAGACAGCAACAAGCTTGAGGATGATGAGGTCGAAAAAGATTCTCTCCATTTCTCGTTGGAACGTGGCTGGCATGTTGGCTAGGCCGAAGAATGTGACTGTAGGTTCAAACAACCCTAGTTGTGTAACAAAGGCAGCTTTCCATTCGTCGCCTTTTCTGATTCAGCAGTTGTTGAATGCCCAGCGGATGTCAAGCTTAGTAAAGATGTCGTCACCCATTATGCCTTCGAGGATGCTTTTGACCATGGGCATGGGGTAGTTGTCCTTGATCGTCCAGGAATTGAGTTTGCGATAATCTTGGCAGGGGCGGGCCTCAATCCATTCGGTTGTACCAGGTTTTTGTACCCAGAAGAACGGTGAAGACATGGGGGATTTGGAAGGTCTAATGTAGCCTTTACGGAGTTGCTCAGCAGTCCAGACTTCCAGTGCTGCTGTCTGGGGTTTTGACAGCGGGTATGGTTTGGCCTTAGTCGGTATGAAGTCAGGTTTCAGATTGATGGCATGGTCTGTATCCTTGTGCTCCGGGAGATGCTCGGCTTTACTTTTACGGAATAGATCCACATATTTCCAATATCGTTCGGGGAGTTTCTCAAACTGGTGGCCGTCTACTTCGACGACATCTTGGTCAAAGGAAAGAGAGCCAACATAGAGGCTCACTGGAAAATCGTCGAGGAATGCATGGATCGTCTCGTAGCCAACGGATATTTCCTTAAACTGGAGAAATGCGAGTTCGAAGCCACCAAGATCGAATACCTCGGTCTCGTCCTCGAACACGGCAATATCTCAATGGACCCCAAAAAGGTCACAGCTATCACTGTGTGGCCAAACCCTAAATGCGTACTTGACATCCAAATGTTCGTCGGACTTTGCAACTTCTACCGCAAATTCATTAAAGACTTCGGCAACATCTCCAAACCGCTTAATGTCCTCACCGAGAAAGCAGTTCCATGGAGCTGGACAGAAGTTCACCAAACAGCGTGGGACCGTCTCAAAGAAGAATTCCTTAAGATGCCTAACCTCGCCACCTACATGGAAGACGCACCCCTCAGACTGGAAGTCGATGCATCGGGATACGCTACGGGGGGAGTACTCCTACAGTTACAGAAGGATGGCGAGTGGAAGCCACTGGGATTCATTTCGAAATCGTTTAACCCAGCAGAGCGCAACTACGACATCTATGACAAGGAAATGCTAGCAATAATCAGAGGCCTCGGAGAGTGGAGCAACCTTCTCATGAGCGTCAAAGACCTCTTCGAGATATGGTCCGACCACAAGAACCTGGAATACTGGCGAACAGCGAGAAACCTTACTCGCCGCCAAGCCAGATGGGCTCTCACACTCTCAGAATACAGCTTCCTGATCATCCACAAACCAGGAAAAGGCAATATTGCAGCAGACGCACTCAGCCGCAGGTCCGATCACTTTGTAGAAGACTGCAACGACAACCTAAACCAGGTCGTCCTTGACACGAAACACTTCGCTGTTGCAGCGACAAAACACTTCACCATCTCTGCCACAGAATTCGCAGGCGTTACCATTCTGCCAGACTACGACCTTTTAGCCCGTATCCGTGCTTGCACTAACAAAGACAATGATGTTGCTAAAGCACTCAAACTAGTCAAGAATTTCGGTCCAGTGAATATACTCAAGGGACTTGAAGAATGGAATTCCGAAAATGGTCTTATCGTTCGCCGTGGAAAGGTCTATGTTCCCCTCGATAACACTATCCGGTGTGACCTTGTCAAGTCTTACCATGATGTACTACCAGTAGGACACCCAGGACAGTATAAAACCCTCGAAATCATCTCTAGAAACTACTGGTGGCCCGGAATGACCAAGTTCATCAACGAATATGTCGACAGTTGTGATGTCTGCAACCGAAACAAGCAACACCGTGGCAAACCATACGGTTTCCTCAAACCCATTGACATTAGCAGCACCCCATGGAAGAAAGTAGCCAGTGATTTCATTGTCAAGCTACCCTTATCTAACGGGTTTGACTCAATTCTCACCGTCGGAGACATGGGAACTAAACAAATCCACTTCATTCCCTGTAACGAAACATGTGATGCGGCACAAACAGCGGACCTCTACATCAAAAATGTCTTCAAACTACACGGGGTTCCCGAAACTATGCTCACCGACAGAGGACCACAGTTCACGTCGCAATACATCCGAGAGATCTACAAGGGAATTGGAATTAAGCCCACTCCCACTACCGCTTATCACCCCCAGGGTGACGGGTTCTCCGAACGTTGGAACGCGGAAATCGAACAGTTCATTCGAATCTTTTGCGACTACCGCCAAGATGATTGGGCCGATTTACTACCCATGGCAGAGTTCGAATTCAATTCCCGAGTCCACTCAGCAACCGGAAAGAGCCCCTTCTTCATGAACTACGGTTACGACCCCAAATTCCAAGTGTCACTCAATCCAACGACTACAGTCCCCGAGTCTGGAAAGCGCCTCGAGCTTCTACTTCAAGCCAGGAAAGACGCCCAATCTGCTCTCAACCTGTCCTCGGAACGAATGAAATACTTCTACGACCGAAATGTCCGCGACGCCCCACATTACAAGGTGGGCGACAAGGTTTGGCTTAGTGCCAAGAACATTACCACCACAGCGCCGAGCAAGAAACTTGCAGCAAAGCAGCTCGGTCCTTACAAGGTTCTCAGAAAGGTTGGAGAACTCGACTACGAATTGGACCTACCAGTCGCGATGAAAATTCACCCCATCTTCCACATCCAACTACTACATCCTCACACTGAATCTACCCTCGAAGGACGCGTTCAACCTCCTCCACCACCTATCATCATTGAAGGCGAAGAAGAATTCGAAGTCGAAAAAGTTCTAGACTCCCGACTTTACCGCCGATCGTTCCAATACCTCGTCAAATGGAAGGGTTTCTCCGACTCGGAAAATACCTGGCAACCAGCTAAAGACCTGGAACACGTACAGGAACTCATCAAAGACTTCCACACCGCACACCCGAAAGCATTCAAGAAATGATACACTCCTCGGGACGAGCAGTTCTAAAAAGGGGGGGGTAATGTCACGAGTTGCCCCTATCTATCTATCACATGGCCAACTCATTCCTTCCGATTCCATATCGTTCCACATCCTTCCACGTCATTCCATCGCATTCTATTCCATCACGGGTCTACTTCACCCACCACACATGACTACATTACTCCGCATCCATCCATGTGTCACACATCTATCCACATGTCGTCCACTATCAACGGATCTTTACATACACATCTATGACTCCCCGGGCCCCTTAGCATCATACACGCTTACCCATAGGGCCCCGCAGCATCAGCACAATTACCAATACAGTAATACAAGTAGACAGCGACTTGGACCTTGAGACCTTAGCTTATCCTCTTTGTCTCAAGGTACAGTCTCACTT
>KV417569.1:0-17517 GCA_001630335.1 Athelia psychrophila
GTATAGAAGTTATGTGTGGCTGCCTGGATCCACTGCCCTTATTCCGATTATTTCCCCTAGTCTTTCCTCGTCCTCTATTTCCCCCACCCCTGTTTCCAGATCCTGAGCCAGAGGCTGATGGACGCTTTCCACCCTCCCAGTGATTCTCAGTGGTATGGCTGCCTTCAGGGTGACTGCAACCTTCACAAGTACACCTAAGCGTAAGAGGTTTGGTGTTGGAAATGTGATTGATGCTCGCATCAGCGCCTGCTTTGTTGGATCTGCGATGAATTTCTTCTTCCTCAATCTTTGCGATGATGTCGAACGGATCGAGATCTTTCATATTAGTGTGCATGGATAGAATGGTGGTACCAAGTATTTGGTACGATTGTGGAAGGGAGTTGAGGATAATAAGTGAGAACCACATGTCTGAGACATCAATTCCGGAGGTGGTGACTTTGTGTCTGAGGTTCTCCATTTGTGTGATCTGGGTGTGAATGGGCTTGGAGCCATCGCATCTATAATTAAATAGACTCTGGAAGGACGAGAAACCGGACACTAGTCCGACTTTTCCATATTTCTCTTTGAGCCAATCCCAGATGATATGAGCTCGGGTTTCTCCTTCAAGAAGATGGTGATAGGAAGCGTCCAGGGACATGTGAATGTATCCAAGGGCCTTCATGTTTTTCTCATCGTATTTGGCCTGTAGGGCCAGTGAAGCTGTCTTGGTGACAAGTTTGGCATCTGCGCTTCCAGTTCCGAGATCCAGTTTAGGACGAGGAGTTTGGATTGGAAGAGTTGGAATGAGTTGTTCATCGGTGGGAAGGTATTTGCCTTTTCCATCGGAATCCAATGTAATTTTGCCAGATGTGGTGTCCACTTCGAAGTCTTCTTCGTAGGGTTTGACACCTACTACGATGTCGGTGACTTGGTAGAAAGAGAATATGCCAATCATGGAGGTTGACCAGGTGGAATAGTTTTTGCCATTGAAAGTAGGCATTTGGTGCTTCGGGTCTGTTGGAGACATGATTTCGTTATTTTAGAAATGAAGCGAGATATCAGAGTGCGAAGATAGAAGATTGAGTAGTTGAAACATGACTTCGTAAGGAGGAAAATGTAGACCAGCGATTTCGATAGTAAGAGGTTTGAAAGAGGATTCAGAAAGGTAATCAAAGGAAGGAAGTTGTCGCCAAGTGGCAGCTTTTAAATGTTTGGAATGGTAAAGAGGAAAAAAGCGAACTTCGTTCTGGATAAAAAAGATGTGGTCGTCAACTGAATTTGAACCTGGTTCAATGGGTTCTAAAGAGTACTGGGCTATTTCGACAGACTCAAACCAAAGGTCTATTAATTTGTCTTCGTCGAAAAAGGAAGCCAGTTTCAATCTTCGGTAGTCTCCTGGCGCCTTTGGGCGTCTTGCAAAAGGAGAGACTGATAAGTCGGGATGAAAATGAAGCGGATGTTGCCTGGGAGGAAGCGAATGGAATCAGCGACCTGTTGGAGTTCAAGGCAAAGCTTGAGAGTGTCGGTGTACAAATCAAAGTATCGACCTCTGATGTCATGGTTGAAAATGCGTGCAGTGATGATGTTGTGAAGAGAGTTGGTAATGTCAATCTTGTATCGGATCAGGTGAGCGTGATGTCTGTAGTTTGTCAAAGCTCTCTGAACAGTCCAATCCCTTGATTCTTCAGCTTCTGGGAAACTGAGGACTTCAAGAGGGCTAGCTCCGTCGAGATGCCTGTCGGACCAGAAATATCTCTCGACTCTTTGGGACTCTCTGTTGATAACCCAACCAGTCAAAGTCAATGTGACCTGGGTGAAAGGGGTTGTAGACGGATGAGGAGGTCCACCTGTGCGTATAGCAAGGCGTGTGTCGACGTGGTCTGGTGAGAGAGAGCGAAGAGTGGGACGAGGAATCCTGATGATCGGGTGTGGAGTAGGTGTTCGATCGAAGACAGAAGAGTGATCTTCTCCTATCTGAGTGGAGGGATTGTGGTCTAGGATGACGACGCTAGGTTCGCGGAAAGAGGGTAGCACTGGAGGAGGATTTGGATGGACGATGGGATTTTCCTGGGCCTGGTAAGGTGGTGCAGGAGGAGGAGTGACTAAAGCCTCAACATCTTGCTCTTCCTGTCTCCTGTTATTCCTGCGGTTCCTGTGACGAGGACGATGTGGGTGATGCTGATGAGCAGGCCTAACTGGGTGCACATTACGAAGAGGGATAGGAGGAATGTGCTGAGGAGTGCGGCTGGTGTGACGGAACTCGAACTTGTGTTCTCCAGGACCGATAGGTCCGATCTGGAAGATCCTCTGGATCAAGCCTGGACAGAGTCTCGTGGCTGTGGTGATCGGAAGGAAATAGAGTATGGCCGAGGATATCGCGGTGATCTCGATCACTGATAGCATTTCGGACGATAAGGATGTTGGTTAAAAGGATAGTGGGTGTTCGTTCTGACCTCAACTGATTGTGATGTTGAGTTTGATCTGGGTGATCGGAGAGTTTGCTCGAGAGTCAATCGAGGAGGGACTGGTAAGATCGATGGTGGGATCCACCTGGCAAGGTACGAGGTTGGAAGGTGATAAACAGATCAAGATGGTGGAGAGGTTCAGATAATGATCGCAGACTAGTCAAGCAAGTTAGAGGAGCTCGGGGCTCATAACCTGTTGAAGAGGAGCTTGTAGGTTGGATATAGCGAGGAAGTCTAAGCTGATTGACCTCTGCGTAGGGAGAGCTGCCAGTGTTTATTATGATAAGGATTGTAGGTAGGTTACATCTTGTATATATACGAAGAGAATGATGATGTGATCATGAGTGACCGTAGTAGTAATGAAGGTGTGATAATGGTTAATGTACTGCGGATAAGTAATACAGTAGTTGAGCAGTACAGTCCATATGTAGAGTATTTAGTCCATGAAGGGACGGCTCATTGTATCGTGATATAGACGAACAGATGTGATAGCACGTACTTCAACAGAGGGGTGTAGAGTACTGAATTGAGGCTCAATGCAATCAGCAAATGTCTGCAAGAATCGGCGAGCATCTTCTGCCATCTTCATGACATCGGAATTGCCGGAGGATAAGCACGCCTGAGATTTTAATAAGTCAGCATTCAAATAATGTAGGTATGATGCACTTACGAGTCCTTGACATAATTCTCCAAGCATTCGAGAGGCCTCCCGAGACTTGTTTAAAATGCTGAGAAACTCGAACCAATGAAGTAGGTTCCGCTGTAAGAAATCATCCACCTCTTTCACTGGGGATTTCACTGAGGATTCCATATCAGTTTGCGTGTTGGAAATAGCGCAAAAGTGGTAGGGCCAGTAGGTAGCAGTGTATGCTAGCGCATCGACACAGACCGCTTTGTCTCGTAGTTTCTTGTCTCGAAGTGTGTTCATAAACGCTTCTCGGGGAAATGGATCGGCCCCCTCGAAGTACCTGGAAAGGTACTTGAGGCAGCCGATCACCAGTTCCCAATGATGGAGCGCAATGTCAATGTACCATTCATCGCCACATTTATTGCGGTCACAAAGAAAGTCGTCAAAGGAGGAGTGCAACGTGCGAATGGGTGCATCTAGTCCAGTGGACGTAGGGAAGGAAAGAACACTGCTTAGCCTGGTGATGATGAATTGAGTCTCGTCTCCGGTAGAGTCACATCCTCGTAAAGCCTCGATGGTGGCGGAAGACAGTGGCTCTCTGGCATTTATGATCATCCCAACGACTGCCTTGAATTGAGGAGCAAATCCTTTGTGCTTGCATCCGGGTATGGATTTAAGCGACTTCAAATAGATGTCATCAAGCTCTGTCTCCGACAATGAATTATTCAGCAAGTCATCAATCTGCTCACCCGGGTTCGGGGCATATATGATGGAATTCGCCGCAACAACAGACCATAGAAAAAGGCCCCCTGCGCGTTGGACCAATTTTGAGAGTCTATCTTGACCGGGCCAGTCTTGGTGAAGCCCGCGTTCTTCCTTCCACGATTGGCTAAATGTGTCTGTAAAGTACAGCTCTATGTCGTCGTGATTGCCCTCTGAGGTTGTATCGAGCTCCATTGGAACAAAATTTGCCAACAATTTAGATGTGTCAGGGTCCGGTTGGCTGGTAATGATAACGCGAAGAAAGTTGGGGAGGGGAGGGTTCGCGTTTGAAAATACTTTGAGCAGTTCTTTTCGAGAAGCTACGTCTCCGCACTGGTCCAATCCGTCGATGATGATTAGCATTGGCTGATGCAGGTCATCAAGCTTGGCACTTTGCAACGGCCCAAGCACGAATGTGTTGAACTGCACTTGAAGTGGAGCACGAAGGATAGCCTTTGAGAGCTTGACGGCATCGGCAATACGTTCTCCCAATTTTTGATCAAATTCGGCTAATTGATACGCCAATGTGCTGACAAAAGTCTTGTGTTCGTATCTTGACTTCGAATCAAAGAACAAGAACGCTCCAAGGTAGCGAAGATTCCTGAACAGATCGGAGAGACTGTTTGCGATCGTGCTCTTGCCGGAGCCAATACACACCTAAACATTCCAGCACAGGGATCCGAATGGGGTGATCGGGAATGGCCTCCGAACCCGGCCGATAATGGGAGCCGAACATGAGGCCCCACTGGAATCCAGTGGAGAGACTTCGACCAGAATCCGGTAGGGTGCCCAGTCGGTGTCCGATTGAGACAACTGGTCGGGTCCAGCGTGAATGGGGTAGGTTCCAGTTGGACATGGGGCGCCTGAGCCGCATACCAAAATTAATAATTTGCTATTGGCTGCCACGTATTAGAGCAGAATGAAGCACATTTGTAGATAGATGTCTGTAAGATACATTGAAAGTATGTAGCCAGGCACAACCCAATACACCCTCCTTTTTAAGACTACAATACTACCACCTCCGCCCCGACCACCAATCACCCAATCCGCGAGAGCCAATCAAGCAGTATCTGGGTAACTTGCAGAAACATGTTAATACAATGGAGGTGAAAGAAACAAGGAATGCACACCTGTACGAACTGCGAATCCAACTGCGTCAATGTCTCCCACAACTCCACAATTATGTCGGAACAAGAGAAAGACCATATAGAAGTGATATCTCATAGCAGGAGCACCGGTGCTGAAGGGTACCCTGAGCACGATTGAGCTGCTCGCCGGCGAGCGTGAGTTACAGTGATCAGTTGGGACTACGTGTCAGCCCAGCCATAGCTATCGGGAAACAAGAGCCGAGCGGCAGAGAGTAGAGGGATTTCGATGTGCATGGCCAACCCGGTATGATGCTGAACAAGGCCCACGGCGAGTGACAGAGCAGAAAGTGATGGTTGCGGTGCAAGTTGGTGTGGCGAGTAAACAAATGTAAACAGAAGACTTAGCCAAAATTCTACTGTGGAGGAATTTCCGCACACTCAAGAAGTCGAATTTCATCCTACTTCTTGTTCACACTAAAAACCGATTGAAGAACCGGGATAAATATAATAGAATTGAGAATTGATGTGTGGATAGTGGCAGGTAAATGACGAGCATGGAATCTGGATACAGCTTCCCTACTAGGTGCCCAGCGTGGACGCTGGAAACCGAGGTAACGAAGAGCGGTGCCCGAAGGTGCGGCCAGCGAAATCCCAGTGGGGCCTCAGGTTCTGATTCCGGAGCCGCTACTCTTGGCCGGCCAATCGGACTTCCGTACGGCCCCGAAACGGGATCGCTACCATTCGGATCCCTATGCTCGAATGTTTAGGTGTGTAACTCCACGGAGCCACAGGACCTGTAACGTACCGTTGTATCATCGAGGAAAAACAGCCGAGCAGGTAAGTTCTCGAAGTAGCTGACAGAGTGTTCTGGATCTTGGGCCAGCGCTAGTGGTATGCACAGTATCAGAGCCCACAGAAACAGCAGAAAAGCTGTGGCTCGGTGAGCAGGAGCCATGGTAATGATACAGAACACGTATGTCGCGCGCAGTTCAGTGAGTACGCAATCTGTCCCCTCGCGCGCTTATATCCGACTCCTACCGCAGCAACGGGCGGCCGCAGGGTCAATTTGAACCTCCACGACTCGAGAAGCTTAAAGGTCTCTACTCTGCAGCAGGCCTCGATAACCTAGCCTGGCCTCTTCAAAGGCTATAAAACTGTCTACTGTGCTAGCAACAGCATCACCAGTGACTACCGGTGACCACCATTCGGAAAGCGCCAAAATATACTCATATAAGTATATATATATAGGGCCCAAATGTTTCTACGATGCAATAAAAGCATCCTGCAGTACATTGGTCTAGCAACCTTCCGTTTCACGGCCCACAGGACACCTTCATAATGGAATTTTGACACTAACACGCTAATCACCTATTCTCTGGAGACATGCCCTGACTGTGCATTTAGTGTCGCGGCGTGCTTTGCCCTCGACCACCACTGGCCGACAGGACACCGTAATGGAATCGTGACGCGGACGCCGGGTGGTACCTATGGTCGTGGCATTATTTGACAATATTAATGGGAATCAGGCTGTGACGGGACTCGCGTTCTTTTTTCTGCATACCATCATGCGATGACGATGACCGGGGGCGCCGACGCGGATGGGCGGATGGGCGGATGTTACAACTGACATGTTCTCGGTAAGTATCTCATGATACGCCCCTGGTCTGGAATCGCACTTGTTGCTCCATTGATATTAATATTGCTCTCCATTCCTAGCTTAAATATGATATGTATATCTGGGATGAACAACTCAAGCTCTTATCAAGGCTGACCAATGTTGAAGGTTTACACTGGCTGTCGCTGGTCCCCTCAATACTGCTTCTGCTAGCAGTTGTCGAGGCTCCTGGGTGGCTGCTGCCTGCCTGGCATTCGGGAATTCCTGGTAGACTATGAAGTTCAACATTTGATCGTACTCCAGAAGGGCTCTAAAAGGGTTCCGTTCCTGTCCACTATGGTTTTAAAACTTTCATCCATCGGGACAGTCTCGTGTTCACGGGGGATGACAGGCGTGTGGAACTGGGTTCAAGCAAGGTTGGCATTGTTGCTCACCGCGGTGTTGAAGCCGCACCGACAAAGACCCTCGTAGCTGGACTAGACCTCGGTCTCTACCCGTGCTGTGCGCGAATCTCTGCATTTGCTCATTTGGTACCGCCGCGCTTTTAACAGGTCTATATTGCAGGCACAGCGAGGAGATTTTGGGCTGCTCTTGGGACGTCGGTCTTGCGGCGAACGTGCCAGCAATATGGGTGGGGTTGCCATGGTATAGGACGTACGACTAGGAAATCTGCGCTACATTCTATCAATCTGACGTCGAACGCGCAAATTACCATGCATTCCAAAGGCCAACCTCTCGGATCGGTTTTTCATTCCGTCGAAAAACAAAACTACTCTCCCTGACCAGAATGCCATTCTTGGATTTCTGAGCGATATAAAACCTGCTGCGACGCGAACTCCCATCCCCATCTCAAACCGCCTCTCCAGCTTTACTTGTCTCATTCTCTATCTTCTTTAACTCTCAGCCTTCACATGTCTGCCAAAACTACCGCCGCTGGTAAGCCAGCGCCATTGCCCCCGTCAACGCCTTGCTGACATCTCCATGTTGATGCGAACAGCCGAGCCCTCAGGCCTCAGGCCGTACGCATTGACTTATGCCGAGCCGCTTTCTTGACATTCTGATTGTTAAACCCTCGAGGACTGGATCGAGCGTAACCACAAGGAAGCAAGGAGAATGGCCAGAGATACCACGTCTTTGCCATTCGGGAAAGACTTTTGTTCAAAAAGGCGAGCGGCAACAAGATCGACATCGACGTCGAAATTCCCGTCGGGCCCGTCATTATTCGGGTGAGTAATATCGAATGCCGTGGCTATCATGTTGGAGGCGCTGACCTGGAGTGTGTGGTTCAAAGGGTATCGAGATCTCACTGATTTGACCGTTGAGATCAATGTCTACGCCAAGTTCCCCATCTTCCAGGGCGTTTTCCTCGGCCAACTGGAGGGAAATCTCAACGATAGCGTTTCTATTAAGTCCAGTATACCTAGCGTTTCCGAAGACAGAACTCTATTCGTCAGGGATAGTTCCCTCTAGATTCGCTTCTCGCTGACTGTGCTCGGCGAGACATATTCTGCGAATTTCGAGCTGTTCCGCATCCCCGGCCAGGCCGACCTCGAGTAATGTGAGCATATTCTGGATGGCGGTCGCGAGTGTATCAACATACTGACCTCACTTGCAGAGATGTGCTATCATCTAGATGATTGGAACTCATTGTGTGAAGGATTGTTGATTTGTCTTATGTCAAAGTTTCGATTTGTACTATGCAGTTTGAAGTGCCTTGTAAACGAGAAATGATTATCCCATTGCTTGAACTTGACCGTCAATTGTATAAGGGTAGTTATTTTCGGCATCCCGGTGCGTAACCCCATAATCGCGGTGCCTCCCGGGTGCACGCTGAGAAATGCTCTAATCAGTCAGTCAGTCAATCGGTGGAGGTGCTGATGGCGGCATGCGTATGGCTCTTCAGCTTCATGTATTCATCCTCTTTCTGTTACTTAATCATGTATACAACATATGTATCTACGGCATGGTATACTTAAGTTGAATGACGCTGCTAATCAGATCTTAGTAGTAAAGGCTTACACTCTCATTTCAGGGTTGGGTGGCAATCATACTCCGCCACCCATGCTCAGAGTCGGGGAAGGCATTTGCGAGGATGCACAGCACTGGCATCTAGCATCGAAAGAAACCACCCACTACAGACATGACGAGCTGTCGGTGGCGTAATGTGCCACAAGTGACGACCGCTGAGTGTTGGTCATTTTGAACATTGAACGGCTGGCCATTGGTAAGGAAGGGAGGTTCACCGGGCGAGTGGGCACCCCATAGTCGTAATCAATGATCATGGCCCTATATTTACATGGGAGTGCGCGGGAGAGTTGAATAATCTAAGTATGTATAGGGCACAAATATTGGGAAATGCAATGTAATCTCAAAGGGGACAGTATCTAAGGAGCTCGAGGCAGACACAATATGTAAAGATCTCCCATGTTAGAACCCAGTATAATCGCCCTCCTGCAAGACGAGGCAGCGACAACGGAACGAACCGATAACACCGAAGGAAGATATGAGACCGCGGCCTTGGACTCGAAATCTTGTATGGTTCCGTCATTCCTGATAACTAGTGCGTTCGAGATGTTCTGCTCAGCTGTGGATAGAAAATTACGATCCTCGGTGTGGGATAATTTAGATCCCAGACTCAGGTCCCAAGTTTGCAGGTGACCGTCTCTGTCACTGGAGAATAGGCGATCTGCTGCGCTGCTGAAGGCTACTGACATCACTACTGTGCCAGTGCCAGCAGTGAATGTATTGAGCGCTGTACCAGACATGGCGTCCCACACGCGAACCTCCCCGTCGGAGGATCCAGATGCGAGTCGTTGGCCGTTGCCTGAAAATGCCACCGTTCTGACAGCCTTGCTGTGACCGTGGAACTGGCGACTGTCGCTCTTGCCAGCCACGTTCCACAAACGAACTGTCTGGTCTTCCGACCCAGAGGCGATGCGCGTACTGTCCTGTGGCGCAAAACACAGGGCGAGAACGTAATCTGCATGTCCCGAGAGCACTCTCTTTAAATCCCCTGAAACTGCATCCCACACTATAATATCGTTATCCTGCGATCCAGAGGACAGTGTAAGTCCATCTGAAGAGAAGACGACAACCCGGATGGGTTCTTTGTGGCCCCGCAAAACAATGTTATCGGCTGGGTTGCGATCTGTGTACCACGTAAGAACCGTGTGGTCTGTGGTTATGCCATGGGCAACACGCTTTCCATCAGGAGAGATTGCCACTGCCCAAGTTTGCTTCTCTATACCAGGAACCGGACCTCTATCCCACGTCGTTTGCTGTGGCGATGCGTCCCATACCTTCACGTACCCGTCAGCCGACCCCGCAGCGATGCGGGATCCGCCATGAGAGAAGGCCACTGAGATGACCGGTCCGTCATGCCGCCGAGGTCGCTTCCAGACCTGCGTGAGATTTTTCAAGTCCCATAGGCGAACAGTGCAATCCTCTGAGCCAGACACCAAGAGTTGGCCATTAGGGGAGAAATTTACGGCCATCACAGCCTCTTCGTGACCTTCTAAGTATTTGACTTCCTTTGTTTCCTCCCATATGGCAATGAAACCGTCCTCCAGGCCAGCCGCAATCTGAGTTCCATCGGAGGATATTGCCACAGATAGAGCATCCGGATCTTCTTTTATTTCTTCTTCCAGCTCGATTAATAAAGAGACGGGAAGTTCTGTCCCTACATCCCAACGTCGTACGGTCGTATCCGCTGATGCAGACACAATAATTTTGCCGTCATTGGAGAGTGCCAGGCAGCGCTCGCGAACTAGATCATCGTGCTTTTCGAGGAATTTATGTGGGTTGCCTGCCGTCATCGATTTCCATACACACAATTTTCCGTCTGTCGAGCTGCCAACTACCAACGACCCGTCCGCCGAGCATGCCATAGCCAGCACAGGCGAAGAAATGTTTCTTCGCTTGGAAAGCAACTCATTTCCGGTGGTTGCATCCCAAGTGCGGATAGTGCCATCTACCGATGCGGATAGTACTACCAGTATGCCACCTTGAGTCGCAAATGCGACGACCTGGACCTCTTCGCTATGGCCCCTTAAGTCGGGGACCACTTTGGTACCTGTGGCAACGTCCCAAACGCAGACTGCGTGATCGCTGAAAACTACATGATCGCTGGAAGCTCCGCATGAGGCGATGCATGAATCGTCAGGGGACCAAGCGATCGCTTTAACTGAGCCGGTGTGTGCCGGGAAGTTACGAAAGATCGGCTGCCATTGATTTTGAAATCCACCAACTATCCAAGGCATCCGTTGGTCGTCATAGCGGTCAGCGATAATGCTACTCGTGGGGGTAAAGGGAAGCGCGCTGAGGCGCACAAATCCAGGATGACGCTCGATGCAATCAGCGAATGTCTGCGAGAATCGGTGAGCATCTTCGGCCATCTTCATGACATCGGAATTGCCAGAGGATAAGCGCGTCTGAGATTTGAGTTAGTCAACATTCAACTGATGTGGGTGTAATGTACTTACGAGTCGTTGACATAATTCTCCAAGCGTTCGAGAGGCCTCCCGAGATTTGTTTAAAATGCTGAGAAACTCGAACCAATGAAGTAGGTTCCGCTGTAAGAAATCATCCACCTCTTTCGCTGGGGAATCCATAAGCGATTCCACATCACTTTGCGCGTCGAAAATAGCGCAAAAGTGGTAGGGCCAGTAGGTAGCAGCGTATGCTAGCGCATCGACGCAGACCACTTTGTCTCGTAGTTTCTTGTCTCGCAGTGTGTTCATAAACGCTTCTCGGGGAAACGGATCAGCCATGTCGACAGGATCAGCCCCTTCGAAGTACCAGGAAAGGTACTTGAGGCAGCCGGTCGCCAGTTCCCGATGATGGAGCGCAATGTCAATGTACCATTCATCGCCGCATTTTTCGCGGTCACAAAGAAAGTCGTCAAAAGAGGAGTGTAACGTGCGAATGAGTGCGTCAAGTCCGGTGGACGTAGGGGAGGAAAGAACGCTGCTCAGTCTGGTGATCATGATCTCTGATCGAGTCTCATCTCCGTCAGAGTCACATCCTCGTAAAGCATCGATGGTGGCGGAAGACAATGGCTCTCTGGCATTTACGATCATCCCAATGACTGCCTTGAATTCAGGAGCAAATTCTTCATCCTCGCATCCATCTATGGATTTAAGCGACTCCGAATAGATGTCATCAAGCCTTGTCTTCGGCAATGGAGTGTTCAGCAAGGCATCAATCCGCTTATCCGGTTTCGGAGCGGACATGATGGACTTCGCTGCAACAACAGACCATAGAAAAAGACCTCCAGCACGTTGGACCAATAATGAGAGTCTATCTGGGCCAGGCCAGTCTTGATGAAGCCTGTATTTGTTCTTCCACGATTGGCTAAATGTGTCTTTAAAATACAGCTCTATGTCGTTGTGATTGCCCTCTGAGGTTGTGTCGAGTTCGAGTTCCGTTTGAGCAAGTTCTGCCAAAAAATCGGATGTATCAGGGTCCAGTTGGCTGGTAATGATAATGCGAAGAAAGTCAGGGAGAGGAGTGTTTGCGTTTGACAGTGCTTTGAGCAGCTCTTTTCGAGAAGCTACGTCTCCGCAGTGGTCCAATCCGTCGATGATGATCAATATCGGCTGGTGGAGGCCGTCAAGCTTGGCACTCTGCAACGGCCCGAGCACGAATGTGTTGAGCTGCACTTCAAGTGTATCGTCAAGGTTGCCCTCTGAGACGTTGACGGCATTGGCAATACTTTTTTGCAATCTTCGATCAAATCGGGCTAATTGATGCGCCAATGTGCTGACAAAAGCCGTGGGTTCGTATCTTGATTTTGAGTCAAAGAACAAGAACGCTCCAAGGTAGTTAATGTTCCTGAATAGATGGGAGAGATTGTTTGCAACTGTGCTCTTGCCGGAGCCGATAACACCACGGAGCCATAGGACCTTGCCACCGCTATCCGGATCAGAAGCCCACTCGACAATAGTTGGTATGATGTCAAGCCGCGTGCCTGGTAAACATAGGCCTCGGCCCGCAATGCTCATTTTTAAATGTGTCAGCGTGCAAAGGAGCTCTAAACGTTGATGAGTTCCAAGATATCTTCAACCATTTAGATAACACGTACCAATTTTGGTCACAATTTCATGGATGCGAAATGCTAAGGAGGCGGTCTGTATAGCCACACCTGCAGAGAACTCGGCTTTGAGTGTTTGGAAAGTACTGGTCAACTCCTCGACTGCTGCTTTATCGTCTTTTCCCAACACGTTACGGATAAGTTTGTCTATAATTGAAATAACAGTATGAGTGTCTTACCCCAGACAGGGGAGCGAGAGGCTTACCACGTATGCTTCGCGCTGAGTATTCTCGAATGAAGTTGATGCAGTGGATAGTGTGTGCTAGAATCCTCGTGATATTGTTTTTCAAAGTTTCGACATCGATCTTGCGAGTACGAAAGGAATCAGAATCGAGTTCTTCAACAAACTGGTATGCGTCTGTCATGGCGGCGACCAACGTGAGAACCATGTCGTCCGTTGCGATTTGCGTCTTCACCATCTATAATAAAATTAAGAGGTCCTTCCGAAAGTGTCAGCGAAAAATGGGTTGCGTACCATGTATAATGTGTTCAGAAGATTAAATGCGACTTGAGCGAATGGATGGAGCTGTGCATTGTTGAGGTCGAATTCAAGGGAGCTTAGGTACTAAACAAACCTGAGCAACAGCTTTCGCCATCGGCGCAAAGACTTCTAGTTTGCCGATGATTTTCGCTAGGGGACTGAGGGCTGCCATTGCTCCAGTAGTGACTTCTGCAGTTTGCTGGCCGGCGTCGACAGTTCGTCCCAGGCTAGGGAGCGACATCGCATCCTTTGTTGCTGCAATAATAGCGTCCTTGAAGTCCTTCCGTTGTAGGCCTATCTTGATAAGACCTTGCTTGGACAGCTGCGGTTCGATGGTGACTAGAACCCAAACGTCATTATCTCATGGGTGTAATTTATCTGAAGACACTCACTGCCGTTACTATGTTCTATCTTTGCGAGTAGTTCAGAGATGCTGATCTCTACACAACCGAGGACCTTGTGGTTTTTAAGAAACAAGCTGGCCTTGTTCTTCACAGTGACCGTACAGACTACTTGGTTGACATCGGTTTCACTTCATCCCCTCGAATCAGTCACATTTGTAAGCACAAGATAGAATCACTCTTACAACATCAACTCTTGATTCCAAACTGGATTGCATTCTTGAGTAACCGCGGTGGACTCAACCCGATAAACGGGTTGACCTTCAACTTCGACCTTTAACTCGACGAAGGCACTCGGCTCCTTGGTGGACGAGATGCCGGCAGACTTAATGAGAGGCAGGCCCGAGGCACTTTCGACTACAAAAGAGGCGGACTGTGAGATAGAAACTCATCACATATGTAACCTGCGAATGGTTTTGCCCACCGAAGAATCTGTAATACTGAGGCATAGATGAAATCTTGTTATCGAAGATGGGAGAACAATGCAGGGCTGCGATTGATATCGGGGCCTCGCTCCCAGGCCAAGGCGTTCAGATGCCGAGCCGCACTCAAGAGTGTTATGTAACTCCGAACTCCGCGAACTCTCGAGCTCCGCGGCACTCGAAAGTCCGTGCCACATGCATACTCGATATAATTACAAAAGCAATCTGGAAACGTAATTTTTGGGTCCACTGTTTGTCCACTGTTGATAATTATCATGGAATTCGCACCTCCCCTTAGTGCCTACTAATTAGCCTAACCCGAACCCCATCCCCCACCAACAACATGCCTCGTGAAGAATTTGCGAAATCTGGAGGCCCCTGAAGGCATCTTGGACTTTATTGACACTGTGTCGCCAAGCTTGCCCAAGTCCTGGAAAACTTTTGGTGAGTCGTTCTCTGGACAAACCAACGAAGTACTCACCGGCTTCGACTGGAAAGCCTGCATTTCGGCCGCTACCAGATCCGGAGTTGTATCTTCGACTGGTGCGCCTCGCTTCAAGAGCATTAGCCTTAGCAGATGTCTAGTAAATGAAGTCACGTACGCGAGCATATCTCCTCTTCTTTAAGTCGGGCCGAGTATTCCATTCCTGCGCAATGTAACATTCTGTGATTATAAGCTCAACCAGGATGGTTCGTCTCACGCACGCTAAGTTGAATGAGTCCATTTTCCCTCTCTTGCCTCGGTTTCTTGCTCCACTCCTTGTCCCTGGCATCGCAAAGGTCTTCAAACTTCTTCATGATTGTGCGATCGATGAAGTAGTGGGACCCATCTACAGGGCTATCTGTAGGGCTCCGTTGGCATCGACGGAGCATCGCGCCATCCTCTACTTCGCAAGCGAGTGCCAACACCCAATGATCGGCTCCCTCTGCCCATGATGGGCTTGTATGAAGATGCTCCTGGTAGGTGTCATACTTTTTGACCCAAGAGTCGGATGATTGGTTGCTGTGGATGGCATGTATGGGTATGAGATAGTGTCGCATGATGGACGGAAGGTCTGCCATCCTTTCGGGAGTGAATATTCGAATGAGATAGATCTTGGCCTTGGCCTTGCGGGTTTCACCTGTGCCAACTATGCAAGGCTTGACACCGTCCTTCCAAGGGCCTTGAGTGTATCGGCTTATAGCGGTAGACTGGTATGTGCGGACAGTGATGCCGGAATCTTTGACGCGTTCCAGAAACGGGTGCTTCATGGCTGCACAAACCATGAAGAGCTCCCCACGAGTCGGAGGGCCAGCCTGGACTATTGGTTGGGAATCGCGTGGTGGGGGAGCAGTGCATCGGCTGTTGGTGCATAAAGACATGGTACAAGGTGGGGGTGAATGGAAAGAAGAGATATCTGAGTTTGAGGGAGATGGTTCCGGCTTCAGAGTCTCGTTATATACATGGGTTAAAATTCTGTGCGTTGATTGGAGGGTGCCCTTGACAACTTCCAATAACAATGAAATGGCAGATCATCGAAGTAAGTAATCCTCGGCATTTGCAATCGAGCGGCAAATAAATATACATAACATGCACTAACTAGGCAGTTCACTTGTAACTTATTTAATTTCCATTAAGCTACTCTTCCGGTCTGCTCTGATACTCTGCTCGGGCGACATCATCTCCTTTCCCTAGTCGTTCGAATTTGATAAAGGCCTTGACTGGAGTTTTCCACCGGGGTCCGGGGTGGCGACTGTGAGCATGACAGGTCCTTTATCAGACATCGGCAATAAGAATGAAGTGCACGTAAAATTCGCGCCATCATTATTATCAAAAACGCCTTGGATTTGATGCAGGGGTACTTACCGCGAGGGTTTCAGCGTGGACCGTGGCCTGGATCCACACCCATACACAAGTTATACAACTATAAACAATCTCCAAATAAGGCAATTGTGCCCCCGTTTCCACCTCCGCGGCTCTGTAATTCACACTCAGCGACGAGCCTCCATCACTTATACCTCTCCCTGCGGACCCCGGTGTCGATGTCCGACCCAGCTGCTGGCACGCTGCTATTTCCTACGGCTGGCGCATATGTCGTATTCTCCATTGACGCGGAGATGACACTGGAGGCTCTTCATGATGAACACGTAGCAGAGGTCACCAAAAAGATGCAGACCAAATCTTTTGTGGGATATGTAGCCAAAGTGTGTAACAATACCCTCACACTCGCATCGTTTATCGACTCACATACAAGCATGTATTTAGGCAGACCGTATCATCAATCACGAATCCGAATTCCAGTCATTTCGCGTTGAGATACTTCGCGAAGGGTTTCCACCACGCTTAGAAAAAGAAGGGATTGAACCGGATATGTGTACCCCAGTGTGGCCAACAACTGAGCACCCCTCGTCACGAGCACCTCTTCGCACTGACAAGCCCCTTCCTTGGAAAAACTGTTACCATTCCTCCTTCGATAGCATCATCGTCCGAGTGCCGACCGCATATGAAGACCCGAAGGGAGCTGTGATGCTTCTGGAAAGTGAACTTTCACGTCACAACGAAATCATCGACGATGATCAGCAACGCGCCGATGCGACATTCAAGTCACACCAGCCGATACCAGCTGTGGGAGAGACATCAGCGAACGACGGCCAGATCAGTCCCCGCAACAGAAGCCAGGAATCCCTTGAGAATGAACCTCTTCCTGATGACGATCACGATTCTGCCAAGTCCGCTCAGGACTTTGCACAGGCCATCGTCAACATGGCAGAAATGGACCGACCCCCTGAGACAATGATCACAGTGGAGATGACTTACGACCTCAGTTATGTGCAGACGCTCCCAGACCCTCAGGAATTCTACATCGAAAAGAAGGCTCTTGAAAAGTGAGTAAAATATATGAGACTCCGCCATACCTCACTCACAGCCGCCAGACTGGAGCAAGACACCAAGACTGCCGCCATAGAGCGAGCAAGAAGATTGGATGAAGAAGCCTTCGGTGGCGCTCCGACCCAGTCATCCGCTCCACAGGCAATCGCCCCCAAGGCCGTCAACGGTGCGAGTGCATCCCTTACCTATCAGATCCAGCAGCTCATGTTCAGCCTCAGCGACGCCAGTGCCGTGGCTTACGCGCACTCGCCAGCGCATTGCTTCTATTCTCGACTCAATACTGGCGCGGTTTCGTAGGTCGAAGCCCTCTGCATCGCACGCTACTCCGCCATCATAGTCATGTTGCTTTTCGAACTCACCCTTTCACATTCGCATGCTGGATACAATGCATGTCACTGTCATTACTCTGTTATTCTCGTTAAACTGCTTTACAGTTGCTATTTGTGTTAGATTTCAATCATACCACGCTATTGATATCGCACATAACACTGGGCACTAGTACTGCAATCAATTTGACATTCCCCTCAAAGCCCCATTGGCTACTGCCTGCTTGAAGTATCGCCCAAAATCAATTCAAAGGAGGCTCTTGTACTACTGCAACACCAAGGCTGGTATAGTCTATGCTCCGAGATCTATATCAAGCAGTGACCAGATGTGTTCAAATGGAGCAGAAATGTGCTCGACCATAATCGGAATCCGTTGTGTAACTGATCAGG
>KV417569.1:18731-39290 GCA_001630335.1 Athelia psychrophila
GCGAGAATCATAACTCCGATGCTCGTCGCATCCACGCCCCCAACACCGACCGCCGAAGACCCGTCTATCGGCAGATGCGCGTAGTCCGCAGACACGAGCAGGATCGACATGTCAGCTGCGCAAAATGCACGGATCAACTGGCGGCATAAGCCGCATCACGAGATTCCAAACCAGTCAGCTAATAACATGATAAAAGTACGAATGTGGGTCATAGCACAGTGGATATCGAAGTTGAGGTGCAAGAGGACGTACGTGACGACCGCGACTGCTACCAATGACTTGATGCCTACGCTCTAGGTGAACTGTCTACCAACGACGTCGACAGAAGAACCGGAAGCAACGATTGTCGCGCGTCTTTGTGGCACTGTCCGACTCAAAGCAGGCGGGGCGCAGAACTCAACAACGAGGGCCCCGATTGACACAAGTAGTATACCGAGAAACAGACGCCTGTATATATTAGACCCCTACACTAGCCTCCGCGCTTTCTTCCCAGCCACGGTGGGGGTGGTAGGAGAAGAGCAGTGACTTTGAACAGTTGGTGACTCGGACCGGGTTCAGACTCGGAAGTGTCAGACTTTCACGCGCCACAGCTCTGCAATAATCTCCTCATGCAAGATGGAAGTTCATGACAATAGCATAGGGGCCAGTGCAGAAACGTGGTAAACATGCAGTCAAATATAAATGATCAGTCCAGTTGATAGGACTTGACAGCTAAAATCCTCAATTCCTACGGCATCCGAATCAAGCGAGATCATGGCAGTACAATCTCCAGGGTAGATAATGTCCAGTTGGAAGCTATCTAGCCTGAAAGATCGATAGTTGTCTGAGCAGGATACTAATATCCAATTATAGAATTATCGAGGTGGCACATTAAAGATTCCTCCACGTTAAAACCTATGGGGCTGCCTAGCCCCATACTTCCCCATGAGATTTCATCTTTGGTTCATATGAATCCGAGCTGTACTTGTAGAGATATCGCGTACATGCTCGAAAATTGGCCCAAATTGACCACGGCCCAGTCACATTTCACGTGCTCACTCCCGCGTCTAACTAACCACGGGGCTGTCTAGCCCTCAAAAAATAGCGTTGTTTTCACTATCTACTTGTGTCAATCGGAGCCCGCGTTGTTGAGTTATGAGCCCCGCAAGATTTGAGTCGGAAAGTGCCAAAAAGACGCGCGAAACCGCCGCGTCCAGTTCTACTGGGCAATAATCTGGAGCTAAAGACTTAATTTTCAAGACCCGTGATGCAAGTGGACTCACGACAGCTTTCACGAGCGCAGTGCGCTCGGCGCATATCGAAGCCTCATAGAAGGCGTTGACGAGCGCAAGCGCTCAAGACGATCATCGGCGACAAGAAGCGCGGCACCAACGCGGAATTTTGAGTATGGGCTCCTTTGCTGGATAACGCGTCAATCTTACGCGCCGGGGTGCGATTGGGGGATGGTGATCACCCTCGATTGCGGCTTTGATTAGATTCTCCCTATCGGGTACAGACATGGTCCAGATTCGTGCGGACATGAATTTCGATAGTTTCCTACAGTCCGCACCTCTGTCCAAGTTGGCGTTCAATGAGAGAAGCCTGATCGCGGAGTCTATCATTGAAGCCATTCGTCTCTCTCGATAAATATTTCTACACCATAGTGTTATTCATCGGCCGTCTAGCTCAGTTGGTTAGAGCGTCGTGCTAATAACGCGAAGGTCTTGGGTTCGACCCCCACGATGGCCATTGAATTCTTTTTGCCAGCCTCGCCGACATGGTCGCCAATCATTTGATCAAACGTATGTAGTATCCCCAAGGTTCCGTACCTCTACCTACACACGTCAATGTATCCCGCGGGATGTGCTCGCAAGAAACTAACTGACTGGCACTCCTACATAGATCCATCTAGCAGTAACAAGCCAAGTACGTGAAGCAGACATGAAAGCAGTAGGAGGGAGAACATACGCAACACCGACTGTGCGGACCACTTCCTGTTGGGCAGCTGCTCGATCAAGAGACAGCGATGGCGGTTGAGTGGCATTGGAGGGCAGTAGATAATGGCGCGTCGCATACTTGTCCGAGGATAACGAGATGAGGTTGCCTACGAGGAACGGGTCCATGTGCAATGGCGTAAGACGCAGCGAGGAAGAGAGTAGAGGCTTGTGCACGCTTCGAGCGAGTGTCAGACTCTATGAATTTCATTGATATATCAGGAAGCTACAGGGCCGCCACAGGCCAATTGGAGCAGCCATGGTAATATTATAGCCTATTATAGCGTAGATAATAACAATTAGGAGGTGAAAAAAATCCCCATCCCCTGATAGGTACACTGAGGCAGAGGGGTCCGAAGGTGAGGCTAGTGAAATTCCACTGGTGCGGCAAGTTCGGAGTCCAAGCCACCATTCCTGGCCCGCCGATCACATTTCCAGTTGAGCCCGACACGGAATTCCCACCATTCGGATCCCAGCGTCCGAGGAATAGGTCTTCCTGATCTCGCTCACCACTTTGCTTATTATTTCGAGCAACCACCCCCCAGACAGGTTCAGACTTGACATACTTACCTCGGTCTCATGATCATACTTGCACCGGCCGCCTCTAACTTTTTCGGCATCGAAAACCATCACAGTTTTGTCACCCTGTATGATGCACCCTGGTGCACCCCAGATCTCCCAATCATTCGCCTAGGGCAGAATAATCTATCTGCGGCCTTCATGCTCCTTCATACTTGCAACGCACAGCGTTCCGCCATGGTTCCACGCTGTTTCGAAGCCCGTTGGGAGAAATTCGGAGCCGCTTGCCTTCGGAACATCTCTTAGCCTAAGCGACGGCATGGCAATGGAATGGCATGACTTCCGCGAAGATACGCACGTCTACTTAAACATCGCTGGTCGTGCCCGGATGAGCCCATTCTTAATTATACGCCCGTCTCGGCCCGCCACTCTTTATCGTCCAACATATTCATGCAGCTACTTGCGTTTCTACCAGTCCTGAGTGCTCTCGTGCCACATATCTACGCACGGGATCACAAACACTACGATGCTACACACCTACTGCGTATACGAAATATCGTTCAGGAGACCGCACTCGCCGATTCATACGACTTTGTGATCGCTGGGGGAGGTGTTGCCGGGTTGGTCCTCGCGAGCCGGCTCTCTGAAGACGCAAACACCACCGTCCTGGTCATCGAAGCAGGCGGAACGGGGGACGATGTTGCCAGTTCCATCAGTGAGCTTTTTCTTGTTGCATTATGCCAACTGCACTCGCCCCAGTACTCAGCGTTGGGTATATGTAGATGTTCCTGTGAACTGCTATTACGACTCCCTTCTAAACACCGCCGCCGACTGGGCCTACCAGACTGTGGCCCAGCCCGATGCAGGGGGCCGCAACTTCGCTTGCCCGCGCGGCAAGATCCTTGGTGGCTCGTCTGCGATCAACGGTCTGTACCTCGTACGCCCGTCACAGATCGAGGTGGACCTGTGGTCGAGCATGATCGCGTGCGAACCCGGTGACAGTGTCAGTGCGGCTGCGTGGAACTGGGACAACATGTTTGCGGCGATGAAGAAGACCGAGACGTTCACGCCACCTAGCGCAGCGATCCAGTCCGAGGGCGATATCCAGTACAATGCTTCGAACCACGGCACGACTGGGCCATTGCAGCACTCGTACCCCGGCTAGTGAGTCGCTTTCATTCGTAATGGTATGCATCTAATCGTTTGCTGACTTTGCGCGTAGCATGTACCCCGTGGTCGGCAACTGGTCTTCTACCTTGAGCGCAGTTGGTGTCCCCCCGAGCCCGGACGCAGCGGGTGGCCAGGCATGGGGCAGCTACATCGCCACCTCGTCCATCAACCCCGCGAATTGGACGCGCTCCTACGCGCGGTCTGCGTATCTCGATCCACTCCCGCCGCGCGCGAATCTAGCGGTGTTGACGGGGAACACCGTCACGCGGCTCATCTTCAGCGGAAATTCGGCTGGTGGGGGCAATCTGACCGCGACGCAGGTGGAGTACGCGAGTGGGGCGAGCGCGGTGAGGAAGACGGTCAATGTGGGGAAGGAGGTGATCCTGGCTGGGGGCGCAGTGGGGAGTCCGCAGATTCTGATGTTGAGCGGTGTGGGGCCGCAAGGCGTGTTGACGTTTGCGGGTGTGAACGCGAGCCTCGTTCTTCCTGGTGTCGGGCATCACTTGCAAGACCACTTGGTATGTCATCTCTCTGTGTGGTATTGCTTGGGCGAACAGTGTACTGATTTAATTTATCGCATAGGCTACTGGGGTTGCCTGGTCCACTTCGGGAGCCACCGACGCATCGACGTACAAGAGCCAATACAACGCAACCCCCTCGACCTCATCCCCCTTCCTGTCCTTTGTCAACTCCGCCACTGCCTACGTCAACGTCTCCACGCTCCTCGGGGCGGACGCCGTCGCCGCCTTCCAGTCCAACATCACCTCCTTCCTCCCAACGGCACTTTCGACCGGGCTTGTGCCGAGCACGGACCCAACGGTCATCGCAGGCTACGAAGCGATCTATAACGCCACCGCGAACACGATCCTCACGAGTCCCGTGGGGCAAGTCGAGCTGCTGCTCTCGCTGACAGGCACGGCGAGTGTTGCGGTGCAGGTCGCGTTGCAGCACCCGTTCAGGTAAGCTTCTTGCCATAACCGTTCTTGTTATGTTAGTATCGCGGCGCTGATCGTTTGTTTCGGTATTTACAGTCAAGGGCAAATATACATCGACTCAGCTGACCCGTTCGCGTACCCCGCAATCAACCCGCAGTACCTGTCACACTTTGCCGGTTCGTGGACTCACCCCTTTTGCAGTAGCACGCGATCTCATGACACACGATGCCCCCAGATACCGTTTTGATCCGCGAAGGCCTCAAGCTCGCACGCCAGATCGGACAAACCGCGCCGCTCTCACACGCTCTCGGCGCGGAGCTCTCCCCCGGCTCCGCGGTCAACACCGATGCGGAATGGGACGCGTTCATCGCAGGTGCAGTGCAGACTGAATACCACCCGTCGGGGACGTGCGCCATGTTGCCGCTAAGCCAGGGCGGGGTGGTGGACGCGAACCTGAAGGTGTACGGTCTGGGTGAGCGCGCATAAATATGCGAGATGGCAAATTAGACTGACTGAGTTACAACCTGTAGCCAATGTACGGGTGGTCGACTCCTCCGTTTTCCCCATCGAGTTTTCTGCTCATGTGCGTCGTTTACTGCTTTCCATCCTGTTTAACCCGAAAGCATATACTCATATGTTTGAATTGCAGCTTCAAGCCCCCACGTACGCCCTCGCGGAGCAAGCCGCCGACATCATCCGCGCGCAGTATAACAACGGCTCGCTGCCGTGGCAGCCCGCGCCCTCCGTCACTAGCAGCTCATCATCCGCGCCCACTGCATCGGAATCCACGACGGCCACTCCGGGAAGCAGTAGCAGCGGCTCTACACCATTAAGACCGCGGGCCATCGGTGGTGTCCTGGTTGCACTCCTGGTTGTAAGTCAAGCCTATCTCGTGTAATTCACGCCATACGTCTGCCACATGGATTTGAATCGCTTCTAATTGGACCTTTTGCATTGGATTGCTAATTATTATTTACTGTAATGCATCACTTGCTATCTTGGACACATGTTGTGGACGCCCATAACTATACAGATAACTTTGGACATTGCCCCACTGTAGCCCCCACTCTTTTGACTTGTCTTGTATATAATTACCTATGGGATCTAGCGATACCCCCTCTCTGTTGTTTATCAAAGCTTCTAATTGAATTTGCCAAGTTGATGGTGGCATTGTGTATAATATCGTCGGAAGGCAGTTTGTTTGCATTTCACGGAGCTAATACCGCCAGCCAAGCCCAATCAAGCACCCATTTCCTTTGTGCTACAACCGTCACTCTCTTTCACTTCCGCTCTTAATTTGCTGTTCAATAACGTTCAATCTACGTTTGACTGCGTATGTTATCCAAGGTTCCTTATCTGCGCTATCCAAAGGGCACCTCAAAGTCGTGCAGGGTCTCCAATAGGACCATTCCTCTAAATGTACGGCGACAATTTTGATGGTGCCTTAAAATGGGGGACCGGTCTATTCCAGCCGGCCTTTGAAGCAACATCTGGGGCCTCACTAGTACTTCAACAACTGCTGAGCGAATAACACTGAAACAAACCAGCTGGGAGCTGCAAATAACGGCTGATGACCGGATGCCTGCTTGGCAACTGAAACATATTTGGTCTTGCGCGGGGTTGGTGGACAGCGAGTTCACGACCACTGGCGATAATGCCGCATTTTCTGGAAATCATCGCCCGTGTTGGATTTATTCTATAACACCGCGGGATATACGCCATTCGCCAGAGATAATATCCTCTTACGCACGACGAGTGGTGGCGGCGACGACTGAGGCGCTATGTTCCTGAATTTGATAAAACTTATTTTCTGCAACAAAAATAAGCCGAACCTCACCACCGCGGGATATATGCCATTCGCCAGAGATAGCAGACTCTTACGCACGACGGGTAGCCGCGGTGGCGGCTGAGGCGCTGTGGTCCTGAAGGAGTATGTATATGATAAAACTGGTTTTACCTCTGCAATTTTCTTTCTCCTTCAGCATCTACCATGTCGACGCTACCTGCAATCCTCGAGGGTGGCCATACGAAGCGAGAGGCTGTAAAATTGCATGGGTCCGCCCTTGCCCTTCTAACTTTTCAAACTCTCGGTGCGTCGTGATCGAAGCTTGTGCTTCTTTCGAATTCTAATCCAGAAGCCTCCAGGGATCATCTACTCTGACATCGGCACTTCCCCCTTATATGTACTCAACGGCATCTGGCCCTCGTCAGGAGCTGTTCCTTCTGAAGAGGACGTGATTGGTGGCATTAGCGCCATTATTTGGGCGCTGACGCTGTTGCCCCTACTGAAATATGTGCGTTCAGGTGCTCTATGACTCCTATGGACGTGTGTTTAATTTTCTTCACAAACACCAGGTCTTCATTTCGTTGCATTTTGGAACCCACGAAGGCGAGCGAACTTTACCAAAAGTCGTAGACTACCGCTGAACTCCCGCCGCGTACAGGAGAGGGAGGCACATTTGCTCTTTATCAAGGGCTTTTCCCACCCGATGACCCGGACCTTGATGACCGGACGCTCACTGGAGATAGTTACAAGCAAGGATCTTCCAAGACTGGAGGCTCCCGGCGCATGAAAGAGTCGTTCCGGTGGCCTTTGCTTGCATGGGTAGGCATTCTCTCCACGAGTACATCCGGCATCTAATCGATGACTGTAGTGTCTTTTTGGTACCAGCTTGACGATAGCAGACTCTATATTCACCCCCGCAGGTCTCCGAATTGTTATACACAATTTGATCGCTGGCTTATATTTTTTCTTTCAGTATCCGTCACTTCTGCTGTGGGGGGGATCGCTGTCGCCAAGCCTTCTATTATCAGCGACACGGTTCCAATATCGATAGCTATCCTGGTCGTTCTTTTCGTTGGCCAGAGCTTTGGCACGGCCAAACTGGGATTCATGTTCTCGCCAGGTACGCTCGCTGCTATTCTTGATAGCTTCCCGCAGCCTGTTGATGCAAAGATAACAGTTGCACTCGTCTGGTTCGTGATCCTTCTCGCCACCGGCATCTACAACTGCACGTTCTACCCTGGGATCTTCCGCGCAATCGACCCCTCTCGCGCGGTCATGCGTTAGCCCTTCTTTTCTTATGCAAACTCATCAGACTGATATTCCTCCTAGTTTTCGTCCGCACCAAAGATTACTCCATACTTTCTGGAGTGCTCCTCGCCGTTACTGGATGTGAGGCGATGTTTGCAAAGTATGTCCTTCCCGTCACAATCAGATCACAGCTCACTGACACGATTTTCAGTCTCGGTCACTTCAACATGCTGTCAATTCAAGTGAGTTCAAATCGTCACAATGCTCATCGAGACGTCTCTGATTCCATCTCAGATCTCCTTCTCCACTTTCGTATTCCCCTCTCTCGTTCTGGCCTATCTTGGACAAGGAGCACGACTCATACACGATGGAGAAGCGGTGCTCACAAACATCTTCTACAAGACGATCCCAGGACCGGCCAACGGCCCGCTCTTTTGGTGAACATTACCGCGAACATCATTAGTTTCTCCATTGACCCTTCCTCGCAGGATTGTTTTCGTTTTTGCCATTTTGGCCACAGTGCGTCCAAATGTGCAGGTTGCATGCTGGCTTTCCGATTAATGCTTCTACAGATTATCGCATCGCAAGCCATGATCTCGGCTACCTTCAGTTTGATCCAACAAATCATTACCATGAAGGGCTTACCTCCGTGAGCAGTGCGGTTTTAACTGGCTACAGTAACTCTGACATAGGCTTATTCGTCAGGCTTCGGATGAACTGCACGTCTGAAATCATTCAGGGCCAAATCTATATCCCTGCGGTGAATTATACACGTGCGTATTTGTTACTGACTAATATGAGAGCTCGACTGACAACCCGCCTAGTGCTTGTCGCTGTGATAATCGTCGTCGCAGCATTCAAGAGCCTCACAGCCTTGACTAATGCTTACGGGTGTGTACAGAGCCAATCACTTGGGGTGTGCGGTATGCTCACACGACGTTCGATAGCTTTGCAGTTGCCACAGTGATGTTCTCCACCACAATTCTTATCGCGATTCAAATGCGCTATGTAAAGCACTTGCCCTGGGTTGTCGGACTCGCTTATTTTGTCGTATTTGGGTTCTTTGACGGTATGATATTGGCTTTTCATTTCCAAGATACATAATTTTACTGACACGTGGGCTGCAAGGCCTTTTCTGGGGCGCGGCTCTTACCAAGGTCCCCAAGGGGGCTTGGGTGCCCCTCGTGATCGGCGTTGTATTGTGAGTTTATAGACGACTTACGTCTAAATCACTCCTTGACAATTGCACTGCAGGATGCTGTTCATGCTGTTCTGGACGTGGGCCAAGGTATGTGATATAATCGAGAATTTATCTCGTCATAGCTCAACACCACGAACCCTAGCGGTTGGAAGATCAGTTCGACGGCGCGAACCGCCGCAATCTACGTCACTTCATTCTTAATGACAGCGGCCACCAGAAAGAAACACTCTCGCTTTCACCCAATGTCCAATTTGCTCAGAGTGATGCCAGCGATCTCGACGAAGAAAATGAAGGCGGTCCGTCCTACTACTTCCTCTCTCGCACAACAAGCGGCGACGTGGAAGGAAAAGCTTCGCCGATGGAAGAAAAAGCTTCGCCGATGGAAGAAAGGAGAGAATTGCCTCGTATTCCGACTTGTGCCATCTTCCACAAGCTCAAAAGTGGGAAGGGAGTCCCACATACATTTATCGGTAAGCGCCGACGGTCGTGATTACAGAAATTGATGCTAACTTTTCGTCTAGGCTTTATTCGCCAATGGCCCGCTCTTCCCCGAGTGGTGGTGAGCATCCCTTTCGAATGCCAATAACTCGAAGCGGGTTATTCAATCCCTTCCCTTCCAGATATTCCTATCTACACGGGTTTTACCAGTTGCCCGAGTTCCCGTCGAAGAGCGCTATGTGGTCGACAAAGTTCGATCAGTGGATGGTAAGGGAAATTCCTGCTCACCTCCGTATGATGGCTGACATTGATTCTCTTCAGGGTTCTACGGTGTCACCTATTTCGTTGGTTTTAGAGATTCTTTCGCAGTTCAGGTGAATCTTCATGCGCGACACATCCTTTGGTCAGATTCACGCTGACATTTGCTTAGATCAGCGACATCATCGACCGAATTTGTGTGCTTGAGGTCGGCGCTGATCCGAACAGCTGTTCTGAGAAGGTCCGCGAAATTAGGCAGGTTGCTGGGAACACAACGCACATGTATGTGCTTACGCTTCTTCTCCTCCTCATGTTCGTTATGGCTAATTGCATTGGCAGGGTCCCACACTATCACGTCACAAGCCGACGAATTACAGGAGGGAAGATGAAGGCCGCATTTAGTTGGACAAGAGCGTTTTTAATCGAAGGGATATATCGCCGCTTAGGTATGCGTCATGAATGGCACAACCCGTACAACACTCACCTCCGTCGACAGTGACCATGTTCCCTGAAACTGCAAACTGGATGACATCTGCCGACGAGTAAGACCCTCCTTGCATTGATGGTATTCTACGCTAATCCCCATGACAGGATTATCCATGTTGGAATCAATGCTACTATTTAAATGGCAGGCCAGAAGAACGATGTGTTGGGCGTGAAGAGGCTGTGAAGAGGTTACTTTTTCAATTCAGTTACCACTACATGTACATTTTTATGTATCCACGAGCTTGAAACTAGCTGTTGAAATTGCTAGACGTGCTTAATCTTACTCGCTGTGAACCGCGACTTACAACCTCAAGGAAGACGAACTTCGAATTCCGGCAGCAATATGAGTGTCCACTAGTGTCATTTCTGATCTGTCCGAGTCGCCTTCCCCCTCTCCAAAACGCTTTCCATTCTGTCTGCCCTACGGAGAGTCGGAGACTAGACCATTCCCTGCTGCTCGATGTCCACTGCGCGCTATGACAGCGCATCACCCTCAGTTGCCCTCGAGAAAGGCGCGTACCGCATACGCGCCGCCCCCCGCCGTCGCTGCTCTTCCGACGCACCGAGGCTTGTGCCCAAGCCCTCCATACTCAAGAGGCGGGAGATGCACACTGCCATGCTCTTACTCCTCCTCGCCAGCGCGACGCTGACGTCTTTTGGCACGGCCTACTACCTGTTCGCGACGAGGTGGGCCCATTCCGCACTGGCCATTACTTTGCCCGCTGAGTCTGACGCTACCCTTCAAGCCACCGCACGATATGATCGGGGCACGCCTGCGGTACATACATCGAATGTTGATAGCATTGTCAATATTAATGGCAATGAAGACGCGCGCTTCCTGGCATACCTCCCGCACAGCGGCTTCCACAACCAGCGCATCGCGTTCGAAAACGCGCTCGTCCTCGCCTACATTCTCAACCGCACGCTGCTTGTCCCGCCCGTCCGCCTTGGCTCCAAGCCGCTGCGCTACGTCGCGTTCGCCCGCCTCCGCCAGCACCTCGCCCTCTCCGGCAAGGAGGGCCTGCAGCACTGCGCCCGCGTGTCCCAGCACATCCAAGTGCCGGACGAATGCACGGGCTACTTTGACTACACGCATATCGAGTGGGAGTGGCTCGTGGACCTCGCAGAGGTGAAAGCCACACAGCGGCTCGTGCGCGCGGCCTGGGCGGCTGGGAATCTGGGGCTACCTGATAATGATAATGAGAAGGACACGCTCACGCTGCGCGACGAGAACGCGTACGACTTCCGCTTCCTCGACGCCCCCCAAGAACAAGACCAGGGAAGATACCTGAACAGCATCCAGATATCGACCCTTGCCTCCGCGCCGCAGCGCCTCATCCAGCTCGGCACCCTGTTTGGCTCGTCCCGCTTGCGCCTCAAAGCGCCCCTCAACATCGCGCATCGCACGGAAATCCGCAGAGCGATGGCATATTCGAATCCGCGTCTTAACGCGGCTGCTGACAGGATACGCGACGCGCTGGGGGGGAGGGGGCGGTACCTCGGCGCGCATGTGCGGGTCGGCGATGCGCATTTTAAGGCGAACGCGGCGGGGAACGCAAGAGTGGTCTGGTGGAGGCTCATCATTGAGGTGCTGGGGGTTAGCGAGGAGGCGGCCCTCGAGCTGGAGCGGCATGCAAATGCGAATGAAACCTCATCGTCTGAGTCTGAGGGTTTACCACCGCCTGTACTCTCGCCCGACCGCGCCGCCCTTCGGACCCCGCACGCGCCCCTCCCTCCGCTCCCCAGGATATTCACCCCCCACCTGCCCTGCCGCGCCGCCCTGCACACGCGCCGCACCCTGCTCCGCCTCAATGCCCCGCTCTTCCTCGCGACCGACGCGCGCCACCCCCTCCAGGATCCGGCGCTTCGCCTATTTCTGCGCACCTTCCCCTGCACCTTCTTCCTCTCCGACTTTTCCGCGCTCACGGCGCCGCCGGGCGGTGGGGACGGGTGGGAGCGGCAGTTTGGGCTCCCGTTCCTGGATGCGCTGGTCGCGGCGCGCGCGTGGGCGGTGGTCGGCACGGCGGGGAGCACGTTCAGCCGGTTCGTGGAGGATGTGCTGTGGCGCGTGGAGTGGGGGTGGGAGATCGTGCAGCGGGGTTGAGTCTCAGTTCTTGTTGTTTGGGATCTTGGGTTGGCTTCTCGGTTTGTGAGAGTCGGAAAGGGTGGTATATCTTGTACAATGCGCTGGTCTGTAGCAAATAGTTCTGTATTCTTTATTTATATGTGATGGTTCCAGATCCTCAATGTGCATTGGTCTAGCTTTAATGGTCGGTCAGCCAGCGTGCTCAAGTCTAGGCGTATCCTGATTAGTCTGGGACGCAAGGTTTCTTACAGTGCTACTGGCGCCGGTCAGTGGCACAGTCGACGCCCCAATCGACGTCCTACCACCACATCCAATTAACTATCTCGCCCAAATTTACCCTTTGTATCGATTTATTCCTCTAAAAACATCACTGTTGAAGGTTCGTTCTATCCAAACTATATACGCTTTGTTGCGAGTTCTAACAGAAGGTTCTGACAAAGATCGTCTTTTTCGATCACTAGATCTCCCAGTGAACAAGCCTCCACCATGGAAGAAGCTTCACAAAACCGGATAGCTTCAATAGCTACACAGATTGAAGAGCTTGAAAATATTCGGACTCCTCTTGTTCTGAAACTCGCCGAACTGGAGCGATCTCTACAGTCCCTGCGACTCGAATACAACACAATCGTGAACCAGACCGCCCCCATCGCCTCCCTGCCAAGCGAAGTACTAGCAGACATATTTGAGGAGTTACATGCCTCACAGCAGGCAGAACAAACATATCCCCTCACGAAGCGTTCCGAGATGGTTATATCCCATGTGACGATACGTTGGCGGAGCGTCGCCCTAGGATCCCCCAAGCTTTGGACTCAGATCCCCCGCATATCCGGCCCCAAGCTTTTGGGTCACGCCCAAGCGTACCTCGAAAGGTCCAAAACATTACCGATCGACCTTGACGTGC
Organism: Athelia psychrophila; assembly: GCA_001630335.1. Lineage (NCBI taxonomy): Eukaryota > Fungi > Basidiomycota > Agaricomycetes > Atheliales > Atheliaceae > Athelia > Athelia psychrophila. Next base: position 31,733 of record KV417569.1, read on the forward strand.
GATGGGAGCGGAACGAACCCACGCAAGCATATTACCATCTGCTAGGGCCGCACATCGATCGCTGTCGCCATCTTCGCATGCTAGCCTCTGCTTTCAAAGACTTGATCGCCCAGATCAACATTTTTTCTGCGAAGAACGCTCCCTTCTTACAGTCGATGGAATTGGTGTGCACTGCTTCGATCGAGGACGAGGACGAGGGCGAAGTCGAAGGCGAAGACGAAAACTTTTCATCGCCAGATGTTCTTTCCGGAGGGGCACCGCTTCTTTCTGCCGTGCACGTCGTTGGCATACCACTTTCCCGCTGCATCCCGCTACAAGCTTCGAAGTCCATCACAGTAATGTGCCTCGAGAGACTAGATCGTGATGCGCTGCTCCACGCGCCTAATTTGGTGCATCTGATGCTTGACCAGTTTCAACTGGCCGACGAAGTCCTCGATCCAGCCTCCCCGATTACACTTGCGCATCTCAAAACACTGTCGATAGACGTTTCTGACGCGCGCGAAGGGCAATTTGCAACGTTTTTCATGCTGTTTAGCGCGCCATCTCTAGAAACCCTCTATCTGCGGCACTTTACAGATAACGACTTCAATGCATTTCCGCCTGCCAAATTCCCGGCCCTCCGTCACCTCGTCATCAATTCCTACATAAGTCATGAATCCATTTCCGAGCTAGCGATCGCCTGTTCAAACATCACACATCTCACATTTATTGACCACCCACAACTCGGAATCCTCCATGCGTACACGGTCATCGGCACGATGGATGCTATTTCTGATGTGCCTGCCCCCAGATATTGGCAAAAATTGCACACACTTTCTCTTCCCACATATTCGGATGCAGCTGTGATTGAAGACGTTGTCCTTGCACGGCGGGAGCTCGGAGCGCCTCTGCAAAAGATCGTGATGAAAAAGGATGATGGACAGTGGCCTTCAATCATCTCGGGCGTTTGCTCTAACGGAGTCAAACTCGAAGAGTGCAAAGATCCCATACAGGCACTCTTTGCCTCCTGGAAGAATTGGTCGTCTTGGGGGTAGAGGAGCGAGGAATAGAAGAGTACTCGGAGAAGATTATCTGTCAGTAGATCATAGTCATATACTTGTGCTCATATACCTGAGTTTCTTGCAGGTTAGTCAAATCCATTATGCTAAGGAACGAACGAGTCCGAGTTTTATTATGTTACGATTTGAGGTTCCAGTATGCCCTGCATATCCAGCCACACGAGCGGAGGGATTGTTTTCGGGCCACTGGACCCTTGTGATAAACTGGCAGATTGATCTCTTTCACGACGCAGTTTATTCCGTAGTACAACAATGCTTATCTTCATTATCCTCGGGGGAGCTCCAGGTCCTCCGGGCCAAAGCTATCAGGCAGCAGCTCTCCGATGCTCGTCTCCTTCACGCCCCCAATACCATCCGCCGCCGACCCATCCTTCGGCGGCTGCGGGTAGTCCGCGGGCACCAGTAGAATTGGCATGTTCGGTGTGCAGAACTCACGGATGACCTGGCGGCAAATGCCACAGGGCGAGAGCGCGGATTTAACGTCGCTGGTAATTTCGCGCTGAGATCAATTGAATGATGGGTGGACGAGGACGTACGTGACGACCGCAAGTGCTACAAATGACTTGGTGCCTTCGCTCTGGTCGTGTTAATCTTTTGGATTGAAAGCTTGAAGATTCGATTTATAAACTCACGACAGCTTTCACAAACGCAGTCCGCTCGGCACATATCGTGCCCCCGTATGAGGCGTTCTCGATATTGGCTCCCTTGATGATCGTGCCATCTGCCGCAAGAAGCGCAGCACCGACGCGGAATTTCGAGTACGGGCTATACGAGCCCTCTTTTGCTACATTGTATAACGTGGTAATAAGTCAATCTTGCGTGCCGGGAAATTGCGATGGCAGGAGGTGATAGCATACCCTCAATTGCGGCTTTGATCAGATTCTCCCTGTCAGGGACGGACATGCTCCAGATTGTAGTGGACATTCGGTTCGGGGATGTCGAAGTTGATTTCGATATCAGAAGTCTGGACAGCAGATCGAAGCAAAATCAAGGAGCTATCGGAAGCAGGTGACATTGCTGTCGGAATTCGGACCACACCCAGTAGCGCCGATTCGTCTTGCTCTTTGAGCTTCAAGCTTCAAGCTTCAACGTTTCAACGTCTGCATGAGGCCAAGATTGTTCAGAGTTGCATAGCTGTTTTTGAGGTCTTCCTTCGTGTCAATCTATGCCAGGATTTCCACCTCCAATGCTCTCTACTAGCGGACCGGTGAGCCTGCTCGTATATGCTCTCTGCGACGCACTGATGCAATGATATACTTAAAGGTTTTCAACAACCACGCGGCTGGCAATGCCCATATCAGTAACATAAACGGCAATATCATCAATGGCAATGTATATATGCTGAGTACAGATGAAGGTAACGGCGCACCGATGCCATCTCATCGTCTTTCAAGTCTGCTTATACAGCACGCGATAACTTAGAAGATAAGATATACCGATGGTTGGATGCTCCGGATAGCTCCGGCAACTTTCATGCAGCGCGAGAAAAGCATCATGAGCAGACTGGCACATGGTTTATTGAGGGAGAAGATTACATTTGATGGAAAGAAACACCGGACTCGGCACTGTGGGTGTACGGAACGCGTGAGTCTTGTAATACACTCCGGCAGAACCAAGACTCAATATATATCAATCGAACGCAGCAGGGTGCGGGAAAACAGTCATATGGTGCGCTTCGAACCCCCTTCTGCATAGGAGACGGAAACTGATGACTGCGAAACATCTTCAGCTCTACCATCATCGAAAATATACGGGAAGAATGCGCGGTAGAACCGACGTTCGCCTGCGCGTATTTCTTCTTTGACAGCCGAAATGGACAAACCGAGCTGTCTCTGTATGGTAAATTCATTCGCTCGATTATCAGGCAGCTATCTCACCAGTCTGCTGGCTTTCCAACGCCTTTGGTGGAACTTTATGATGGCGGACAGCAGCGGCCATCCATTGCATCGCTTCAACTCACCCTGCAGACAATTGCCAGCGGGTTCGAGCGCACATACATCATTGTAGACGCGCTGGATGAGTGCATCGATAGGGAGAAGGTGATGGCGTGGATTGCGCAACTGATGCAATGCAAAGCTGGGAATATGCATGTCCTGGTCTCGAGCCGACGGGAGACTGAAATCGAGGAGCAATTCAACGCGATCCCAGCTCTGGCTCGTACGCCGCTTACAGGGGCACGAGCAGACGCAGATATCAAGGTGTTCCTTGATACGATGCTGTCCAAAATGACCAACAAATGGGATGCGCAAACCATAGCGCGCGTCAGAGAGATATTGATTGCTGGCGCGGATGGGATGTGCGTATAAATACTGCCAAAGTGATATGCTCAACTCACCGAGTATTGATTAGGTTTCGATGGGTGGCTCTACAGATAGCCGAGCTTTCAAAGTGTCGCAGTCGAAAGGCTGTGGAGGACCAGCTGCGAACATTGCCCAAGGATTTGGACGGGATGTATGAGAGAGCTCTCTTGAGAAGCCCCAATCGCCTTGAGCTCAAGCAATTTCTTCTCTGGTTGGCATTCTCCACGCGTCCTCTTGTGCTCGAAGAGCTTGCCGACGTCGTGACGGTGGATCTTTCGTCAACCGACACACCGTCCTACAATGGCAACCTTCAGTACTTTGCTGCCACTGACGTGCTGGTTACCTGCTCCAGCTTTGTTACCGTGGTTGAAGGTATGTCTCTAAGCAAGCGTCAAAATAGCTTGCTTGTTAAATGACTATTTAGGGGGCGTCAAACTAGCGCACATGTCCGTCAAGGACTATCTGGTGTCGGACCGTTTGAAGACCGGACCGGCATGTTATTTTAGCATCAGCGCGCTGCTTGCTCACTCGCTGATCACCAAGACCTGTCTGGCCTATCTCTTCCATCTGGGAAGCCTTCCCGCCATCGACAGCCGTTCTGTGTGTGAATCTTTCCCGTTGGGCCATTACGCCGCGAAGTATTGGATAAGCCACATGCGATTAGGCGGCAACGACGACGAGCATGTCTCGCAAATGATGGACTGTGTATTCTCGCTCGACGGGAATGCCTTATCCCATTGGGTTCGCTGGGATGATCCAGATCGACCCTATTCCGAGGGCGCAAATTATGACAAGCCGTCTGCAGAAATTGCTTCACCACTATATTATGCTTCGGTGCATGGTCTAAACACTATAGTGCAGCAGCTTCTAATAAACGGAGCAGCTGTGAATGCACAAGGAGGGTACTACGGCAATGCCCTACAGGCTGCGTTGTCAAACGGCCACGATGAAATCGCCCAGTTGCTGCTCGATCGGAGGGCAGATGTGAATGGTCAAGGGGGGTAATATGGTAATGCCCTGCAGGCCGCGTCAATCGGGGGTCACGCTAAAATCGCCCGGTGGCTGCTCGAGCAGGGGGCAGATGTGAATGGACAAGGAGGGTACTACGGTAATGCTCTAGAGGCCGCATCAATGGGGGGTCACAATGAAATTACCCAGTTACTGCTCAGGCAGGGGGCGGATGTGAATGGGAAAGGAGGGTATTACGGTAATGCCCTAGAGGCCGCATCAATAGGGGGTCACAACCAAATCGCCCATTTGCTGCTCGAGCAGGGGGCAGATGTGAATGCGCGGGGAGAGGATTACGGCAACTCGCTGCAGGCCGCATCAGTGGGGGGTCACATTGCAATGGCCCGGTTGCTTCTCGGGCAAGGGGCAGATGTGAACGCGCAAGGCGGGTACTACGGCAATGCCTTGCAGGCTGCATCACGTTGGGGCCACGATAAAATCGTCCATTTACTGCTTGAGAAAGGTGCTGATGTGCACGCCCTAGGAGGGGCGTGGAGAAGTGCATTGGAGGCAGCAAGGTCACGCTATCCCGGTAATAAGCTGGTTGTAGGCGTACTAATCGAGCACGGTGCCCTTGACGCACTAAGAGCCAACAGCGAGGATGCACATGACGAAAATGAGGTCAGGGCGGAGAGCGAGGAAGATGATTCTGGAGAAGAGTGGGCCTCAGCGGAGGAGGATCCAGATGATAGCACCGCAGATTAGATCATGGCGCCTATAGTATTCAAGCCACACGAAATGTATGATCATCTGCGATTTTGACTGTGCGAGAGCTAGCGGTATTGCCGTTGGATATAGGAGCTGGAGGGGTATGAGCATGAGAGAGCCAAGTCGAGATGAGATTCCGAGGCAGAGAGGCGTGTACTTATTGTCTTTTGGTCTGTTCCATTCAGCGGCTGTGTTGGTTCCACCTGTGTTCTCGTGAAAGTGTGTTTCTTTGTAGGAGACGGCTTGCAGAATTCGAAAAGGTGATGTATTGCCGCATGAAATAAATGTGTAGTTCAATTTTATATATCGGCGTTGAAGCCAAGTTGAAGCCAACATTCGAACCAGAGCCCGCCGTAAGTTTCTTGATTAAAAAATGAATTTCAATTATGATTATAGCACCATTCGATGGGGTCGCCATATGCATCGGAAGCAGGTGAAAATTGGTGTCGGACTTCGGAAGAATGCCGTGGTCCCACATGTTGGATCGACCCACAAATTTATTGCTATAAACGCTGGCGCCAGCCTCTGCCTTGTATCTTAGTCTATCTGCTCGCCATGGACGACAATCACTACGACGTCCTCATCGTCGGTGCCGGCATCGCCGGCTCTGCCCTCGCCTACGCCCTCTCCACCAGCGACCCCTCCTCCTCGCGCGCCCCCCTGCGCATCGGCGTGCTCGAGCGCTCCCTCGCCGAGCCCGACCGCATCGTCGGCGAGCTCCTCCAGCCAGGCGGCGTCGCGGCGCTCACGACCCTCGGCATGCGCGCATGCCTCGACGAGCTATCGACGAGGACCACGTGCACGGCTACTAAGTCATCCAGACAAGAGTGCCCTTCATCCACAGACCCTACAGATGGTAGCGCCGCAGATTACAGTACACGGCATATTCAACTCCAAGCTGCCACATGTAACTGTGAACATCTTAGTCGTGCGAGGCGGAAGCCGCAGCTGCAACCCAATGACCAGATTTGAAATCCAGAGTCATGCATCGCGAAGCGAAGCAAGTGAACTCTTGTTCAAAATAGCGGTAGCTCCATGGACAGACAAGACCAAGAGCAATCCAAATCCTAGCAGAACCGTAGAAAGCGGTGGCACCATTGCATCTCCTATGAATCACAGTCGCCATATCCCCAGCGCAGAGTGAATTCCTCGTGCAACCATCAGGTGGTGCGTCGGAACGAACGTCTGCAGACTAAGCTAGAGTCCAAGACCAGCATGTGGCGCAGTACTAGTGTTGGCCTGCACCCCTATGGCAAAATTGAAAATTTGAAAGCAGTGATAGCATCGTTACATTGCATGTCTCGTCCACCATATCCTACCAATATCGACATATCAACTATTATAGCACCCCTAAGCATATGCTCATATATCTATTATATATCTATAAAAACGCACCCCCCCTTCGCACAGATCAGTGATCACCACCACCGCAGCTCACTCCACAGCAGCGGCCCGAATACTATGCACGCGGTCCAGAACTGCGCAAGCCCAAGCCGAATCAGCAACGCGCACTCACCCAAAAGAAAAAGAAAAGGACAAGAACGCACCACTCTAAGGGCTTTCACCAGCAGCGCCGGGTACTCGTCGAGCCCCGGCACCGCCCCCACCGCTTTGGGGGAGGACGACGGCACGGGCGTGGCGTGCGTGAACATGACCCAGATCGAGTAGAACGCCACCGCGCAAAAGTGGCGGAAGAGCATGAGCGGCGCGGGCGCGAGGCCGGAGAGGAGGGAGACGGGGCCCTCGACGCAGTCGCCGCCGCGCTCAAAGTATTTGAAGCAGCCGCGCCGTAACACCGCGAGGTATTCGTCTGTGATCAGCGTCAAAACAGATTAGCACCAGTTCGTGAGCATAAGCAGGTAGGGCAGAACGCACCATCCGCGCCGAAGAGGTCGTACAGCGCGACGCTCAGTATGTTGATCGTCGAGCTGAGCGGCTTGCGCTTCCAATGCCACGTGTGGAGCAGCTCGGAGACCTCGTGCCAATCCCCCAGGTCTTTCGCCCCCGACAAAAGGGCGGAGAGCAGTACCACGTCGGACAGGGCAACGGTCATCCCGCCGCCCGTGAGTGGGTGGCGCATGTTCCACGCGTCGCCGAGGAGGATGACGCCCTCCTTCGTGTGCGCGCCCTGCTCGACGGGGGGCAGGAAGGAGTTGGGCATCTTGCGGAGGCGCTCTTTGTCCATCGCGTTTTTGAGGGGGAGGTGCACGGCGGCGGGGAGCTGGGGGAGGATGTTCGTGAGGATGTGCTGCTTGAGGTCAGCGGGGAGGGGCATCTTGACGTCGATGAGTATGCGCGTGTCGCGGGCGGCTATTTGGTAGAGCAACACGGGCCCGAAGCCTTTGACGAGCACGACGGTGCCGTGCTTGTCGATCGGGAGGACCGCGTCCTCCAGCACCGCGCCGACGAAGTGGCTCTTCGTGGTCGACCTCGCCACGCCCGGGCCTAGCACCGCGCCCCTGAAGTTCGAGAAGCACCCGTCCG
>KV417569.1:48311-109671 GCA_001630335.1 Athelia psychrophila
CCGCGCGTGGACGCGAGCATGGTCCGCCGTTTCCGCGCGGCGCTCACCCCGTACCGCGCGGAGCGCGAGCTCGTCACGAAGGCGCGCTAGCTGCCGCCGCTCCCGCTCCGCGGGCTCCTCACCGCGGCGACCGCGCAGCTCGAGCTCGAGCACGCGCCCTTGGAGCTGCGGCGCCCGCGAGGTCGAGGATCTGCGCCTCGAGCTGCTCCGCGGGCGCGGGCGGCTTTGGCGCGGCGGCGCTTTTGGGGGGCGGGGGGTCGAGCGCGAGCGCGGCGCGGACGGTGAAGAGGGCGGGGGTGGCGGCGCCGAGGGCAAAGTGGCAGCGCGCGAGGCGGACGAGGGTTTTGGCGGTGGCCTGCGGCGTGGCTGGTTCTGCGGGGGCGGCGCCGGAGCCTGAGGCGGCGGGGGCGCCGTTGCCGTTAGCGGGGGCGGTGCTGGCGCCGTTTGTGTTTGCGCTGGAGGAGGAGGAGGAGGCCTGGGTGGGGGCCTGGAGCGTGTAGGCGGCCTGGCAGTCCGCGAGGGCGGGGCGGAAGCGCTTCAGCGCCATGTAGGAGGCGGCGCGGTTCGTGAGGAACGAGGGTTCTGTGGGGCGGATTTCTGTGTGGGTGGGTTAGCACCGTGGTCTGGGCGGGGATGCTGCACGCAACGCACCGATGGCTTTTGTGTAGAGCGCAATCGCCTCATCAAACTTGCGCGCCTTGAACGCGACATTGCCCGCCTCCTTGATCTTGTCTGCGTCCGTCTCGACGGCGGGGCTGGGCGGGGTCTCTAATATCGGGGTGGGGGGATCGGCGTCCATCGCGCTGCTGCGAAACAAAATCAGCCACGAAATAAATACCAGAATGAAATACAGTATGCACGTGGGTGTAGCTGCGGGGGTAGAGGTCTCTGTGCTCGTGCTTGAGGCAGGAGGGGCAGCGGGGGTCTTCTTCTTGGCCTGCTTGGTCTTCTTGTTTGTCATTTCGATGTCGCGGTCAGCTGCGTTGCTGGCTCGTCGCTTCGTCGCCGTCGTGGCTGGCTGCTGCGTGGCTACAGCAAGTTGGCGATGGAAAAACTAAATACGTGAAGAGCGACGGCAACAGGTAAGCTTCGGGATGACAGCCGATACAGCCGCAATACCAATTTCGAGACCATTCTCGAACAGTCGCGAACGCGTTTTCGGTGCAAATGTCGGGCAAATTTTCGAATTGGCGCGGATTCAGCGATCAAATCGATACATCCACTCCCTGTGCCAATTGCTAGTCCCGCAATTGCGAACTGGGCGTCTTCGAGTTTATTGCCACGAACAGACGCAAATTTCTCATCTCTGCAGACGCGATAATCTAGGACTTGATCGTAGGAGGACAAGAGGGGGATTGAGGTCTTCTCTTGGGCGGATGGCTTCCCAGCCTCAAGCATTTTTGTGTGCGGCAACATAAAGGCGGTTACCGGATGGGGAAAAAATTGTCCACACTATCGCTTTATGATAACGCAGACTCCAATGAACGCCGCGGAGGTGGTACAAGCGACTCGGAGGATGGAGAGGTCCTCGAGGAAGATCACGGTGCCCGTAGAGAAGAAGCGGACGCTGTGGACGAAGAGCCACCAGGTCAGTGATGATGCCGAGGGCGATGTAGCTAAACAGGTCGCAGAACGGTGGTACAGACGCACAGGATTTATCATCCCTGTGCATTTACCATGGACACAATTTTACTACGCAGCTCGTGCCTAAGTAATCGGCACTGGTATACGCGAATTCTAACCCTACCCGCGGATGGATCTCAATAAGGCCGCCAACTCTTCTCCTGAATCATCTCCTTGGCCAAGGGCGTGATCTTCCTCACTCTCCGCCCTGCCGTCGTTGCCGTGATGGTTATCCTCGCTGCCCGCGCGCTCAGTACGTCCGCGTCAAGGGTGGCACCGTGCTCGATTAGTATGCGCACAATCAGCTCATGTCCGAAAATGCTTGCCATACGCAGTGCACCTCGAGTGTTCACATCTGCCCCGCGCTCGAGCAGCAACCGAACTATTGTGGGGTTACCCAACATTGATGCGGCTCGCAGGGCATTGCCTTGCTCCCCACCTTGCGCATTCACATCTGCCCCGTGGTCGAGCAGCAACCGGGCTATTTCAGCGTGACCCCCCACCGATGCGGCCTGCAGGGAATTGCCGTACCGCCCTCCGTGCGCATTCACATCTGCCCCGTGCTCGAGCAACAACCGGGCAAGTTTAGTGCGACCCCCCAGTGATGCAGCCTGCAGGGAATTGCCGTACTGCCCTCCATGCGCATTAATATCTGCCCCGTGCTCGAGCAACAACCGGGCTAGTTCAGTGTGACCCCCCAGTGATGCAGCCTGCAGGGAATTGCCATCGAACCCTCCTTGCGCATTCACATCTGCCCCGTGCTCGAGCAACAACCGGGTGATTTCATCGCGGCCGATCGACAACGCAGCCTGCAGGGCATTTCCATGGTACCCTCCTTGCAAATTCATATCTGCCCCGTGCTCGAGCAACAACTGGACGATTTCATCGCGACCCCCATATGATGCGGCTTGCAAGGCATTGCCATCGAACCCTCCTTGCGCATTCACATCTGCCCCGTGCTCGAGCAACAACCGGGCTATTTCAGCGTGACCCCTCAGTGATGCAGCCTGTAGGGCATTGTCGTCTGCCCCTCCCTGCGCATTCACATCTGCCCCGTGGTCGAGCAACAACCGGGCTAGTTTAGTGTGACCCCTCAGTGATGCAGCCTGCAGGGAATTGCCGTACTGCCCTCCATGCGCATTCACATCTGCCCCGTGCTCGAGTAACAACCGGGTGGTTTCATCGTCACCGTTTAACGACGCAGCCTGCAGGGCATTGCCGTAGAACCCTCCTTGCGCATTCACATCTGCTCCATCTGTCAGAAGCTGGTGTGCTGTAGTGTGTAGACCACGTATTGAAGCATAATATAATGGTGAAGCAATTTTTGCAGCCGGCATTTCGAACGAGTCGAAATTTGGGAACGTTCCGAAATTTGCGGACTTGCCAGGTTCCTCTAGATCGTCCAAGTGAACCCAGTAGGCTAAGGCATTCCCGTCGAGCGAGAATATACAATCCATCATCTGCGAGACATGCTCGTCTTCATTGCCGCCTAATCGCATGTGGCTAATCCAATACTTCGCGGCGTAATGGCCCAGTGGGAAAGATTCCTCCAGAAAACTTCGGTTGATGGAGGGAAAGCTTCCCAGGTGGAAGAGATAGGCCAGACATGTCTTGGTGATCAAAGAGTGCGCAAGCATCGCGCTGATGCTAAAATATGATGCCGGTCCGGTCTTCAAACGGTCCGATACCAGATAGTCCTTGACGGACATGTGCGCCAGCTTGACGCCCTTAATAGGCGAGATATGGCCATGATTAGAACTCTTTAATTCAACCTCGGTGACAAAGCTGGAACACGTAACAAGCATGTCGGTGGCAGCAAAGTATTGAAGGTTGGCATCATAGGACGGTGTACCATCTTCCGAGAGATCCACCGTCACGACGTCGGCAAGCTCTTTGAGCTCAAGGGGACGCGCGGAGAATGCCAGCCAGAGAAGAAAGTGCTTGAGGTCGAGGCGATTAGGGCTGCTCAACAGAGCTCTCTCGTACATCCCGTCCAGATCCTTAGGCAATGTTTGCAGCTGGTCCTCCACAGCCTTTCGACTACGACACTTTGAAAGCTCTGCTATCTGTAGAGCTACCCATCGAAACCTGGTGAATACTCGGTGAGTTGAACGTGACACTTTGGCGGTATTGATACGCACATCCCATCCGCGCCAGCAATCAACGCCTCTCTGACGCGTGCTATGATTTTCGTATCCCACTTGGTCATCCTGGACAGCATCGCATCAAGGAACACCTTGATATCTGCGTCTGCTCGCATCCCTGTAAGCGGTGTACGAGCGAGAGCCGGGATCGCGTCGAAATGCTCTTCGATATCATTCTCCCGTCGACTCGAGACAAGGACATGAATATTTCCCGTTTTCCATTGCATCAATTGCGCAATCCACGCCATCACCTTCTCCCTGTCGATGCACTCATCCAGCGCGTCTAAAATGATGTATGTGCGCTCGAATCCTCCGGAAATTGTCTGTAGGGTGAGCTGAAGTGATGCAAGGGATGGTTGCTGCTGTCCACCGTCATAAAGTTCCACCAAAGGCGTCGGAAAGCCATTCGACTGATGGGATAGCTGTTCAATGATCGAGCGAATGAATTTATCATGCAGAGATAGCTCGGTTTGTCCATTGCGGCTGTCAAAGAAGAAATACGCGCAGGCGAACGTCGGTTCTACCGCGCATTCTTCCCGTAACTTTTCAATGACGGTAGAGCTGAAGATGTTGTGCGGTCATTAGTTTGCGTCTCTAATGTGTATGGGGGGTTAGAAGCTCACCAGATGACTGTTTTACCGCACCCCGCTGCGTTGGATTGATAAATATTGAGTCTTAGTTCTGCCGCAGTGGGTTACAAGACTTACGCGTTCCGTACACCCACAGTGCCGAGCCAGGCGTTTCTTTCCATCGAATGTAGTCTTCTCCCTCAATAAACCAGGTGCCTGTCTGCTCATGATGCTTTTCTCGCGCTGCATGAAAGTTGCCCGAGCTGTCTGGAGCATCCAACCATCGGTATATCTTGTCTTCTAAGTTATCGCGTGCTGCATGAGCCGACTTGAAAGGCGATGCGATGACATCGGTGCGCCATTACCTTCATCGGTACTCAGCATATATACATTGCCATTGATGATATTGCCGTTTATGTTGTTGATCTGGGCATTGCCAGCCGCATCACGGGTGTTGAAAATCTTTGAGTACATCGTTACATCAGTGTTTCACCGAGAGTGTATACAAGCAGGCTTACCGGTCCACTAGTAGAGAGCATAGGAGATGTAGATCTTGGGATATATTGACACAAAGGAAGACCTCAAAAACAGCAATGCAAATTTGAACAATCTTGGCCTCATGCATATGCAGATGTTGAAACGTTGAGAAGCATGAAGAGCAAGACGAATCGGCGACATTGACTGAGCTTGTGGTCCGAACTCCGACGGCAATGTCACCTGCTTCCGATAGCTCCTTGATTTTGCTTCGATCTGCTGTCCAGAGTCCAGACTTCCGATATCGAAATCAACTTCGACATCCCTGAACCAAATGTCCACTACAATCTGGAGCATGTCCGTCCCCGACAGGGAGAATCTGATCAAAGCCGCAATTGAGGGTATGCTATCACCTCCTGCCATCGCAATCCCCCGGCACGCAAGATTGACTTATTGCCACGTTATACAATGCAGCAAAGGAGGGCTCGTATAGCCCGTACTCGAAATTCCGCGTCGGTGCTGCGCTCCTTGCGGCGGATGGCACGATCATCAAGGGGGCTAATATCGAAAACGCCTCGTACGGGGGCACGATATGTGCCGAGCGGACTGCGTTTGTGAAAGCCGTCGTGAGTTCACCCCCATCTCTGATTATTAGAGCTTCCAATCCAAGACTAGCAACTAACACAACCAGAGCGAAGGCACCAAGTCATTCGTAGCACTCGCAGTCGTCACGTACGTCCTCGTCCGCCCGTCATCCCCTTGATCTCAGCGCCAAACTACCAGCGACGTGAAATCCGCAATCTCGCCCTGTGGCATCTGCCGCCAGGTCATCCGCGAGTTCTGTGCCCCGGACATGCCCATTCTGCTGGTGCCCGCGGACTACCCGCAGCCGCCGAAAGATGGGTCGGTGGCGGACGGTATTGGGGGCGTGAAGGAGACGAGCATCGGAGAGCTGCTGCCTGATAGCTTTGGCCCGGAGGACCTGGAGCTCCCCCGAGGATAATGACGATAAGCAGTGTTGTGCTACGGAATAAACTGCGTCGTGAAAGAGATCAATCTGCCAATTTAGCACAAGGGTCCAGTGGCCTGCCTGGATATGCAGGGGATCCGAGTCCAAAGTTTGGGGACCCTAGGGCGACTCGGCACACGCCGCCAGCGTATCGTGACATGGGATACAACCGCTTCTTGAGGGAAATGTTTGTTCTGTCTGCTGTGAGGCATGCAACTCCTCAAATATGTCTGTTAGTACTTCACTTAGCAGTGAGGCGATGAAGGTGGTCTGGTTCACGATTGTGTTGTACTCGGGTCGTAAATTTTTGTCAGAACCTTTGTCATATTTACCAATAAAAGCTATTAGATAGAACGAACCTTCAATCACTGCGGGTATTGATTATTGTTTCCTTTGAAAACATGTCGGAAAACATCGCGAAGAGATGGACAATGTTCAAGTTCTTGATCAATGGTTTTGCATAAAACATGTGAAAAAACATTGTAAATCTTGGCCAAATGTGTCTCGGGCAAAACATCGATCAACATTGCTTCTCATACATCGGTCAGTGCCCGCAGTGAATACTGGATTAGGCCCCTTCTTTCCGAACCCCAAGGCTTATTCTACTTGATACGGATACTGGACGCCCGAGAAGGTCCTGCAGAGGTGCATCCGAGACGAACGAATTGGGAGAAATCATTGCTGCCTCGACGCCAGGCCGCACTTGCTGCCAGTCCTTCAGGATCTCTTCAATTCTGCTGGGGAAATTAGAAGCCACATCCTGCACAACCATCGGGCCTCGAAGGTGAACGTGCAGATCCGAGAATAACGGATTGGGTGGCTTGAGCGTCATTATTACTCTGTATCTCGACGCCAGGCCTGGATACCTCCCTGCTACTCCCGGGCTAAACTAAACACGGGGACGCTTGCCTCGATTCCTCCTCGATTCCGGCCTTATCTTTATCATCCTGAGGTTTCAGATACATCTCTGCCTTTTTACCACGTGCAAGCGCTCAAGGCACTTGACTTGCTGTGACCTTGCATCCAAGTTACAGCCAAATCCTCCAACAAAGTGTCACCATGGACGCTACAGACCTGCACGAACGCACGCCCTCCTCGCCGCCCTCCATCATTCGGCCCTCCCCGATGCCAAGACCTGCGCCCGCACCAGCCCCGCCGCTCTTCGAACTCCCCACGAACCCAGAGCACACGCCCGGCCCAGGGCTATCCACGTCGACGCTCTACCTCCCCATCACCTCCCCGCCCACGCCCGCCCCCTCTCCCCGGCCATCCCGGATCATCGCGCCCAGCACGCCCATCTGCAGCTTCCCCTCCACCTCCCCCGCCACCGCCACCCCAACAACCGCCTCCCCAGCATCCCCAGCAGCCGCCCTGGCATCCCTGCCGCACGCCGCGCGCCTCCCGGCGCTCACGCACCTCCTCGCCGCGCTCTCCCCCAGCGAGCTGCGCTTCCTCTCCGCGCGCATCGCGCCGCTGCTCACGCGCGACTTCCTCGGCGACCTCCCGCCCGAGCTCGCGCTGCACGTGCTGGGCTTCGTACACGAGCCGCGCACGCTTGGCCGGCTGGCGCGCGTGTGCAGGGCGTGGGGCGTGCTGGTGGGCGGGGACGGGGTGTGGAGGGGGATGTGCGCGCGGTGGGGGCTCGAGGGGCCGAGTGCGAGTGTAAGAGAGGCACTGGTGCAAGGGGGTGGGAGTGGTGGTGGGGCTGGTATGAGGGAAGGAGGTGGGAAGGCGAAAGGAAAGGCGGAGGCGGATGTGAATTCGAATGCGGGAGCTGTCGAAGACGGTGATGATCTGGACGGAGACGAGCCGCTCGAAGCGCTAGAGCACCTCGCCGCGTACCCGCTCGACCCCGCGCTGCAGTGGCTCGCCCGGCGCGCCCGGACCTCTTCCACCTCCAAGCTCAAGCTCCAAGAGCTCCACCAAATCCGCTTCTCGTCGCGGCAACGAGGGGGGCCGGGATTTCTCGTGGCGCGCGCATTTCGCGAGGGAGTACAAGATCCGTGCGTATTTCAAAAGCATGTATTACTGGAACGCGAAGAGCTGACTTTTGGACTTTTGGCCTAGTGATGAACTGGCGCACGGGCGGCGCCCTCCTCCGCAACCACCGCTTCCCCGCCCCGCCCTCCACCCTCCCCAACCTCAATCCCAATCCCGCCCTCCCCCACGCCCACGCCCACGCCCACGCCCCCGAGCCCGACCCCGTGCCCAACCCGTACCACGAAGCCGAAATCGCGACCTCGCACACCATGTCCGCGCAGTGGATCCTCGTGGGCACGTCCGCCGCACGCGTGCACGTGTTCTCGGCGCGCACGGGCGTGCTGGCGCGCACGCTGGTGGGGCACGCGATGGGCGTGTGGTGTGTGGGGCTGGTCGATGTGGAGTGGGAGGATGAGCGGGAGAGGGAGAGGGGGGACGTTGATGTTGATGCTGATTCGCCGCCATTCCCCGCCCGTAAATGGGGAGGCGGGCTCTTCGGGAGCAACAGACCCAGAAGGAGGAGGCGGAGAGAAAGGGACTAAGAAGGCCCCGCGGAAGACGAAGAAGAGGACGCGGACGTTGGCGGTGAGCGGCGCGTGCGACAAGGCCGTGCGCGTCTGGGACGTGCGCACCGGCCACTGCCTGCATGTGCTCCGCGGGCACAACGCAACCGTGCGCTGCCTCGCTGCGCTGCCCGAGGTCCCCGTCTCCCCAGGCCCGCGCCCTTTGCGCTCAAGCGCCGGCGCCGGGACCGCGCACATAGTGTCGGGCGCGCGGGACGGCACGCTGCGCCTGTGGGACGTGCGCACCGGCGCGTGCGTGGGCGTGATGCGCGGGCACACGGAGAGCGTGCGCGCCGTCGATGTCGCCGTCGCGCCGCCCGCGCCCGCGTTGGACGATTGTGAACTTGGACAAGGACAGAGCGGGAGCGGGAGGGTGGTGGTTGTCAGCGGGAGCTACGATACGACGGTGCGGGTGTGGGACGTCTGCGCGCGCCCAGTCGGCGGGGAGGGCGGGGACGGTGCGGGCGAGGGATACGGCGAGGGGGACAGGGAGGGGGGCTTTGGGCGGTGCAGGTGGGTGCTCAGGGGGCACACGCAGCAGGTGTATGTGGTCGCGTGCGATGGCGTACGCGTCGCCTCGGGCGGGCTGGATGCTACTGTGCGCGTGTGGGGGGTTGATAGTGGGTGCGTCTGATTTACCTCTTCCCTTCATCGTCGTCCTTCTTCCAGCTCGGGGGCTTACTATCGTGTTGGTATATGACAGGGAGTGCCTTGCGGTGCTTACGGGCCATACGTCCCTCATCACCACTCTCGCCCTCTTCCCCTCGGCCCCCCCTTCCCACTCGGACAGCGCGTCCTCCACCATGTCCACGTCCGCCTCATCGCCGCTCCTCGCCTCCGGCGCCGCCGACGGCCGCATTCTCGCCCACTCCCTCGCCACGTACGCCCCCATGTACCGGCTCGCCGCGCACTCGGCTTCCGTCTCGGGCCTCTCCATCCACCCCGGGGGGCGCTTCCTCGTGTCCGGCGGGAACGACGGGCACACGCGGCTGTTCGATGCGCGCAGCGGCGACTACATCCGGGATCTCACGGAGCAGATGGGGGAAGGCGGCGGGGTCCGGGTCGGCGTGGAGAAAGAGGTGTGTGTGGTGGTGGGGAAGCGGGCGGGGAGGGGGGTTGTGGAGGTTTGGGGGTTTGGGCGCAGGGATGGGTCGTGAATCGGGATAGGATCGGGTGCTGGTGTTTCTTTGGGTTGATAGCTAGTACGATGGCGTGTTATGGCAAGGACAATATATAATGGTACAATGTGGATATGCTACAATCATTGACGGTGTCAGTGTGTCACTCCTTTTAGCCAGTTGAGCTCGTATGCAAAGTGTGGCTGGACATTTGGTGAACGCCAGCAAAAAGAATTCAATGGCCATCGTGGGGGTCGAACCCAAGACCTTCGCGTTATTAGCACGACGCTCTAACCAACTGAGCTAGACGGCCCGATGAAGTGGAGTGCAGCTTGGTGGTCTTATCGTGTGCGCAGCTGAACAATTCAGCAAATAATGAGATGATGAGTTGCCACCCCGTTGCCACCACCCAAAATGTGCGCCGGCACTCAACCGGCACTTGGAACAACGCAAAAAAATTATAGGCTATGGCCATCGTGGGGGTCGAACCCAAGACCTTCGCGTTATTAGCACGACGCTCTAACCAACTGAGCTAGACGGCCGATGGAGTGTTGCCACGCTCGGGTGGCTATGGCCGGATTGCTTTGGAGCGGTTGCCACCATTTGCAGCATTCAATGAATGGCGGGCAATATCAATGTTCTGACAATGTGCTTGCTTGTCACGGGGGCTAAAAAACGCATTGCTGACTCGGAAGAGGCGGAAGTGAATATGTTTCATATTTTCTTTGCAAAGATGGAATCTCATGATTACTACTTGCCAAGTACCCAGTAATCCGAGTCCCATTGATTACAGTTACTCTCAAATTAGCTCTGGTTCCGAGCGATAACGTTAAACGAACCGTTCTCGAGTACGACTCCCCGGGCCAAAAATACAACGGCCTCTCTGAGAATCGAACTCAGCTCTCCGTGCCAGCGGTCCAAATAAAGGTGAGATGAAAAGTTACCCCCCTTATTCGGACCAGAATCGCCACGACGCTTTGTGCCGCTAAGCTAAATGGCCAAACGTATTCGCGTGCCACTGCAACCGGGCTGAATCAGAGTTGTGCTAGGTAACCAGTACTCAGTAATCCGAGTCACATTGATTACAGCGACTGAAATTAGATCTAGTTCCGTGCGATAATGAACCGCCCGTTCTTGAGGTACGAGTCCCTGGGCCAAAACTAAAACGGCCTCTCTGAGAATCGAACTCAGCTCTCCATGCCAGCGGTCCAAATAAAGGTGAGATGGAGATTATCCCCTTATTCGGACCAGAATCGCCACGGTGCTTTGTACCGCTAAGCTAAATGGCCAAACGTATTCGCGTTCCACTGCAGTCCGGTCTGACTCGGAGTTGTGCTATGTAACCAGTCCTCAGTAATCCGAGTCACATTGATTACAGCGACTGAATTAGATCTGGTTCTGTGCGATAACGAACCGGCCGTTCTCGAGTACGACTGGGCCAAAACTAAAACGGCCTCTCTGAGAATCGAACTCAGCTCTCCATGCAAGCGGTCCAAATAAAGGTGAGGGAAGAAATGCCTCCCCTTATTCGGACCAGAATCGCCACGGTGCTTTGTACCGCTAAGCTAAATGGCCAAACGTATTCGCGTTCAACTGCAGTCCGGTCGACTCGCAGTTGGGCTATGTAACCAAGCCATGACACTTCTCCTCAGGCACAAAAACTCACTGCCGCGACGGCCTCTAGTCACATCGATTACAGCTACTGAAAAAGTTAGATCTGGTTCCGAGCGATAACGAACCGTTCTCGAGTCCGACTCCCCGGGCCAAAATACAACGGCCTCTCCGAGAATCGAACTCAGCTCTCCGTGCCAGCGGTCCAAATAAAGGCATCAGATAAAAATCAACCCCTTATTCGTACCAGAATCACCACGACGCTTTGTGCCGCTAAGCTAAATGGCCAAACGTATTCGCGTGCAACTGCAACCTCTGTCGCCTACCGCTTGGAAATCCGAATTTGCTCGATAAGCTGTTTAACCAAAGGACACCGATGACGTGCAGACGCCGTTCGTAGTTGACTGCGCTAGGGCCAACACCCTGGTCAACCTCCGAATACGCCCCCTCAGCAGCAACAACAGCCTATGCTCGTTCCTGGGTGGCCAGGCCACTGTAGAGCCATCAACCACGCAAAGAGGTACGGTAAATGCCCGGCATTGCCAAGTATCTCTGTGCACGTTGCTGATATATAACTCGTCTCCCATTGCAGAACACAAAGCACCCACATCCACCCAGACTACGCGGCTTCCTCAGCGAGAGCTTCGTCTTCACCTCCCTTTTCTCCTCCCCCAACCAGACGACCAAGTTGCTAATACATTGACCCCGCCTCCGATACTCTACGCATTGCTGCAGATACGATCTCCCGCGGCCTCGCCGTCGCATAGGACATTCCGATCGCTCGAGGGACACATGCGAAATCTGGAGCGGACGTTTGTCAAGGACGGTATCAGATATCCGGTTATGATCGATGCACTGAGTCTGGACGGTGGGGAAGGCGCAGAATGCGAGTCTTCAGCGCCGAAGAAGGCGTCGGGGAGGCGTTCAAACGGTTCGTTAAGATCAGAGCCAGTTGCGCATATGCTGATGCGGATCATTTCAGGTGCATGGGCGAGAGCCCGTCGGGCCAGCTGTTTGCAGCGAAGGCGCTGTCTGGATCGGGTGGAAGCACGTTGAGGTCCAGATTGTGACAACGGCGCAGAAGACGTGGTCCACTTGTGGGAACGAGACTCTTCCTCTCGTTTGCGAAGTCAACTTGAATCTCACAGACAACGAATATGTACAAACGGCGCCCTTCCATCACCCGGAATCTAGTTGAATACCTACTCGCCGCCTCGGTGAATATGGCGCTTGCCTTGAGATACCCAGGCGTGGGCACGTCCGAGTACCTCGTAAACTCGCGCACGGGCAAGCGGGTGTTCCTCGAGATCAACCCCCGTATACAAGTCGAGCATACCGTCACAGGTGCGCTTCTTCTTCTTTCCTCAATGGCCCATATCCCACGAGAAATCTGGCTGACATGCGCATCGATTGACCAGAGGAAACCACGAACTTCGAGATCGCGCACATCCAGCTGCTCCGCCTTCGCTCCTCCTTAGCTACCCTCGCGTGGCTCAGCCACACCCTAGACTGCCGAAGACCTCGCCAAGGACTGCCGCCTCCATCCCTGCCCAGCGCGATCGTGTAGCCCACGGGGCGTTTCCCGTCGATAGGTGGCTTTGTGGTGTGCCCTTCTGGTCGTGGGGACAGCCTTTGATTTGCTGTTGGCGACGATCATGGTGCGCGGGCGGCATTTGAGGCCGGCGATGCAGCGGGGTGCGCGCCCTAAGGGAGACAGGCGCCGGGAATGAGGGCATAGCGAAGGCGAATATGACGGTGCTGGGGCGGCTGGCGGTGCCGGCTGATTGATAAAAGGGGGAGTGCAACTACGGTGTACAAAGGCGGCAAGACGCAGAGGAAGTGGCCGTCACCTCGACCTCACGCTCGGAGCCATATGCAGCCAGCCGCGATATTCCAGCTTGACCCCTTCCCGGCTGGGTCCAACGCGCCTCAGACGCGCAGAAGCAGCCCTGGCGCCTTCGCTCCTCCTTACCCACCCTCGCGTCCCTCAGCCACACCCTAGACTGCCGAAGACCCCGCCAAGGACTGCCGCCTCCATCCCTGCCCAGCGCGATCGTGTAGCCCACGGGGCGTTTCCCGTCGATAGGTGGCTTTGTGGTGTGCCCTTCTGTGTCGTTGGAAGATGTTGATTTGCTGTTGGCGACGATCATGGTGCGCGGGCGGCGAGGTCGAAACGCGTCAGTGTGGGCGTAGTTGTGGGAGAGGCCATGGTGTGGGCTGTTGTGGATCAGGAGCTGAGCAAGAGCCGCATACGATCATGCTGGCTTATCGACCTTGGTATTCGAAGTTTCGTGGTTTCCATGTATCTATCATTATTGCATAGAGCATTTGTTGCCCTTTAAACAAATGACATTCGTATTCGAACACGTTTGCACGTGACCCCCTGTCTAGTGAGTCGGTTCATCTCGGTAATTTTCTTTTATCAACTCAAGCTTGCGCCTGTGTTCCTATGTGGACCTTTCTGAACGCGAATGCTCTCGGCTGTATATGAGATAGGTATCTATTCACTAACGAAATTATACCAACAAACTGATTTACGGACGCTTGCCGGAGCTTGGGCCGCGGGCGCCTATGCCAAACATCCAGGCAGCACGAGGCTCTCGCGTCTGTCACACCTCTCCATCAATCCACCATGAGCTCTCGGAGCACGAAACAGCAGAGGGATCAAAATCAACAGTGAGCATTGCGCAATTCTCTGATGTTTTCTCCAGCTCAATGATATCCAGTGGTGTGAACACGTTAGAGATCGTAAAGGCTCAAATTTCAAGTATGCGTTCGGATGTGACCGAAATCAGACGAAACCGTGAATCTTACAGATCTTACAGATCTCAAATGTACCCAGCTCCCGAAGAGCCAAATGTCAAAGAAGCTATACATCAAGATCTCATCGGTAGGTGACCAGATGCCTTTCACGACATCAACTGTGAGGGGCGGTCCTGCCGTTTCATGGGTTGATACCTACACATTGTAAGCAGTCAATGCGACAGGTGGCATTTAGGTGCTGATGTAATGCTGGTAGCGAGACGCCTATCTCTTCAAGCCTAGAATTCCAGATGTGCCAGCACCGCAATGTCCACAAGGACAAGATTATCGGCACATTCAAGCGCACAGTCCAATCGCTTTTCGAGGACCCATCCAGTGGTATGCCTGGTCTGTCGGTGCTCATGACCTCTTGAAGAGCTGAAAGGCCTTTTAGATATCTCGTGTGAGCTTTGGAAAGCCGGCGCAAAGAATGTACTGGAAAAGCTACCTACCGCAATCACGTTCTCGCTCGCGAATCTAGCTCAAGATGCAGATATTGACCGACTTGCCGCGGAAGAGGCTCTATCGCAAGCAGAAGCAGGCCTGGACCAAATGGGATCTCCATCAGGCGTCGGAACGTTTCTACACGTCGAGGACATGGTTGCTCAAGCTGTGGATAATGCGGAATCTTTCGGCAGTATCTGGGAATCAGTCCTCAACAAACTCGAGATATTTACGGAAATAACTCAAGCAATATCTGAGGTATGATCCCCCGCTTCGTCGTTATCATCTCATTGCTCAAGCACTACTTGTGATTTGAAGGTTCACCCATACGCTCAGCTAGCGTGTTCCGTACTCTCGGCTGTTCCCAAGGTTGGTTTGTATTCCTGTTCTATCGGGAGACACTTGTTAACAGGAAAGTAGGCATTGATTGCTCAACGAAATCGCGACGATGCCGTTTATGGCTTGATGACGACTATCAATGATATGCACTCTTTCGTGCATTATGCCGAGCCTCTCAAAGAAATTGAGTCTCACCGCAAGATGATGCAAAATATGAGCCGCTTGACAATGGAGTCCGCCTATCTCATTCGAGACTACACTGTCGACAAAAACTTCTGTAAGGCGCTAATTCATTCCCAGGAAAGCATAGTCCTGACTTCTCTCCGCAGGGAAACGATGTGCGAAGCTCACTTTCTCCGACATTGAGGCCAAGATCAAGCAATTTAGTGATCAGTTTGAGCAAGCGAAGAAAGATTTTGCGAGCCAAATGGACGTCACGATATACCGTTGCTTGAAAGACGTGGAAAGCGGCATAAGTATGTGACTATCCCGCTGTTTTGCATCTTTCGGGCTAACCGACGCGTCTGGCAGCCCAAATGATCTCGCTAGATGGCATGTTATATGCTACAGGTGCCAGCTACGACCCAGATAAATCTTGCATACCGGGAACGCGCTCAGCTATTCTAGCTGATCTTCACGATTGGATCAACAAGCCAGACGTCGCGGCAGATGGCTCGGACACTCCCCGAATCATGGTCCTTGCCGGTGTGGCAGGATGTGGCAAATCCGCCATTGCGCATACAATCGCGCAATACTACCATCAAACCAAAAGGCTCGGATCCAGTTTTTGCTTCAGTCGAGCCGACCAGGCGGCGCGAGGGCCAGCAAATGTCTTGAGCACCATTGCTAAGGACATCGCAGATCTGGATCCTCAGTGGAAGTTGTCACTGTACCATGCCATTCAAAACGACGAGCCGCTCCGTAAATCCACTGCCCCGTCTCGACAAATGCAGGATCTTGTACTAGGGCCCGCGGCGAACGCCCCGATAACCGGTCCTATAGTCGTTGTCATTGACGCACTGGATGAGAGTGGAGACGGGCCGGCTCGTAGGGCTCTCCTTCAGATCTTGTCCAAGAGCGCATCCCAGCTGCCTGGCAATTTTCGAATCCTCGCCACGACACGTCCCGAGCTTGATATCATCAAAGGCTTCAAAGATAAGCATTGTGTCGAAATCCAATACGTGGATGATATGGATGAAGCCGCCACCGACGTAGATATCGCGAAGTTTCTACAGCATGAGTTGGCCGACATCGCTGAGGTCCTCGAAGAACAGTGGCCGAACGGCGAATGGATCAGACTGCTCGTCGTCGCATCTGGCCACCACTTCCAATGGGCTGCAACGGCATGTCGAGCCATTCGAGATGGACCGCATGGATATGATCCGACAGAACGTCTGGATAAATTCGTGAAAGAGGCAAGTGGCTTGGATAACCTCTACATCGAAATCCTCCGCCACACGTTCAACGAGGGCGACGTGGAGGTCATGGCGCGTTTCAAACGTGTCTTGGGCAGCATCTTAACGGCGAAAGAGCCCCTATGTATCCCGGCACACTCTGCGCTGCAGCTCGTCATCGAGGATAAAGATGACGTCGAAAAGATAGTGCGACCTCTCGGTTCACTCCTGCACGGTACGGCTCAGTCAGACACCCCCATCCTTGCCCTCCACGCATCATTTTTCGACTTTCTGAGGGACCCCAAGCGCAGTCAAGCTTTCTTTGTGGACCCGACGCAACTTGAACATCGCTTCGTTCTGGCGTGCCTCGGGGTAATGAAGAACGAGCTTCGGTTCAACATATGTGATTTGCCGACATCTTATGTTCACAACGCCGACGTGCTGGATCTGCCGGACCGTGTAGGGCGGTTCATTCCGCCTCATCTACTGTATGCCTGCCGTTTCTTGGGTACGCACCTCGACGCCGCTCCATACGAGATTCAAATCAGGGACAAACTTGCCGTGTTCTTGCATGAAAAGCTTCTCTTCTGGCTAGAAGTTCTCAGCTTGACCAGACAAATGAACTCGGCAACCAGAATCCTTGCTTCAATTTTACGGTGGAACGAGGTCAGGGGCTTTCAATTAACTAAAATTGACCTTTTCTAATACAGGCGCGCCTAGAAATATCCCTCAGATCTCGCGGATTTTGCAAGAGACGCTGTCAGATTTATTGACGTGTTTGTGCCACCAATCTCCCAGAGTGCGCCACACATATACCTATCGGCTCTCCCCTTTGCCCCACGCGGGTCTCTTGTCTCTCGGATGTATCTCCCAAGATACCCCTTCACAATGCGCTTAAAAAGCGAAAAGTTGAATCAGTGGCCCGCGGAGCTCAAGAAATTTGAAGGCCACAGCCGATCTGTTTCTTCCATAGCATATTCACCAGACGGTACACACCTCGTCTCAGGCTCTTTCGACAAAACCGTTTGCGTGCGAGATGCAGAGACCGGCACAGTGACAGTGGGACCACTCATGGGGCACACAGCAGCTGTCCGGTTCGTCGCATATTCGCCAGACGGAAAGCATGTTGCCTCAGGTTCTGATGACAAGATGATTCGCGTGTGGGACACAGAGACCGGTGAGATGGTGGGATATCCATTCAAAGGCCATACCGCGGCCATCTATTGCATTGCATACTCGCCAGACGGCAAGCACATCGCCTCGGGCTCTGTGGACAATATGATTCGGGTCTGGGATGCAGAGACCGGAGAAGCGGTGGGATCGCCATTAGAAGGGCACACCAACACAGTACTGTGCCTTTCATACTCGCCCGACGGGCAGCACATTGCCTCGGCCTCTGGCGACCACACAATCCGGGTGTGGGACGGAAAGACTGGCAAGGCAGTGGGATTGCCATTCAAAGGCCATAGCGACACTGTCTGGGCCGTGGCATACTCCCCAGATGGGAAACACATTGCCTCGGGCTCTAGTGACCGCACGGTCCGGGTCTGGGATGCAGAGACCGGTGAAGCAGTCGGATCACCTTTAGAAGGGCACAGCAAATTAGTCTATTCCGTGGCATACTTCCCGGACGGGAAACACATTGTCTCAGGCTCGTTTGATAGCACAATTCGGGTGTGGGACGTGAAGACGGGCCATGCAGTCGGAGAGCCATTCAAAGGACACGGCTCTAATATCTGGTCCGTTGCATGCTCGCCAGACGGGACGCGCATTGCCTCGGGCTCTGCAGACAACACGATTCGGGTCTGGGACGCGGAGATTGTTGACCGCGAGACAGTGCAAGTATCACTCCAAAAGCCCTTGAGCTCGGTCTGGTCCGTGGCATACTCGCGAGACGGAGCCAGCATCGTGTCAGGTGATGGAAATGGCGTGATCCAGGTGTGGGATGCGGGAACTGGAAAGGCAGTGGGAGCGCCATTTGAAGGGCATCGCCGCATTGTACGCGCTATTGTATACTCGCCGGACGGTAGGTGTATCGCCTCGGGATCTGACGACAAGACAATTAGGCGGTGGGACTCGGAGACCGGCAAGGAGGTAGGATCCCCATTAAAAGGGCACAGCGACCAGATCCAGTCGGTCGCATACTCGCCAGATGGGAAGTGCATCGCCTCGGGCTCAGATGACAAGACCATTCGGATATGGGACGCAATCACCG
The DNA here is from genome assembly GCA_001630335.1 of Athelia psychrophila. NCBI lineage: Eukaryota > Fungi > Basidiomycota > Agaricomycetes > Atheliales > Atheliaceae > Athelia > Athelia psychrophila. The sequence continues at coordinate 66,597 of KV417569.1, forward strand.
GCGAGGAAATGATAATGATCAAAGAGTGCAAAGGCAAAGTCTATTCCGTGGCGTACTCGCCAGACGGGAAGGGCATCGTCTCCAGTGATTGGAATGGCGCCATCCAGGTGTGGAATGCGACGACCGGAGAAGCAGTAGGGCCGTCATTTGATAACACCCGCGGGATCAACTCCACTGCATACTCGCCCGACGGGAAGCGCATAGCATCGGGCTCCTTTGACTGCACAGTTCGGGTGTGGGACGCAAAGACCGGCAAGGCGATTGGATCTCCACTCAAAGGGCACAGCGGTCCAGTCCGGTCCGTCGCATACTCGCTCAACGGCAAGCGCATCGCCTCGGGCTCTCAAGACGGCACCGTCCGGGTTTGGGACGCTGAGACCGGCATAGCATCCAGGGCACTATTCAAAGTCCACGTCGACGCTGTCACATCTGTCGCGTTTTCCCCAGACGGGATGCACATTGTCTCGGGCTCTAAGGACAACACAATCAGGGTCTGGGAGGTAAATAGCGTGATATGCACATCTGAGAGGTACGCTTGATGCAAATGTTGAGACACTTGCACTCTGCTAAACTGCCTACAGCGCTATAGGTTTTAGACACAATTCAATACTCGAAAACGGCTGGATTATGGCACCATACTCTCAGCTATTGCTGTGGGTTCCTTCGTGGTATCGGCCAGGCCTCGTTTGGCCTAGCAATACCGCGGTCATAGTGCCCAGCTTGACGGAGCTTGACCTCTCAGACTTTGTCCACGGATCTGCCTGGCAGCAATGTCGCAACACGTTGCAGATTGCTTCATAGTTCCTCTACAACCCATTACGAGCCACGGTGGCATGGACGTGCTCGCAGAATCATTATCTATTCTTCATACATAGCAGCTACATATACACCTAATTACTTGTCGCATAAAACAAAGTTGCCACCGCAGACATGACTTGAACAAGAACACCGAAATAAGCGCTCAAGATACCACAAACCCGTCAGCGACCAATCAGTGACTATCGCATCTTTCTACTTAGCCCTCATTTGCACCCTTTCATCCGGACAGCGATGGCCAAGCAAAGTTCATCCTCGTAACCGACTGCGTGCAAGAAGCACGCCCTCAAGGCCGCTAGTCCCAGACTGGCAAGGAGGCAGACAGGAACAAAATGCCACGGGTGAAGGCGTACATCCCCCCGGTGAAGCCCCAGCCGATTGCCCTAGATCCGCTCGATCCGCTCGGACTGGCATACACGCTGCCCGCGGAGCTCTTCGTCATTCTGCGCCAGCTGCCGAAGAAGGATATTACGCGTCGCGCGCTTGAGGAGCTGAAGAGGTACGTTGAGGCCGGGGCTGCAGAGCGGGATGATTATGCGGTGCGGGCAATGCTCCCTGTCTGGGTGCGTCTGATGTTGTCCTTGATGCCTTTTAAGAAATGTACAACAGTCTAATCCCAGCTAATCCCATTTCATGTTTTGTTTTAGTGGTTGAACAGCTGTACCACGCTCCCTTACTTCTTCCAAGCGCATACGTCTCCTCGCTGTCGTCCTGCATGCTATCACTCTACTCCTACTCGCAGAAGAAGCTCCTCCATGTGTTCTCGGCGCTTGGCTGATGATCGCGCACGACCCCGGAAAGCACGTCGCTTCTGTCGCTTCCACGTCGTCTTTTTCGCATACTGACACAGGCACGGGGGACGTGTTTCCATTTCTACGTGTTACGTTTCTTGATTCAAAGGGACTATGGGCTGCGATAAACCCCACGCTCGGGCCACTGGCGAGGAGTTGTGCTATGTAACCGAACCATTTCTCCTCAGGCACAAAAACTCACTGCCGCGACGGCCTCTCTGAGAGTCGAACTCAGCTCTTCACGCAAGCGGTCCAAATAGAGATGAGTTTGACTTCCCCCCCCTATTCGGACCAAATCTCGCCGCGATGCTTTATGCCGCTAAGCTAAATGGCCAGCTTTAAACGGGCACCGATGAGTTACAGTTTTCATGAGCTAGCCAAACTCACTGACTGGGATGGCCGATAGGTGCTCTCCTCAGCCTGAGTCCCGACAACAGCACTCTCAAGCGCCATCTAAGTACAAAACAAATTGACTCCTCGAGAGGGCGGTCGAAGAAGAAATCGATGTTCATCTATTCATCAGCAATGAGTGCCACAGCTTCCAGGTGTCAAGTTTCAACCCTTCCCGTCAGCTTGCGGAGACGCAATCATTGATTCCGCAAAGAATTTGTACCCTTGCAAAAATCATTCAGCGGCCACTTTGAGAATCGAACTCAACTCTTCGCAGGTGCGGTCCAAATAGAGTTCTCTCAAATCTGAGGAGCCCCTACCCGGACCAAAAATCGCCGCGATGCTTTTAACCGTTAAGCTAAATGGCCGTTCTTGCTACGAGACTGATTGCGTGCCAATGTCCTGGCCCTATGAACCTGCATCCCAAGAATTTCCGCCACTGATGTACTTCCGATGCCGAAGCGCAAGGGAAAAGCAGCTAGAGTGAGAGCGCCTAGGTCCAATTTCGACATTTCCGGCGATGTTATGGCCGGTTAGTTGCAGATAAAGCAAGGAGAAGAATTTAGGTCAACAATATATTGTTTAGCAACGACAGGATGGAACAACCTTGCGATATTTATGGTCTCCACCTCTCCCCATAATCTTGCATAAAACCTTTCAAACGATTCTCCCATCTCCCTTCATAATTCATCGGGATTATATCTGGCTCTGCGAGTGGACTGTAAGAGGCACCGCGGCCAGATGCGTCTTTGGCCCACTTCATCCGCTCTCGCTGTTCCGGCGTTGGGTGACTTGCCCGGAATGCAGCTTTAACTTCCTCCCAACCATACAAGCCACCAGCATCCTCGACCGGAGCGCAGCCTAGATTAGGTCAGAGCGGAAGTGGACTTGAACGGTGGATTTCACTAACCGTAGATAGCAGTGAACAATGGCCGGGCATCACGCGCTAGTTTGGAGCCTTTGAAAACAAGCTTGTGCTCCCAGTTATCCTTTGGAGCAACCATCAATGTATGTACCACTAGAGTAGATGCAAACACACCCCAAAGTCATAGAGGTAGATTAAAGTCGCCAGCTCTCCACCAGGAGCAACGACATCGCGCAACCGCCCAGTAGGTTCGTACACGTCACTCAATTTGATCTTTGTTTCATCCTGTTTGGGGAACGTGTCGACTTCCAGGTCACCTTTGCTCGAAATCTTGAGCAGGGGCTTCCGCGGCGAAAGCAAGTTGCGATTTTTCTCTTCAGCAGGGGTCATCTTCTCGAAGTAAAAATCATGCAAATGGGTTTGCATCCAAGGGCCCATCGTGTACTGCAAGGTGTAGTGCATCTGGCGAAACGTGAACCAGGATGGAACATCAAATGTTCTTGAGATGACTGGGTCAGATGAACCAATCAGGGTGAGCTCAAAGGTGTACGCTTTCCTGCGATTAGATGTCAGGGTCAATGTCCATGACAGTTCACTGTCGCAGCATCAATGTGCATGCTCACTTGCCGCAGAACGTTTTGTGGAACATTTTCCAGTCCTGCATACCCCATGTTTCAGCTTGTGGTTGATACCCAGACACCGTGGCCAGGAGAGGTACGAACTCGGGTCTGACACTCAACGCTGCAATATAATGTCTCCGGCTCTGCGCCTTTGCATCCTGTGCACCTTGATGTCCCCGCATTTGAGCACGCCACCCGAGCACATTCTAAGGGCGTTGACATTAATATTGTCTGATTTAGCGTAGAATAAGAAAGGAAGATGAAGGACGAGTTCAAAAGGAGATGAGCAAACTGGCACTAGTGGCAAACTAGTGGTGAGAATGACAGCTCCAATAGGCTCCAATTCGGGTGTCGTAATCAGGCCGCAACGCGTACGAAAATTTGGCGTCTCGGCGGCAGCGCGTCTTTGCTTCAGCCCGCGACTACCCCAATTCCCCCTTTATCATTATACAGTCCCCCTGCACCTCTTCTGCATAATCCTAATTGTCTCTGAAGACTTATTATAACACTAAGACCCGCCCCGGATACCCGACCAATAATGGCCGCAGCATCACCACCCCAATCCACCGGCCTTCTCCCAGCAAAGTCATGGCGACACTTTGTCGCAGGGGGGTGAGTCGCCCATGAATACATCCCTCTACCCTTGCTGATGCGGGCATATCATCGTAGCCTTGGGGGTATGTGCGGCGCCATCGTAACGAGCCCGTTCGACGTCGTGAAGACACGCTTGCAGTCAAGCCTCTTCCAGGTTAACTACGTCAGTTTGGCCGGTGCAGGGGGGAGCGGAGGGACCTTAACTGCTACACTGCCTACTCGCGGGTTATTATGGAATTTCGTCGAGACAGGACACATCCTCCGGTTAGTCGCCGTCTCAGCCTTATCCCCAGCCCCTGTGCCCTAATACCCCTCAAGTGATATCTACCGGGATGAATCTCCCCGGGCCCTCTTCAAAGGCCTCGGACCCTCCCTGGTCGGCGTTATTCCTGCGCGCTCCATCAACTTCTTCGCGTACGGGAACGGCAAGCAGGTTATCGCGAACAACTTCAACAACGGGCAAGAGAACGCATGGGTGCATCTAGGTGCTGCCGCGCAAGCAGGCATCGTCACCAGCACGGCGACGAACCCCATATGGGTCATCAAGACACGTCTGCAGCTTTCCGCTAGCGATCACGGGACCAAAGTAGTTGGGGGTAGCTGGAACATGATAAAAACCATCCTACGCCAGGAGGGCATCCGAGGTTTCTACAAGGGCCTCTCTGCATCATATCTTGGAGTGACGGAGGGCACGATCCAGTGGGTGCTGTATGAGCATCTCAAGAAGCTCACTGCATCCGTGGATGGGCAGGGCGGGGCGACAGAGTGGGCGGGCATGTTGGGCAGCGCAGGGGCGGCGAAGTGTGTTGCAAGTCTAATCACATATCCTCATGAGGTTTGTCTTTCACTTTGTCCTTGCTCATAATTGCCTTTACTGACCATGATGATTTTGGCGCTAACAGGTTATACGCACGCGTCTGCGTCAACCTCTCGTGAACAACGTTCCCAAGTACACCGGGCTCCTGCAAACGCTCAAACTCGTCATCGTGGAGGAGGGCACGCGCTCTCTCTATGGTGGATTGTCGGCGCATCTCATGCGCGTGATACCAAATGCGGCGATAATGTACTCGATTTACGAGGCGATCCTCCGATACGGCGCGGCGCAGGATAAACTGGCAGTTTGATTTTGGGCGATGTGGTTATGGAGGTTATTTATGCACTCGCACTCGCGTCCCCACCCCAAAACGGCTATCTACTATATACATCCCCTCCCCTTCTCTGGGCTTATTACTGCTTTCTTTGGCTCCTCACTGCTATGTCTCTACGCTCACCATCTGTATTCTACGCCCGCACACTGCACTACTATTACACAATACGCAATATCCACATACATCTCCCCTCCCCGTATAATATGATCCTTCGCATATAGATACAGTGTCGGACGCGAAAACACCTTGATTTTTGAAAGCCTACAATGCACAATGCTCTGTGACTGCTGAGACTAACACTTGGTAACAGGTCCGAACACATTTCATTATCTGTTCTGGAATATTTTGCGCTGCCTAACGCTCGCCACGGCTCAACTCGCTGACCCGCATCACTTTCCCGAGCCAGACCGACCAGTTTGGGGGTTGTCGCGCTCATTCGCGAGCCTGACGCTGAGCATTCGCTGGGTGCCGGAAAATGGATTGTGCGCGGCCCAGTGAGCGACGAAATGGCGAGCGGCGCGGGCCGAGGTCATGGTGACGCGGATGTGCAGCCCCTCCCTAACCTGGGAGACGATGTCCCTCGAGAACCCGCGCTCGGTAACGGGAAACAGGGTGACAACCCACTGCACGAGTTCAGCAGGCGGCGTCACAGGCTCAGTCTCGGCGATGGGCCCGATCATGACAGCGCAGCCGCCAGAGCGGGGCGCCTGGCTGGGGGCGTGCACGGCAGCGATGGGCGGTTGGGCGGGCACATCTACATGCTGCTTCTCCTGGGCGTGCTCAGCCGCGGGCAGAGGCGAGCGCGCTTGCTTGGCTGGTGTTACTGGACCTACACCGTCTACATCATCTTCATCGCGAAGCTCTATGGCCGTAAGAGAGGCGAGCTCTGGGGCAAATTCGGGTTCGACATTGGTAAAACCTTCGAGTGGATGCATGTCGAGCCACAGCGACTGAGGTTCAGGGTCACATTCAAGTTGTGGTTCATTGGCAAGGTCATCAAGATGATGAAGGTCAAGCCATAGAACTTGAGGCTCTGAGTCGCATTGGGGTACATGACTTGCATCATCCAGAGGATGAAGATCAAGCCATAGCGAGACAGGTTCAGGGGCGCATTCGGGTATAGGAATATTAATGCCAGTTGGCTCCATGTTACTGCTCTTGGTTGTCTCAATAAATGGGCCCAGGTATATAAATCCGATGGAATGAGTACTTTTAGAAGAGCTCTGGACACTGAATTTCTCAATAGACGGATTGCAATGGGTGTATAGAACAAGCAGCTTTGCGGGCGATGGGGATATGGGATGAAAGGCGTTTAGGCGCCGACCCATCGGATAGGAATTGTTAAGACAGTGACCGTTCTCGGCCGAGCCGAAGCCTTTTGTTCTCAACTTCTACCATATTTTGTGCGCACAATCAAGGTTATCTACCCTGCGACTCAATTGCAATCATGGATCAAATCCGTGAAGATCTGTTCGCTCAACTGACCGCCTTGGACGTCGATCTTCCCCGCGGCACGAAGATGACCAATGTCGCTCTTGATAAACGGCTGGGCCAAGCCCTTGATGCCTCGCAAACCATCAACGAGGTCTTGGTATCTGCGTCCCTCGAGCCTTCCACGCTCGAGCCTTGGAGCTTGGCGAGAGATCTCGTAGGCGCGGTCCAACGAACAAATCTACAAGAGGCGGCGCAGAACCAAGCTACGAAGCTCAGTGGAACTACTGCGATGCAGGGAAACATATTCATGGAAGTGCGGCAGTGTATATTGGCATTCGCCACGCATGCAGAACAGGGACACAATATGTTCCTCTTAAAGGACGAGGCACAGGAATCAGGTTGCATAATACGCGTCCGTGCTTTGTTTGCCTTGCAAGTTTGCTAGGGTATTAAAGGATATTATCCGCGCAGGTCGACCAAGTCCTTACAGTCGACGAAGGCTGCCCCGTCTTCGTGGTATACTACAAAGAGATCAGGAAATCGAGCACGCGGTCTGTCCAAGAAGTTTATGGGGACATTGTCGGAACCCGAATTCTGGCAGTGGGGACAAAGACCACTCGACTGGAACGCGCCATGCTCGTGAAGCTCATGGAGATAAACTCCAAACGGATCTCTGCAGATTATCAGCCAAAGACGCGCCCGCAATGGGAGGATTCAACGTTCCGATTATCATTCATACTGCCTCTTGGGGCCATCAACCCGAGGGATCTCGGCAAGCTCACCCGCAACGATGGATGCGCCCATTGCGGAGATGCCAAAGCTCTCAGCCGCTGCGCTGGCTGCCAGGCCGTTCAGTATTGTTCCAAAGGTGTGTCGGCGCGTCAACACCCGTTTCTTTTGTACAAGTAGCCTGAATCATACGAAAAATTTACAGAATGCCAGAAGCAAGATTGGAAATGGCACAAGTCCTCATGCCGCTCCCTGAAAGACGGACACTGGCGCCATTTCAAATTTGTGCTATCCCCGGTGCCGGGCAAGTACCTTACCAACATCAGCCTCCGCGACACACTCGCCAGCATCAAGAGCGCCAGCGATCGGGTTGTTGCCCCTGGGGACAACACCCCGCCGCCTGATATCCACGGCGACAAGCTGTTCATGGTCAAAGTGCAAGAGCTTGTGAATTCTGGGCCGCCGAATGTGTATATATATGACCGGCAGAGGAGTTTCCAGGTGTATATGCTGGAGAGTGGAGAGCCAGAGGCGTTCGGCGAGGCAATGAAAGCGATGAAAGCGCCTCACCCCATGGCAGTAAAGATGTATCGGTGGGCGAAGCGAGTGGGTGATTTCGAGCTGAGCGTTTGTTTCGACAGGCAGCCGGAGACGATACCCCTGTGGTGAATATTGCGAGTCCAATACTTATGCATATGTTTTACGCGTGCGCCTTTTAAAAGGCTGCCCTTGAGACAGTCTCTCTTGCCGCCGTTCTGACGTCAATCGAGTCTCAGCGGACAATCTGCCGTACGGCTGCAGTGTTGGCTCATATTTTGCGCTAGGCTAGCTAGCTTATTGAGTAACATGGGCAAGCCGAGAATTCGAGTATAGGTACTTTGCATTGCCACCACACCATCACCAAAGGTCCTCAAACCATATTTATGCCCCCGTTTGGCAAGAGCTGAGGTTTGCCAAGTAAATTATATCGGAGGGACATGATGCCGAGGTCGACGTCTCACAGAGTGAGACGACATGAGGCCTCCCTCCTGCCGCTCCCGGAACTTGGCCCCCGGCTTATCCTCACATATGTCCGATCCTTATTACCTCCTTTGCACACGGATGGCCCTCCAAAAAAAGGCCTATGTCCGATCCATACGCGTACGCCAGTCGTCAAATTTTGGTCGATGTCCGAGATTTTACTAGCCGTACACAAGACACCTCGTGATCATAGGTCCGATCCATTTCGCGCACGGATTCATGAGATGACCAGGGTTGGCCAGTGTGGCCAGGCCCCGTCAACATATACCAGAGGTACATAATTATTATCTTTATTCGTCATGTTTACCACCTTGTTTACCCATCCTTTCAGCGCTAAGCCGTACCGACATTTGTCTCTTCTACCCTTCTCAACCATCAACCCGCGTAACTCACTTGCAATGTGACACTTTGTCAACGGCTCGTTTTCCTATATTGCCAGTCGCGAGCCCTGGCCCCCCGAGATGTTTCGGCAATGCCCGTATATACTACTAGAGTCAACACGTATTTATCAGCGGTTATTATTTTCAACTGACCATTCTCCTGGGCGGTGGCTCGCTTGGTGGCGGGGATTGGAATGGTATAAAGGTGGTCAGTAGGAGCTACATGGATGAATCCTTAGTACCCATGCGCGCACGGTTTTGGCGGTTATTGATGTCCAATCCGCAATGCACACGAAAACGCACTTAATTCATGTCCAATATAATCCGCGTACGAAAGTGCCGTCGAAACCTATGAACGATCCGATTTGCGAGATCGGGTTCACTCGATATGGCAAAGTACTCAAATCCAATGAACGGGAATGAGAATTACAGTGGCCATGGTATATGCACATGGTAGAGAAAATTTGAATTAACATTGCACATATGCAGTACAATGATACGGGATCAGTAACAAATGGAAGGGCTATGAAGATGAAGAGATATACATATTTGGAGTAATTACAAGGGTTAATTGGCACGATAAGATATCGGAATGGCGAGTCTAACAAATTAATCAAAATAGAAAAGGAAGGGGAAGGGAAAGATCCTTGTTTACATTGGATTCTTATCTCCGACAACCGAAGATCAGCATACATTACACTTCGCGCGGTGGTGTTTGCAGTAATTACTAAAATTTCTCCGCCGACATTGCAGATTGGGCTGGCGAGCCGCAGCAAAAGGTAACCATCAATTGTATTGGAGAAACTTTCAAAATACCTCTATAGGGCACTGCTACATAAGTTAATGCACATGATATGCAGCCGCTTTTCTCACAAGCTGCGGGCACGGCGGCCCATGGAGATGAATTAATGGAGATATTGCACAACTTGCTCGTTCTGAACTCACAGTTTTCGTGCCGGTTTCGTTCTACCTTTTAAGTTGGCAACGGGTCCAAGTTGGACTCTCAGCTGTAAAGTTTGATACCAAGAGCAATTATCAAGCGTCATATAATGGTAGGATGCCACAGGTGGTGAACAAAATGGCGGAAAATATTACAAGGGGTAATTATTGTTGCCTTTCTAACATAAGTGGACCAACTATGATACAGAACTAACTTCGCCTCCGCTACGGGAACCCGATGTGTATGGAGCTGCTTAATACTGGTTGTCGTATCTCCCGTTAGAAATACGCCCCGATGGAAGGGGTTCCAGCTGCATGACAGCAGCTATTTGCGCGGTTGTTAATCCGAGCTGAGATGGGGTGTTCTCTAGACTTCCGAGCGCTACGCCGCGAAACACCCGGCATGCCATCATATTTGTAAAAGCGGTATAGGCGGTGGTGGAACCCCCTGCCATACCCGCAGGAATAATTTGCGAGAAAACAATTGCCAGGTAAACAAAGTAGGCGAGGATGTTCGTACTATATCACCGACAGTTAGCGAACCCCAAGTTAAAAATGCCTGAACTGGACACGCTCACAAGTAGTAGAGCTGTCCACTGCGCATCAGGGCCTTCGAGAGGCTGTAGAGGCCTTCACCATGGACGATAGAAAAGAAGCGAGCGCGCCAGCTTGAGCCAGTCCAAGAGTTTGCCGCTAAACGCCGCGTGATCGCGAGCCAGACCAATGTGTCGTACACAAATATTGAGATGATTGGCAGCTGCATATGTCCTAATTTGCAGTAGTTATACTCAGGAAGTTGCGCTGGATAAATGTCAATTGAGCTTTCAAAAGCGGTCGAGATGATAATTGGACTGACTTGGGCGAGCCGACATGGCTGGCACGATGTGCATCGCAACCAGGGCAAGCCAGAGAGCACCAAAGCCAAGCGTAATGCATGTCGATTTCATATAGACGGCGCGGACGCGGAGGAAGAATAGATAGCCGGAAGAATCGCCCGCGATGTTGGCGCATATAGATACGATTATGCGGGTTGGGGGACACTGCTTAGCGAAAGGAGGGAGTACTTGACCACCAAAGATCAAAGAGAATAACAAAGTGCAAAATAGCGCGATCCTGAAATACATATGTGTGAGCTTATGAAGTCGGCCTATGGCGCGTTGAATACGCACCGCGACAAGAAATAGACGGCGACCGGCCAAGTCAATCCACCTTTCGAAACACTCTCAACCTCCTCCGAAACGGACAGTAACCAATCATAGGTGTATAGCTGTTGGGTTTGGATAGGTTTTGGATTAGATGTGTGAAAGGTACAGTAAGTTACGCCCGATCACTCACCGTAAACGTTATAACAGTTATTATTGGTTTTCTCGGACTCACCATTAGATCTTGCTGTCGGAGCGTCGTGCTGGACGAAGTTTTCCCACTTGTCGAGGCGCTGCACAAGGACGGTGTCCACAGGCTCTCGAGTATCCTCGGGTGCAGTCTCAAACACCTGCCAGGCGGACAGCAAGTCTCGGCAGTCCCAGAGTATACTTCACTAGTATCTGCAGCAGTTGAGTACCGCGGTTTTCAAGTTTGTAGAGGTCGACGCATACGGTAGTTGAAGGTGAGGGGGAAAGTGCCAGCGATCGATTCACGGCGACTTCGTTTCAATTGAGATAATGCGCGCGCAGACGCGCGGGGCACAACATAAAATGAATGAATTGACAGCTATGCCACCTCTACGTTAGCACGGCGCGTCGCACATATGCATACCATAACCCCGTCGGTCATTTGGCCATGCTTGGTGGGGCTTGAGCGCTTGAGCTCTAGGCGCCGTCCACGTTATGTATACAGCGATTTCGGAAAACCTTGGCCGCGCCGTTGTTGTACTGTCCGCAGACCGGACGCCAAAACATCCGATACAATATTGAATATTATCGTCGATGGACTGTACTGACTTAAGTAACTACCGGCCAGTGCAACACTTTTGCGCGAGTACCACTGCTCGCAGTTTCAACACTAGCTCTTCCATTTTGATCTCATATTAAAGTGATTTTGAGTCCCACATCTCAAGGTTTAAGAGTAAATATAGATTGGGTTCTCCGGACTAGTACTCTGGAGTGACCATTTCCTAATAATTAGGCTTTCCGGTAGAATACCGGTCACTGCAACAGCGTAATCCTCTCAAAGCTCACAATTTTTTCCCTCTCAAATTTCAGATCTCATGTCTTTATCTAAAACGTAAGCTTTCTGTCTTCTCAGAATTGAGCCACGGGCAGTCTGAAGACGGCAAATGGCTGTTGACGATTTAGGTGTTTCACCGGACGATATAAAATTGTATGTAATTGAAGTAAATCATGCCACGTCTTTCCGACGCAATTTGAATAATCGACAATTATAGTAACATATGTCGCTTGATACGAAGCAAAAGGAAACGCTGCTGCTATTCATCTAGTAATACTAACGCGTCTGTGGGGTTGCGCCGGCAACGAAGATCTGACTTGGTAGGGTCTGGTGACCGTGACTGTGGGAGTCCGTAGGGTCTCCTCTGAATCGGTACCAGCAGGCACCGAACTGCTTGTTCCCGTCCCAATATAATCCCGTACGTGTGCCCTACCGTGCCTCAGCAGAAGTAAGTCGAAAGCTGCCATGAATGTCATCCTTGTATGTCAGGTGGTGTTCTCAGGGGCCGGAAATGTCACCGTATGTGACAGCAAGACCTGGACTTTGCCTGGAGAGGACTGCAGTTTGATTTTAAGACAATAAATATCATGCACATTGCCTTTCGCGACAGAGGCAGTATATGAGCCTGAGCTGTCATGGTTGCAAGTCTGATGACAGCTACGTATTATCATGGGTAAGTAGGAGAGCATCGCCGGCGTGGGCAAAAATACGACTACGTGCTCGAACACGATGGCTCTTGACCGACAGCCCGCAAACAGGTCCACCAAAGCTGCGAAGACGACTTGGGCCGGGCGGGCATAATCACTCTTCGTCCATTACTTCTTCTTCCTCCCCGTCCTCTGCTCCCTCAGCTGATTTCCACCAAGGTATTGGACCCAATCCTTGCTCTGCCATTGAGCACTGCATATAAAGTCAAATCAAAGCCGACGATGAGCTGTTATGCTACTCACAACAATACTGAATGGTGCCCTCCCGGCCTCTCGTCTAACCTGCACGCCCTCCGTGGCCTTCGGCGGGCCGGGCTCGTCGTCGCAGAACTCGTCGGCTTCTACGCGGACGCGGACGATCTCATTTTGGTCGATATACATTCGGGAAGCGAGTGGCGAGTCGAGAAGCTCGTGCGCTGTGGTGGCCGTGGATTCCGGTAGCCAGAAATGTGCTCGCTCATTCGGGTCGCTAAAGAGACAGGTCAGCAGGGCGGTCGTGGTGGGGAGATGGCAGGCGGGCTCACAAGGCGGAAGGTTGAGGAAGGTACGGGATGGGGATGTACATGTCGTCGAAAAACTCCACCGATACTATGGCATAATATCTTAGTAGATTGTCGAGCAAGACGCGTGTGGTGGACGTACATCGGATGCCGTCCTCGTCTGAAGATTTTACTTTGGCCAAGATCACCTCTGACGCGAAGGGCCTGAAGACTACCATCCTAAATATCACTAAACAAACAGAAGCATATTTTAAAACCACTCCGCGCAAGGGAAAGTGTCCAGAGACGCACCTTTGTACCACAGCAACCCGTCCCCGTATCTGACTTTTCCTTCCCCAGCCTCGACGATGTCGAATACACAGATACAAAGCCCCACATCGTGATAGACCCTGTTCGCGTACTTTTTGTTGATCTCTGCTATCAGCGCCTGCTCCGGAGGCACGGCGAACTGCGAGGGGTGGATCGAAACGGTATCCTGTCGCCATTCGAGCTTGAGCACAGATCAAAGAATCGGGAGGAAGTCGGTACTTTGATAATAGATAGAACGAACATTTTACACTCAATACGACAGAAAGGTCAGAAAGCAATAGGTGGTGCTATGGTCCCATGCAGGCGAACACTCGTGGTGATGGATCAAGTCAAAGTCCTGACGACCTCGCGCGACTCGTGTTGCTTGACTGCGAAGTCCACAAGTTTGCACGCGATAAAATTGGGACTCAACCCATCATAAGCATATGCCGTAGCGCTTGAACGAAATGAATATCATTGCGATGGCTGAAAGCGTTCCATCGATTATTATATGAATGTATACAGGCCAGGATCGAAAGTAACAGGTAAAGCAAAGGGATGATGTAAGCAAATGTATAAGTATAATGATAAGTAGGCCTCCAAATGCACTTGAAAGCAAGTGCTCAGTCGACGTGTGGATAGCTCCATAGATGCCGTATCATGGTGGGGGTTGGGGAACAGGCCCAGGGAATTCTAATTGGCTAGTTAGTCCACGTCGAACTTAAGTATGAACCGAGTGAAGGTATTTACCTGTAGAGGTTCTCTCAATGAGCGTCGTCTGAGGTCGATCTACGCGCGAAAAAGCGTGGTTAAGGCTAACTGGATAGACGTGAAAAAAGGCAGTGACTTACCCGTTCCCCCTGGCTGCTGGCTGATGGTCGCAGCGTGATCGCCATTGTCCTTTTCACCCTGCTGTTGTTGTTCGGACGCCTTGTCTTTTTCACCCTGTTGTTGCTCGGACGCATGGGTGGTGGAGCCACACAGGCCACATGCGTACGGTTGGAGTTGAGCCTTCCATCTTCGAAAGGTCACTACGAAGGCTGAGGGAGGTTCTATTGGTTCTTCTTGCAGCGGCGGGTCAACCTTGGTTTGAGGCGCTGGGGCAAGCGTGGAAGGGCGACCGAAGGTCACTTCATCGAGCTTCTTGGCCTCCGCAATAGCGCGAGCTGTTTCTTCTGCCCCGCGCGCTCTTCGTGCAAGTGATCGTGTTCGTGCTTCCTTGTACAAGCTGAAATACAAGTTGAGTCTGCATTAAGACTGATCGCAAAGAGATGGTGTCAATGCACGTACTTTTGGATGAACTTGATTTCTGCCAGAAGGTCCTGAGGGTCCGCCAACGTAGGAACAGAAGTAATATCGTAAGACAAGTTCGCAATAGGTGGCGGCACAGGTTGAGATTCGCTCTCGACAGGGACAGATGCAATAGAGAGAGTACGCGCTCGGGATGAGACAGAATGACGTGGAGTTGCATCCGCATGGCCGTTGTCTTCACCAGATGAGCCAGAGGCGCGTAATGGAAAATCGGCCATGGGCACAAGATTACTTGTATGATAGACATTTGAGAGTTCCTTTTGGCGCTTTTGGTCTTCCATAATAGCAGAGCCGTGCTCAATCCGCGCATCAAAAGGCATGGTGACGGCCAAGTCATCATTTGCGTGTGATATGGGAACACGCAAAGTGACAGTCTCGAACGATGCCAGGTAACAGTTCTTCCAAGTTTCAGGGAGGGGTTTGCTGGGCTTCAACGGCTGGCGCGTCGGATGGTCGGTGTTTGGGAAGACAGGCGTGCACATTTGTTCTTCAATGTGTTCTTCTGGTGATGACGGTGGGAAGCCGGATCGCAGAAGGTGGATCTTGTAGGAAGCATTTGCTTCGTCGTCATCATCGTCCCAATCCCCATCCTGGCCTTGGGCTCAGTCTTGCAGACAGGATACAATGTGAGAATGCACGTACATTGGCGACATAGCCCACATAGACCTTGCTAACAGTGTTCAGTGCCACTGCAGTAGCCTCCTCATCTTCCAGAAGTTCAACACTCTTTACGGGATCGAGCTTGATAGTCACGTATGTGGTGAGCATGGGGAAAGGGTAGTTTCTTTCTCCTGGGTCTTCGGCGGATCCACCATGGGTCGAAAAAGACATGGAGCAAGGGAAACCGAGGAAAGCAGAAAGGACAATTGGCTTGAAATAAGTTAATGTGGATCGATGGTTCGAGCTGCCGAAGTCAGGTTTGGAATTTGACTGGCTGTGGTGGATGCACGAAAGAAAGAACAGCGCGGCTTATGTATAGCATTCTGCATGCGCTCGTCAAGGACACCCTAACCCTAGCTTTCCAGTTGCTGCTTAAATTTATATAAAGGCTTTGGCCTTATCATGATGGACCCTCGACTTAGCTTCCGCAGTTGTGTTCTGGTCGTGTTCTTCTCCTAGCCCCGCGCACGCGCACTTCTCTGTGCACACGTCCTGCACCAAACTCAGCAGCTGTACTACTTTGAACTTACTACTACTCAACATGTCGATTTGCAAGGGCATTCGGGTCAGTCCTTGCCAGGCAGGCTTCATCGAAGAGAAACGTGTTATCCACCCCGGAATAGACGGCACCAAGGACGGCGCTAGAGCAGGAGATGTCCTGGTGGCTTCTGTTTATATATCCCAGCCGATCTTCACTTTCATCAAAAAGCACAAGAAAAGTTCACGCATGGACGCTGGTATTATTCTAGATGGCCAAATATCCCAGTACAGCAAAGCTACCTTCGAATCACACCAGTCTAAAGGTGGAATGAAGGATAGGCCTGTTATATTGGTCACCGGATCTCCTGGTGTAAGGAAGATATGTGTCATGTCGACATTTGGAGGAAAGGATAAAGCCACACTACCCCGCCTCCTTCAGCTTTTCCTCGTCCCTGTATATACTACAGAAATTCCAGGAACTACGCCCCATATACACACAACTCCCACATGGCGAGGCAAAGGCAAGCCTCAATGGGTTATAGCATACCCTTTTGATGCGGGAAAGTTGCACTTGAACAGGCGGTGGAACGACAATAATGGGACGGGACCCACGAATTACACTGTCGACGGTGACTTTCTAGTGTATCTCGACAACTTCGGCATCCAAGCTGCAAACACATTCAAAAGGTTACTGCCATATGAACAGACCGAGCTATATGAAGAATTTAAGGTAGCTCTTCACTGCCAGTCTCATCCAGGAAAACAGTCACTCATGTCCTTTTTAGACTCAGCTACATGAACAATCGATAGATGACCTTGGCCCCGTCCCCACGTCGTGAGCTGGCAAAGTACGCGAACTGGCCGTGCCACCGACGGAGCCGGTCGTTGTTTCACCACAGGCGGCAGGCAGGAGATGAGGTGACAGGCGCATTGCTTCAATTACCCACTGCGTCCTCCCCCATCCCATATAGTCGATAGGGCATTCTCGCTCTTTCGTACTCATCGACTTTCTCGCCTTCTTCTCGACACTACATTTTCCCTCGCCTTCCTCTTCGCCGGCCCAGCCGTCCACGCTATCGAGTGGAGCATCCAAGCATATACCACCCCATCGCAGGCCTACGTCTTCAACACCAGAGGAACAACCTAAAGCCAAAGTTTGCAACGCATGGCCCCCATGATACCTCCCTCTAATCTCACTACGTAATCATATGCCCACATTTCTACTGCCGCTCTACCTGAGAAACACATCATTAACATGTATTATGGTCAACTGCTTTTAAACCTCTCAACGTGATATATTGCTATCCTGTGTATCTAAAATCCCTTAGCTCTTCTCTGTATTTGTCTTGTATATATGTATAGCTCAACGCTGTTTACTGTCTTGCCTGTATTATATCTAAATGTCTAGTCGGCTGGGACAGCCCCTGGAAAGAAGCGAAATGAATCCTAAGGGAAGGAAAACGGAATTCTTCATGGCTCGCCTTCTTCTCGACACTCAGTATTTGGCCCTTTCCTTCCACGGCCTCGACGATGTCGAATATTCCTATACAAAGCCCCACATCATGATAGACCCTATTCGCGTACATTTTGTTGATATCTGCTCCCAGCGCCTGCTCTGGGGGCACGGCGAACAGCGAGGGATGTGCATCCTGTCGCCATTGTAACTTGAGCATAGATCAAAGAATCGGGAGGAAGTCAGTATTTTGATGATAGACAGAACGAACAAAGTGTTCCATCGATTATTATAGGGAGGCATACAGAGTAGCATTGAAAGTAAACAGTAAAGTAAAGGGGATGAAAGTGATAAGTATGTGCCGTAGCGCTCTGGACGAAATGAATATCAATGCGATGGCTGGAAGTGTTCCATCGATTATTACACGAATGTATACAGACTAGGATCGAAGGTAACAAGTAAAGTAAAAGAGAGATGTATGCAAATGTATAAGTATAATTTTAAGTAGGCCTCCCAATGCACTTGAAAGCAAGTGCTTAGTCGGCGTGTGGGTACCCCACTAGATGTCGTAGCATAGTGGGGGTTGGGGATCAGGCTGAGGGAATTATAATCGGCCAGTCAGCCAACATCCAAAATGTAAACCAAGTGCATGTATTTACCTGCGGAAGTTTTCTGTCTTTCGCTAAGTGTCGTTTGAGGTTGATCTACGCGTGAAAAGCGTGGTTAATGCCAACTGAATAAATGTGAAAAGGGGCAACAACTTACCTGTTCCCCCTGGCTGCTGGCCGATGGTCGCAGTGCGATGGCCCTTGTCCTTTTCACCCTGCTATTGCTCGAACGCCCTGGTGGTGGAGCCACACAGGCCACATGCGTATGGTTGGAGTTGAGCCTTCCATCTTCGACAGGTCGCTACGAAAGCCGAGGGAGGTTCTATTGGTTCTTCCCGCAGCGGCGCGTCAACGGCAGTTTGAGGCGCTGGGTCAAGCGTGGAGGGGCGCCCGAAGGTGGCATCATCAAGCTTCTTGGCCTCTGCAATAGCGTGCGCGAGGCGTGCAAGTGTTCGTGTGCGTGCTTCCTCGTACAAGCTGAAATACAAGTTGAGCCTGCATTAAGATGGATCGCAGAGATGGTGTCAACGCGCGTACTTTGTCATGAATTTGATTTCTGCCAGAAGGTCCTGAGGGTCCGCCAACGTAGAAACAGAATCAATATCGTAAGACAGAATTGCAATAGGTGGCGGCACAGGTCTAGATTCACGCTCCAGAGGGACCGATGCAATAGAGGGGGCACGCGTTGGGGATGAGACGGAATGACTTGGAGTTGCATCCGCATGGCCGTTGTCTTCGCCAGACGAGCCAGGGGCGCCTAATGGAAAATCGGCCATGGGCACAAGATTACTTGTATAATGGGCATCGGAGAGTTCCTTTTGACGCTTCCGGTCAGTCAAGACAGCGCAGCCGTGCGCAAACCCCGCATCATAAGGCATAGTGACGGCCAAGTCATCATTTGCGCGTGATATGGGAATACGCAGAATGGCGGCCTCGAACGATGCCAGGTAACAGTTCTTCCAAACGTCAGGGAGGGGCTTGCTGGGCCGCACCGGCTGGCGCGTCGGATGATCAGTGTTTGGCAAGACAGGCATGCACATGTATTTGTCAATGTGCTCGTCTGGTGATGACGACGGGAGGCCCGATCGCAGGAGTTGGAACTCGAAGGGGCGGTAGTCTTCTTCTTCGTCGTCGTCGTCGCCGAGGTCGTCCCAATACCCATCCTGACCTTGGACTCAGCCTTGCAGGCTGGGTATAATGCAAGCATGCACGTACATTGGCGACATAGCCCACGTAGACCTTGCTAACAACGTTGAGTGCCGCTGCAGTAGCCTCCTCGTCTTCCAGAACTTCAACACTCTGGACGGGATCGAGCTTGATAGTCACGTATGTGTTGAACTGAGGGAAAGGGTATTTTCTTTTTCCCGTGTCTTCAGCGGATCCACCATGTGTCGAGAAAGACATGGAGCAAAGACCAATATTGATTGGCTTGAAATAATTTAACAGGAATGTGGATTGGTGGTTCGCGATCGAGCCGCCGATGTCAGATTTGCAGTTTGACTGATCGGACTTGGATCGGACCGGACTGCTCGCTCTCCTTCGATCACGGGCGGTAGATTGTGTTGTAGTTGCCAATTGTAATAAGCATATATTGATACTTATCCTGTTGATTTTTCTTTGTATTTGCTTTGTATATGGATGTATATCTCAATGGTGTTTACTGTTCTTCCTGTCTGTTATTTCCGAGTGTCCAGTAGGCCAGGGCAACTCCCGGAAAGAAGCAAAGTGAATCTCAAGGGAAGGAAAGGCGGGATTCTTCCATATGGCTACCCAAGACATTCAGAACTTTAGACGAAGTCGTGGCTGACGAATGGCAAGCTTTTGGAACACAGTATTGGTATTCATCAATGAAGAAGTAAACGGCGCAGCCGTACATATCACAGTAAGTAAGAAGGAAAGCAGAGGGAAAGCGAGAGACATGCAACAAGAAAAATGAATACAGGCACGGATAAGAGGAAGCGTAGGTAGCGGTGTCAAGATGGGTTTACATGTGGGTCTGGAATTGGGTGGATTGAGGATGAGATGAAACTGGGAATGCGGAGATCTAGATGGGGAGAGGGAGGAAAATATGGGGGATACATAATACCGAGTCATATGTTAAAGGGTATATTGAAACATAGATAATGGAAGTTGAATGACGCATTGGGCAAATAAGCAGCGTCCTTGAAGCGAAAGCGGGCAGGAAAAACCATCTAGAATTGGCTGATGTCCTTTTAGCGGGGGCGGCGAGGACTGTGGAACGTCTGAGGATCAATTCTCCTTCATCTCCTCGTCGATGGCCATTCCCATGCCCAGGTCGCGGTCCAGGGGAGACACCGGGGTAGGGGGTCCAGCTAGGAAGCCTGAACCCGCCATCGCGAGAGACATGGAGCTTATGCCCTCGTGGCTGTGGCTGCGCGTGATGTTGGTGTGCGTGTGCAGAGCGTAGTGGTTATCTGACGTGTGGAACCGGTGGGAGAGGGGGCGGCGGGGTTGGGGGATCGTGATCAGCGGCGGGGAAGACAGTAACTGGATCTTGGGAACAGGAGGAAGTTGGCCAGCAGCGGGGGGAAGAGCGGGCAGGGGTGCAGTGGGAGCGGGTGCAGATGCCTTGCGAAGCACGCGTCTGGGCTTGAGGCTAAAATATGTTGAGCAACGCAATCTACAGTAGCAAGCGGCTGAGCTTACTTGAACAGCCCGCCGACACTTCCACTCCGCATCCTTCCCGCGATGCTCGTTTCCTCGGAGGCGACCCCGAGCCCGTATTCGTTCATGCTGCCACTCCTGCTTCTGGACGGCGACAAGAAGCCAATGCGCTGCAGCGCATTCCCGGCGTTCCGGGAGGGCGATTTGATGCCGCTCATGGGGGAGGCTGTCATAGAGAGACTCGACTTGCGTTTGCGCAGCCTTGGGCGCCCGTCCTGGCGGGTCGAATTGGCATCTACTTGTTGCAACATGGCGCTCGATGGGTGCAACTGCTTGTGCGCTGGGGTGGGTGTTAACGAGTAGCTGCGATCCACCGGTTCGAGGGGTGTCAGCGGTGCGAGCATTGGCGATGAAGGAGGTCCAGGGGTGTACGCCCTAGCCATATCGACGTCCATTGTGGTCTGGATAGGCGCAAGCAGGCCAGATGCGAAGAAGCTGGAATAAGTGGTCATCGTCGCTGATGGTGGTGGTGGTGGTGGTGGTGCAAAGATGAGTTTTTCAAGAGTCAGAAACACGTTCTGAGAGGTGTCAAAGTCGTGGTGCTTGAGTGGAACCGAGAGATCAAGGACCCAGAGAGGAGGTTGACTTTCGGGCGGTGTAACCGCTTGTAACCGTTACTTACCACATGGAGCAAAACCCGAAGGGGAAATGGGACAAATAACGCGTACACAACGCGTGGAGCTTGCGCCACAAAGGTTCCATATTAAGCTGGTTGCAACACTTGTATAGCCTTGTACATATATTTATCCACCCACATATATTTATCCACCCAATTGTCCCTCCACAAATGAAATGAAGTCTCTCGGCGGATAGCTTGCTTTCTCCGAGGTATATTCTTCTCAGCGAGCTTGCAGACTATAGGAGCAGAGCCCGCCCACCATCTCCTATGATCGCTTGACTCCAAATCAAGCTACTCAAAATGTAATCTTGTATTGGCATCGTCCTACCCCGGGACGTTGCTACTAGTTTAAATACGGAATGCCAACTTACACAACAAATAAAAAATGCTATAATACAACACTTAGTTAGAATCCTTCCTACTTGAACAGCGCTTCGAATCGTGGTAAGCACGAGTTCTCCTGGTAATCTAAGTATCCAGCAACCGGTTAGCCAGTTCTGATGTTCCGGTTGACCGAATTGTGTGCTCACCAAAGGAGTCATCGGGCGCGCATGAGCACTTCCCCGTAGCCCACGAGCTGCCGGAGGGGCAGTGCTGGAATGGCGGATGCCTGTACCCGATCTAGAGGAAGGGGATGGTTGGCTCAGTGGGCTGTGCAGACGAGAAGAGGTATGAAAGATGCGAGAGCACTCACGTCGTTAAAGAAGTGCACTTGATCCGCGCGCGCGAACAATGATGCGGCGATACTGTGCACGGGCGCATCGCCCCATCGCTCGTAGTAAAACCCGCCCTTCGCCTCCAGATACTCAAAGAACTTCATGTACGCCTCGCTCCTCCAGAAGTCCATGTCCGCGATCTCGAAGTTGCTCCAGTAATGGCACAAGTTGTAATTTTGGCTCCCGTCGTCGGAGAGGAAGTTCATCGAGTTGTTCGGAGCAAGGTATTGCGGGTTGGCGGAGATGAATTCTGATTAACAGGCCAGATATATTAGTTCCGGAGGATTCACTGGGAAAAGTAGCATGGGATACGTACCCTTGACGGTGGTCCAGAGCGTGGGTATTGTCGGTTCCCATTCGTAGAGCGAGATAGTCCAGCCTGTAACGAATGAATTGAGCGTGGACCCGAGCAATGGTGATGATCTACTCACTGTACACCTTGTCATTATCCTGCATGAACAAGAACGGGTCGTATTCGAGATCACAGAAGAACTTGACGTCGGGCTCCACGCGCCAGTAGAACTTGTATTTCTGCAGCAGCTCGTGTCTGAAGAAGAATCCGGAGTTGAACCGGCACATGTTCCGATAGCTGGAGACAGACTATGGCATCAGTGGACAGTCACTCGTGAATGGGGGGAAATGCGGAATTCACATACGAAACGCTTCCACCATAGATGATATTGTTCCACTCCATCTTCCTGCGCCCCTGCGTCGCCAAATCCTCGTCTATCCAGTCCGGCTGGTACCAATGTTCTGAAGGAATCAGGCCAAACTCTATGGGAGCGTCTGTCAAAGTTGTAATCCTCCTAAAAGCGGGATTCGGGTCAGATATGCCTGGCGCGCGTTGGATGGACAAGGGGGAATGGCAGCGTACTGGATGAACTCTGCAGTGAAGGGCTCCTCGTTGAGGATGACCCAAGGGTACTTGTACTTTCTGTTAAACCGATCCTCCATACTGCGCACGCTGTCTATCACGCCCTCCAGATCGCTGTTCCTCGCCAGCAGCACAAACGTCGCATTCGCGCGTCGCGGCTCAGCTGGCTTGGGTTTCTCGTAGACGTGGGGGGCGACATGCAGTGTCATCGAGTCGGCCGAGTGGTTGCTGGAATTCAGCGTCAAGCTCGTCGAGTTCAAGTCGCCTTTGATTGTGGTGACGGGCTCGTGGGTGCCGAACAACGAGTCCAACGACGCCATCTGGCCATACCCGTCGTGCGTTATGCTAAGAATGAAGTGCAGTCCGACCTGTGGTGCTCAGGTCAGTGGCGAAATTTGAAAGGAAATTTGAAAGGCCATTTGAAAGGCGAAAGGACGTACAACTATGGCCAGCGCGAGAAAAACATAGCGCCGCGAAGGGGCGATCGACATGGGCATTTTCCCCATTAATATTTTAAGAAGAGATACGGCAAGGAGGTAGCAGTCGAGCCAGCGAGTGAAAACGAGAGGACGCCGCGAGAACAAGAAGGATGTGGGGCTTTGCTATAGCAATGTTAATAAGAGGTATCGTTTTGTTTAATATCATCATGACCCCTCATTCCACGGCCCCCAATGAGGCCGCCGTTGTTGAGCATACTGCGGAAGCGTTGAGGTGGAGCACAGATCGGCCCCCTAAATTATTTTTAAGCCACTGCCGCCGATGACCTGGACATCCTGAAAAGGCAATTTCTCATGTTGAAAACCGATGAAGCTGGACTGCGGCACGTTAAACTTCTGTGCCCGCATCCGACTTCACGCACTGGACGATAGTCGGCAGCCGGACGGCCATTTATTTTTCACGGTTGCACAGCTAACAAGGGAAAGGCCCGGGCATCCGCAGCGCAGAGCATTCTCGCAAACACCCGGGTCCGAGCCACTGATCGCGACAGCGCGTCCGACTCCCCTAAATTTCCCAACGCCGCCGACACTTAGATACCTGTGCTACCACACACTTTATATGTTGCCACGCGATGCGAAACAAATCAACCATCACCGAATGATCACCGATAAACTTGACGCAAAGAGTTTCGTATCGGGTTTGCGCTGGTTTGCGCTATCGAAAATGCTTCCATCATGACATCGCCCGTGATGCAGTTGATCTGCACAGCGCATAAATCCTTGACCACCCTATAATACCTAATCACACCATCAAATCTTGGCGTGGGGATGGGTGGGAATGACAGGGAATGACAATGTGATTGCATTAGCAGGTGGATAACCTCTGCATGCTGCAATCGGGGAGATGGCATTCAAATACAACCACGGGTTGCATGAACAGCAGTTTATCTCGGCAAGGCGGCTACTCAAAACGAACCAATATCAATTGAAACCTGATACGCTCTACATTCAATGTGGCCTGCCAGCTCCGGAGCGAGAGATGGGGTATTTTCTATTTATAGAATTATCAGCGAGAACAACCGACAGGGACAAGACAGGGACACGGTCTGAAAGGCGAAATAAGATATCTTGGCACGAAGAATCTGAGATGATACTGTAAATTGAATGCATGACACCGGGCACAACAACGGGATTATTGGCGGCCCGTACTGCAGGCCCGAGCCTCCCGCCCAAACCCAAAAGCCGCCAATGCATGTCACAGGACTCAAGTGCATCAAAGGAGCTTCAAACCGGGGATTCGTACGGAGTGCCATCGTCTGGGCAAGATACGAACCCCGCCTGAGCGCAGAAATGTCGGTGACGGGAGCTTAGAAACTAGGGCACTCAGTGAGCAGAGCCTCCACGTACATTGGACGAGAAAGACGTAGATTTATCCTCGTCTTATCGCGTTGTCTGTGTCAAATTGCATTCATCATGAGGCCCGAGGAAAAAGTAGTGAGTGGCAGCGGTAGTACACCATGTGTACCATGTTACGAGGGGCAACTCCCCCTGCTCATGGAGATATTGTTAAAGTACGGACCTAGCCGATCAACGTCAGCGACAAGCAATTGCAATTAGTTCACGATGTAAGCCTGTCCATGGCATTTGGCACTTACCGATATGGTTTGCGGTGTTGTCCGCCAACGGGTTGTTCCCGTCGATGCAGTTGATGTTCTCCTGACCCGGGCAGCTGACCACGCTCGTCGCGTTCCCCGTGACCGCATTGACCGCCTGTATATGAATCTCGCCCGCGGAGTGCTTGTAAGAGAGAAATTGGGGCGGGACGGTGGGCACGGGGTCATGCTGATTGGTTACGTATGTGAAGTTCGCTCCAAGCTTCGATCTTCGCGTCAATACATAGATAATATATATGTGGTTGAGATGTTGAGCTTACTGTAGAGTCGATGAAGTCGGCATACGCTTGATTCCCACCCCTAGGTAACCCAAAGACGGCCGCGGTCATTTCCACGCTTGTAGGCAGGTTCAGCCTGAGCATCAGCGCGTCCATTGTGGATATCGCCGCCCCCAGAGAGTGGCCTGTCACCAGCACCTTGTTCACTCCAGTTGTGGCGAGTGCGCTTTGAACGCCAGACAGCACGCTGTCGGACGTCCGGCCGAAGGTCTTCTGAAACCCGTCGTGGACTTGCACGCCACCTGCAATTGATAGTGGGGTGAGCCATGACGAGAGCGGAAGCAGCAATTACTGGAGATACATACTTGGTGCCTTTGGAAAGAGTGTGGTGTTCAGATCCGACAGCAAGAACTCCGCGTCGTTTGCGATCGACAAGCTATTTAGGTTACGGGATCAGATATGCGCAGCAGCCCAGCTGGTAAGAACGAGGATATGCGCACATGTCTGACTCGTTGGTGCCTTGATGTGCTACCACGATGCTTTGTGTAGCAGGATCGTGAGCGATGAAATCTGTGTTTTGCCCAACCAGATGTGAGCTGACTACGTAAGAGCGCAAATTCGTGCGCTAGGCAGAAACGAGACGCACAGAAAGGTATCAGTCCGCCGTCCCCGCCCACCGTCAGGACCTCGACCCCCGGTAACGCGTCGCACGGTGGACCGCAATCCCAACTGGCAACAGCAGCGCCGCAGTACGCTGTCCTGCTGAATTCGGCCGGGCGCACGAGGGTGGATTCGATAGTCGCATTCGATACGGGGGATGTGGACGAGGTCGAGTTTCCGCTGCGGGAGGTTAGGTATCGATCTCTCACGCGAAGACGCAGGAGCGGGGATGGGGCGGCGACAGGGAATGCGGAGACGGAGACGAGACCAGGCAAGACTAGGCAGCAGCCGATGAAAAACTTGAGGGCGCTCATCGTGTGCGCGTTCTGGACTCTGAAAAGAGCGTGGTGATGATTCAAGAATCAAAAGGACGAGTGAATTCGAGAAGGGAGATCTGAAAGGGCCTGCCTTAGGGACGGAGAGGTATATCTAGAAGAGAAAGCTGTCGTCCTTCGCTATCATCGCGATGCGTCTTTATGAATATGATAGTGCCAGAGGAGCGCACATGCACAGCCCTGGACTGAGAAGCTGATCAGCAGTTGCTTGATGCTAACAAGAGGTTAAGGTTATGAAGTCTGATGGAGTCTCTGGTCACTAGTGTGCACCGACGGCGACGTGGCAACAAGACTGTGAAAACTTCTCTCGTTGCCAGAGCGTTGTCAGACGTCGACGTCGCATATGCATGCCTGTCGATACTGTCAATGGCAGTAACATCGCACTTAAGCTTGCTAGGGTTCAGGCAGGTTCAGTATTATATGGCTGTGCATGCAGTTATTAGAGCTATATGTGAGAGTATGTTGGTGAGAGTGATAAAACAATCTGCATGGGCTTGTGGTGGACGTTCATGATCATGTCCATGGAGCTGTATTGAGCGACAGAAATAGCCCAAAGAGTCCGAATATTCCTTTTCACCGCCACCACCATATTGTTCTTAGTTGGCAACCACTAGATAAGGAGAGGCATGCGAAAAAGGTGATATTATAACAAAATTCACTCATAATTTTGAGTACATACTACGCTACCAAACTTCGAATCATATGCCAGACAACATCAAAACGGCCCGCTCTCTATCCTCTTCCGCCGAATTTTTCCAAGCCCACTCCCAATGCCCCTCCGCCTCTTTTCCTATCTGAGTCAGCACCTCACTGCTGACATTTTCATCATGCAAACCAATATGCTCAAAGCCTGCGCCATTAAACTCGTATATCAACCCGTTCGTGCGCGAGAGGTGCCTCACGTTGCTGGCTTTCGGCGGACGAACCTCGTCGTATATCTGGAGAACGCGCGGCAGAGAAGATCTGGTGCATTTCGGGTTCGCGATAAGCGCTGCCAGGACGTATGCATCCTATAGTAGATACACATTTCAGTATTTATCAATATAGGAAATGCGTGTCTCTGACCTCGATAGCTTGGCCCGCCCCAGAACCCAGATTCGGAGTCATGGCATGTGCCTAATGAAGAGTAAAAAATACTGGTGAATGGAATGGAATCAGTAATTCACAATGAAGAGCTTACAGAATCACCGATAATCGCCACACGGCTTGATACGCACGTGCTCATTTTTTGAGCGACATTGATTGCCCAACGGGTCGGCCTGTCTATGCACTGAAATGCACTGTTAGCTTGGAAATTATATCGACGTTATAGGGAACAACGTGCCTCAAGCAGAGCTGTCACCTCCGGCTCCCAGCCCTCGTACTGTTGGAGCAACTCCTCCTTGGGGACATCGACGACCCATTGTTTCGAATCTTCGCTGTACTGGGTGCCTTCTTTGGAGGGATCAGAGCAAAATGCTACGACGTTGATCTGAGCGCCTTTGTCGATAGAGAAAACGACGAGATGCTGGTGCGGGCATCAGCCAGTGAATCTGGCAAGTGTAAGGGTCTGATTACCTTGTTTTTCCCGCAATACTAGCTCGAATGAATGAGAATGCGGCCAGAAACACGCGACTCGAAGAAACTCACCATTCCAGGCACGGTCAGCGCACGATGCCCAGGTGCCTGTGCTTCGAGTCTCTCCTTGGGGACCAAGTTCCGATACACAACAGTGCCGCTCCACACAGGATTCGGCTGCGTCGCCTCTTCTTTGGTTATTTTGCCCTCTTTAGCGAGATTCGAGACAAGAGTGGCACGGACAGCCGATTTAATCCCATCAGCGCCGACGAGGACATCGCATTCGGCCGTGGTGCCGTCTTTGAAGTGCAGGGTGATGGGTCCAGAAGCTGGGTCGTCGTAGGACACGAGCCGCTTGCCGAAGTGAGAGGTGCAGGAAGGCGGCAAATGTTTGATAAGGACTTTCTGGAAGCTGGCACGATGAAAAGGCAGCATACCACCTACAAGCCATCGGAATTAACTGACAATACACTACGTGATAACATACCTGTAGCATTCATGTCGTAGAAACTCAGTCCTTTCGGCTGGTCGCTCTTGCGGAAATGAAAAGCAACTGAGAGTTGCAGACCGGTCAGATTAATGAGCTCCTATGAAGCAGCGTATTTCGCTTACCAGCATCGCCCTTCTTAACCTCGCCCTGCAAAGCTGCCAGATCGTCTTGGAGGCCCAGCTTCTCCATGATCTGCTGGGTGCGGTACCACATTCCAATACCTGCCCCTACTTCACCAAATTCGTGGGCTGCTTCGTACAGATCCATCTTGATGTTCGATTGCTTGCCAAGCGCAACACAGAAGGTGAGGCCAGCAAGGCCACCTCCGCTGATCGAGCTGTCAGTACGAAATTGTTGGCTGAAAAAGACTCTGAAGTGGACTCACATCACTGCAACTCTGAGATCACTCATGATTAGCGCGTATTCTTTCAAGTGTTTGGGTGTTGGTAAAAGTTCGAGGGGCTTTCTGTAGACGAAAGGTCCTCGTTCTGAATATCAGATATTTAAGCAGCCACCAGTACTGCGTCAATAACCCCACTAATTGGCGCAATGTATCATGAGACTCTAGAAAAGACTGCGATTGCTCTTTTCGCCGTGGAATCCGAGGCTGCAGAGCAACCGTACAGCGATATCACGGGACTGAGATGGCTGATGATAAATTAGCTGAGTAAGTAAAATGAGTTATAATTAGATGATGACCTAGGCAAGACCTATGTAGGTGTAAGTTAAAGATTGTAGTTGCTGGTGGGGTCGAGTGAGGGGTCTTGGTGAGGGGTTCACCTCTCGGATCTGCGTAATGGTCGTTTATGGTTTAGAGTCGAGGTGGCCGAGATTCTGGCGGACTCGTGTCAAAATCTGCTCACTGTGAGCAACAGAGCGAGCTTGGAGCGAGCAGCAGAGTGAGCAGAGTGGTCATGGTGGGTCATGGCATGATGGCGTGGCAACGTAGTTCGAACAGCGGATGTTTTAGAGACGACTTGATGACATATTGGCTGACAGCTTTCTGCCACTGTTGCGCCACTGGGTCTTCGTCGTGGCTCGCTACGAGCTTAAGGCTATCGATAGCCTTGCAGAAGGGAAGAACGCGCGCTCCCCAACTTGGGATAAGGCCAGGAGGAATACTTGATTTCGAAATTTTCAATCTTATTCCTCCTACCGCGGCACAAATTTTTACTCTGAGGAAACCACTCACCCGCTACTGCACCGCGCCGCTACTCTCGATACCTCGCGAGTACCTCACACCGGCGATTATCTAGTAGCAATGGCGCACCTGCTTGGCACTTTGGCTCGGGCAGGTTTCAGTATTACATAACCGCGCGCGCAGCCAGTAACTCCAAGAGCTATCAGTGAGTGGTGGCAGTGACAAAACAAACATCATGTCATGGTTTGTCGTGGAAGTTCACGACCATGGTGTTCACGAGCGGCACGAAGCAGCCCGAAGAGCTCGAACCACACTCGGCTTTCTTCTTACAGTACGCGGAAAAGGCGATAATAAAATTCGCTCGTAATTTCGAGTACATGCTACGCTACCAACATCGACACAGCCCGCTCTCTGTCCTCTTCCGCTGACGTCTTCCACGCCCACTCACAATTTTCCTCCGCCGCCTTTCCTACCCTCTGCGCCAGCATCTCGCTACTGACATGACCATCATGCATACCGAGATGCTCACAGCCCGCGCCGCCAAGCTCGTATATCAGCCCGGTCGTGCGCGAGCGGTGCCACACGGTGCTGGCTTTCGGCCGACGGACCTCGTCGTATATCTGGAGCACGCGCGGCAGGGAAGAGCGAGTGCACTTCGGGTGTGCGAGAAGGGCTGCCAGGATGTATGCATCCTATAGTGTATTTTTATATCAGTATTTATCAATATAGGACTCAATGAGTGCCTCTGACCTCGATAGCTTGGCCCGCCCCAGACCCCTGATGCGGAGTCATGGCGTGTGCCTAATGAAGCGGGAAAAATGTTGGTGAGTAGATTGTAATCAGTGCTTCGCAGTGAAGGGCTTACAGCATCGCCGAGAACCGCCACACGGCCTGATACGAACGTGCTCATTTCTTGAGCGACGTTGATTGCCCAACGGGTCGGCTTGTCTACGCACTGCATCAATGCACCGTTAGCCCGGAAATTCTACTGGCGATATAGGGAACAACGTGCCTCAAGCAGAGCTGTCACCTCCGGCTCCCAGCCCTCGTACTGCCGAACCAACTCCTCATTGGCGACAGCAACGCCCCATTCGCTCGAATTTTCGCTGTATTGGGTGCCTTCTTTGGAGGGATCGGAGCAAAATGCGACAACATTGATCAGGGCGCCTTTGTTGAGCGGGAAGGTGGTGAGATGCTGGTACGGTCATCAGTCACTGTCAGCGAATCCGGGAAGCGCTGGTGTCCGCTTACCTTGTTTTTCCCGCAATACTAGTTCAAGTGAATATTAGTGAGAATGAGGCCAGGAATACGCGGTCGAAGAAACTCACCAGTAAATCATCAGTCAGTGCACGATGCCCAGGCGCCCTGGCTTCGAGTCGCGCCTTGGGGATCAAGCCTCGATATGCAACTGTGCCACTCCACACAGGATTCGGCCGCGCCGCCTCTTCTTCAGTTATCTTGCCCTCTTTAGCGATATTCGAGACCAGAGTGGCGC
Organism: Athelia psychrophila; assembly: GCA_001630335.1. Lineage (NCBI taxonomy): Eukaryota > Fungi > Basidiomycota > Agaricomycetes > Atheliales > Atheliaceae > Athelia > Athelia psychrophila. The sequence continues at coordinate 97,396 of KV417569.1, forward strand.
GGACAGTCGATTTAATCCCATCAGCGCCGAGGAGGACGTCGCATTCGGCTGTGGTGCCGTCTTTGAAGTGCAGGGTGATGGGCCCGGACGCTGGGTCGTCGTAGGACACGAGCCGCTTGCCAAAGTGGGAGGTGCAGGTATGTGGCAGATGTTTGATAAGGACTTTCTGGAAGCTGGGACGATGGAAAGGCAGCATACCACCTGCGGGCCATCAACCTACTGTCAATACACTGCGCGACAGCATTAACATGTTATAAACCTATAGTCTTCATGTCGTAGAAACTCAGTCCCTTCGGTTGGTCGCTCTTGCGGAAATGGAAATTAACTGAGGGTTGCAGACCAGTCTGATTGATGAGCTCGTATGAAGCAGCGTGTTTCGCTCACTAGCATTGCCCTCCAAAGCTGCCAGATCGGCGTGGAGGCCCAGCTTCTCCATGATCTGCCGGGTGCGGTACCACATTCCAATGCCTGCCCCTACTTCGCTGAATTCGTTGGCTGATTCGTATAGATCCACCTTGATGTTTGATTGCTTGCCGAGCGCGACGCAGAAGATGAGGCCACCAATGCCGGCTCCGCTGGCCGAGATGTCAGTACAAAGTTGTTGGCTGAAAAAGAGTTCGAAGTGGACTCACATCACTGCAACTCTGATATCACTCATGATTGGCGCGTTTGGGTGTTGGTAGAAGTTAGAGGGAATTTCTGTAGATGAAAGGTCCTTGGTCTGAGCGTTCGATATTTAAGTGGTCACTATTGTTGCGATTTCTCTCTCCACGCAGACACCGCTGAGACATTCCGACGAGGCTCAGGGTCGCATGACAAAGAAAAATTGCGCAAGTCGGGGAGGCGACGCGGCCTGGTGGCAACCTGGGAGTCAACAGCGGATAACTGAAGTGATTCTCGCCGACTCGGGCCAAAATCCCCTGACTGAGCGGCAGACTGAAGAGCTGCAGGCGAACTCGAACAATCCGCAGTATTCCGCAGCACAGAAACGTACACGTCGATTACTCAGCGTTGCTCAGCACAGTCTTAACGTCGTCTGCTGCTTAGCAATCTTATCTGCCGAGCACACAGTCGGTTAATCAGCGGTGTTCAACTTTGTTGCGCCGCTCACACGCTCGGGGTTTAGGGCCGACGTCGGAAGAGGACTTTTTCTTATCAGATAACAGCATATGCATGCACCCCGGGCCGACTGCTTTAAAGTGCTCGGCGATTTCAGTATAATCAAGCTTCGACACCCCCACACTAAATCACCTACTTCATCATGCCTCAGGACAGCAACTTCGCTGACAGCATTCTCCACACCCCCGTCGTCATCGCGGACTCTGGCCGCTATGTGGTGATGGGCCAGTGACAGCTTGGCGGGGTAATATCAAGTAGCACCACCCTGCTGGATTCTGCTGGGCGCACGACTCACAAACAAGGGAGGTTGGAGGGAGGACTCGGCGATTGTGACATTTGATAGTGATACAGAAGCAGTGCGTCGAGTTTAACTCAGAGCTACTGTAGTCTTGGAGATAGATTTCCGGACCCTAGGATTGGGGAAGGAACAAGCGCGGTGGAGACTAGGTAATTGCAGGACTAGGCAAGAAGCAATGAAATCGGCGTTCATTGGGATTTGGAAGGAGGAAAGGAGCGACCGTAATGTGGCAGGAAGCAAAAAGCTTGCGCCACATTCGCTGTCTCTCGCGTAAACAACATTTGGCTTTCGCCCTCATGCCGCTCTCGCGGAATACCAATCAACGAACAGATTTCCATCGTGAGAGAATGTCCTAAACACCGGATTGCGTCAATTTCTGAGCACATGAACGAGATTGAAACTACTCGAATGCATTTTTTTCTTTTGAAACTCGCTGAACTGGACTTGGCCCTCAAGATTCTTGAGTACATCGTAGTCGTGAACCAGGCTTCCCCTATCGCCTCGCTCCCGAAAGAAGTCTCAGCAGGCATCTTTGAGACATTACTTCGGAGTTTGTTGGAAAAGCATGCTCTGTGTTGGGAGTGACATGTATATAAATATGTGTATTGCAACAACAATGATCCTATCCCAGTGATTATCCGATGTAAAAGTAAATATCCGATGCAGAAAGCAATAGTCCGATTAAAAACCCTGTGCCCTGCGCTTATGACACAACAGTCACTACGTGGTTGGACCTGACACAAGCAGATCCGGAGGGGCAGTGCGCCTTCATGTTGTACGTGCCCGCCTTGGTGAACGTGATCGGAATGCTCGAAGTCGAGCTATCGCCGGCGCCAGTGTACTCGCCGGAGACGGTCTGGCCGGTTGTGGTGTCGACCGACAGGTCGTTGAGGTAGGTGCCGTCAGGAGCAAAGGGGATGGAGTCTGAGCAGGAAAAAAGGGCGGAGTGAGTAAGGGCAGGTGGGAAAACGGAGAGCGGACGTACATTCGACTGTGCTTCCAACTTTGGCAGTCGCGGGGCCGCTCATGATCAAGAAGTTGGTGTCATCGAAGTCCCCGAAGTAAGCGAAGAGGAAGTGCTGGCCACTAGAGATGGTCTCGTAGCAGAAATCATCGTACTCCGTGTCCTGGAAATTCATTCGTATTAGCTCATTGCGAACGAGGGCGAGCTAGGATGACAAGACTCACGGTGCCATCGCCATTTCCTTGCAGGATAAGACCACCACCGTTTACCCCACCGTTTGCGGCATTGTTGAAGATGGAGCCCCACTGGCTGGAACCTGAGTTGCTGGTGCCGTTGAGCTTGGTGATATCTCCGAAAGTCGTGCCATTGAACTGTCAATGCAAAGTTAGCGGGAGAAAATGACAACCAGTCATAGAGGACGTACATTTGCCTCAAAGTATTGGCCGGTCTCCTGCAGCGCGACGAGACTAGTAACACCTGCCGCAGTCTTTGGCGTACCGTTGCCTGTGATGAAACTGTTTAATGACCAATTTAATTGCGTGGATATTTGCCGACTCACATGTAGCGGTATTGCCATTGTTGGTGAGGGTGTTCTCGACCGTTGGGTTTATAGTCTGCTCGTAGATGGTCTTGGTAGGGCCCTCAATGCGCATGTAGACCGTCGTGGTCGCCGCTCGGGCTGCGACGACTGGAGTCGGTGAGGCGGCGGCGGAGGCCACGAGCAGGGAGATGGAAGCCAAAATAGAGAAGAGCATGATATTAAGAAGTATTAATGCAGGAGGATGAGAGTGAGTTTGAGGATGAGAACCGAAGATGCAGATTACGAAGATATTGCAGTCTAGTTTATATAGGCCTCAGGAATAGTGACCAAGACCACTGCCAGGATCCATTGCGGGTTATGGTGACCGTCATAGTGGCATCCTGGCGCCACCTAGGCTCTGTGCGAGCACGGCCGGGCACGGCCGGGCAGTACTGAACTTGATGATGAGCGCTGAGCACTGCCGCAGCTTGATGTGATTCGGACCCGCGCATAACATATCTACCAACGACACAGGTCGGAATCCCTTGGCAAGACGGCTTTGAGACTCCTTGCAGTGAGGCAGCCAGTTCATTTCAGCGCCAGCGATTTCGGCGACAGGGCACCGTGTTAGAGGTTTATGAAGCCTGTTGATGGGCGCTCAAGGAATGGTATTTATATAACAAAGGGATTGAGCGTTTTTTTAGATCACGGGGCCATAGACTTTTGACCAACTGACTTGACGTGGAATCCTGGAGGCAGGAGGCAAGAGGAGGCATAGGTTGTAGGCATAAATTTAAGGGCACGTGAGCCGAGGTGTTTTAAATGTTCAAACCCCGACGCCACGGTGCTCTCAGTAGTACCACCAGCCTGCCATGCTCTTGAATCTTTGTCAACACACCGGTATATCTACTTACTGGCGTGCATTCACCGCAAGTTTTGGATTCAACTCAGTCGAACTCTGTGATTGAGCTGCACGAGACTATACGACTATGTTTCCCTACTCAGCGGTCGACCTCAGCGCAACCGTGGCCTCAGCGGCCGACTGACTGGTGGAAGAGAGCTTACTGCCGGTGCATTTGAATTTCACCGTGACAGCGTTCCCATTACTGTCTTGAGAGCACTGTTGTCCCGCAGGCCGGACTTATCTGGAGACCAACCCGTGTTCACCACGTTGCTTCAGCGCTAATATGACCATCGATGATCGGTTATCTTACGATTACTTACCAACATGTCTTCCAACAGCATCCCAGAGATTTCTATAGGCTTGTCCCCGTCTTTCACAATCGAGGAAATCAATGCTCCTCCATGCAAAGATGCCTTCACAGCGTTCAAACAGAATCTACTGTCATCTTCCGAGGCCCTCCAGCTCATCCAACAGTGCGAGATGCGCCGCGGCATCGGCATGGGGCGTGAACAATCAGCGTTAACGCTGACGATTTCGCGCGCACGAGTGCTTGGAGACGTTGATACTGTGCCCTATCCCGTGGGTATCAAAAGTCCACCGTGTGCAGGGACTACTATACTGGTGTACGTGTCCCTAGGAACTTATGTTGTGTTACACTGCACGATCTTGATTGCAGTTGTTTTGTTACCCTTACAGTTACGATCGTGATTTCCTCCTGCAATTCATGGGTATTTGCAAAGATGTGCCAGCCCTATACTACGTCCCTGATATCGATCCTCGGTGAGAAAAACACATCCTTAATGTTAAATACCGTTTGCTCACCGAACTTTGCCAGGATAATAAGAGTACCACAGACTAAGAGTTCTTCTGGAAGGCATAAATCCCGTACCGCTAGCAGCGTAAGCGGAGCCCAAATTCAGCAGCCGCCCAAGTCAACGACGAAGACATCTCGGACCCGGAGCAAGCGAGGACAGAAACGCACGGCTATGGAAGATTTCCAGACGACACAGCCGCCCAAGACCCGCTGGCCTCTCCATCTCCACCTATAGAGCTGCCTAACCGGTCCGCGCAGCGGTGGCTCATACGACCACACCGTACACCGATCGATCCCGAATCGGACGAAGCCCTCATTCGCGCCGTCACAAGCCTGCTGAACAAGGTCGTCGCAGCGACATGCGACTCGATATGCACGCAGCTTGCATCGTGGGCGAACAAGTCGAAAAAAGAGACAAACGCTCATTCATTGCACCTCGTCCTGCGAATGATGTGGGCCAAGGCTATTGAGGAGCCATTTTGGTCCCAGGTGTACGCCCGGCTATTCCAGAAGATGGAGGAGTGCATCAGTGCCGAGATAGTCGAGGCGAGAATCAAGGGGCCGGATGGAAAGCGTGTGATTGGCGGTCAGATATTTCGAAAGCACCTCATGGCGAGATCCCAGGTTGCATTCGAGGCCTTTCTTGGTACGGGAGACCCAGGGGCCTCGAACTTGCTGGTATTCTCGCAGCTTAGCCACCATGACAAACTCTTCGCAGCGAGCCGACGCCGCACAAGCCTGATGAGCCTCACTGCAGAGTTTTATAATTCTCATATGCTGCCAGAGCGTATGGTACACGAAACCATCAAGAGCCTGCTGCTCACGCAGTGCAGCAACTCCACTTTGCAGGAAGTTCGCTTGGAAGCAGCGTGCACGCTGCTGTCCGCCGCTGGTGCAATATTGGATACACCTATAAATCGATCTCAGATTGACATCTATGCTGCTGCGCTAAAACGCCATATAGATGAAGGAATCAGCCCAAGGTGTCGGTTCAAGATACAGGTGCGGTCCCAATTTCAGTCATTGGCATTTTCTGATTTGACGGCTGCCGCCAGGAGGTCGTTGAACTGCGCGAACGCAACTGGCTGCCTCGGCCCGTCAAGGTGGTGAGTACATTTATAGGACAATGCACAGCCTTTGCAGTGTGCGCAAGCTGAAATTTGAATGCTGACCGTCCTACCAGATCCCCGAGATATCACCAAGCAACCAGTATAGCAAAGGCAACAAGCAGCGAGTAAAACAGGGGGCTTTGAATCCCGCGCATTTGCAAGGGGCTGAAGGGGCTGCGGGAGGAGACGGTGATCATGGCCCAAGCTCCAGTGTTGAGGTGGCCAGAGGAAACCCAGAGAGAAGCGAATCCAAAGGGAAGAATGCCTGGACTCGGACGGGAAGGCGGAAACTCTAGCCAGCGAAAAAAAGGTCACTTGTTTGCGCGACGACATCATGAACAGCACTTATCCTAGTCTCTCATAGACAGACTCTATACTCCCTACACATTCTAGTCTCCCGTAGGTAGAACTCCGATATTCGAATGTTTTTGAGAATGGGGAGGACGATTCGAATAAGTATGGATACTCATTCCTCTTGTAGACATGCCATAGCACACGCCGAGATCCCTCATCAGTCGTCGGTCGTCCAATGATCCATTCGCGCCTGCGGCGAGCATTAATTAGGAGTTACACATGCGTACTATCTATGTCCGTGCCCAAGAGAATCATGTTTAGTGAGAGGTATAAGTAAGGAATGGGGTGCGTGCGTGTGCGTGTGCGTGTGCGTGTGCTGTGAGAATGGCGATGCAGGTGTGTGGTGCGATGCGATGCGATGCGGGCAAGTATGCTATCATGCTATGTGCATATGTACAATACGAGACAAAGCCTGGCGGAGACCAGGTCACCAGAAGCGGTTGCTCTCCGGGGTGACGTTTTTCGCCATGCGCAGCATCACCACGTTCGATGTCAGGCTCGAAAACTGCAAGAAAGAAAACATCAGTATCCACCCTCGACCAGAGCCGCAAAACGCAACGCACCCCATTGCCGATGAACACCCCCGCGCGCTGGCCGATCATCATGTCCACCGTCTGCGCAACATACTTCTGCTCCCAGTTCAGCTGCAGATCGCGGCTGCTCGCGACGCTCCCCCACGCGCGCGCAGCCAGCAGCGCCTCCTTCAGCTCGCCCAGCCACTCCGCGCGCCCGTTCGTCATCACATACACGCTCCGCAGCGGCGCCCCGCCACCCGCCTCCCACTCGCGCGCCACCTCCAGCACGCGCGCGACGATCTGCGGGATCTCGGGGAAGCACCGCCGCGCGTACTCGGCGCGGTGCGCGTCCGTCGTCTCGCCCCAGCCCGTGTCGGCCGGCGGCGCGAACGCGTCGGGCAGCCCCGGGAACTTGTTGAAGCCGTTGAAGTCCGAGGACCACTGCGCGAGGTGCGCGCAGTGCGCGGCGAAGTCGCCGCGGCGGATGTGCAGCACGAGGAGGGACGGCGTCGTCGGCGCGGGGTCCGCGGGGCCCTCGGGGACGGCGAGGGAGAGCGGGGAGAAGGCGGCGAGGGCGGCGGCGGCGGGGGTGGTGGAGACGGGGATGAGCGAGGGGAAGAGCCAGTCGAGGCGCAGCCACGGCGGGGGCGCGGAGGGCTCGAAGAGGCGCATGTTGGCGGCGAAGGCGGCGCGGATGAGCGGGCTCCAGCCGAACTGCGTGAGCACGGGCGATTTGGAGAGGGAGGGCCAGATGTCCAGGATGCGCGAGGAGCCGAAGAGCCTGGGGGCGTTAGTGTTCAGTGTTCTGGAACGTCAGTGGATGGGGGAGGGGGCGCACCAGATATCGAAGAGCTGCGGCGAGTCCTGCGTGATCTCGATGCACGGGTCGTCCATCTGGCTCAGGCGCTCGACCCACCGGTCGAACATCTCCTGGGCGCCGACGGCGTTGTCGAAGCGGATGCCCTCGTCGTTCACCGAGTCCGAGTCGATGTACGTCCGGTTCTCCTCCGGACAGCGCTCCATAAAGTAGTTCCTGGAGACGGCGCGCGGGACGTCGGGCGCGTTGAGGAAGGGCTCGCCGTTGAGGGGGCCCGTGATCATGGCGGAGAGGGGTATCCGCGCGGGGATGAGCTTGCCGTTGAATTCGGAGTAGAGGGGGTCGTCCCTGCTCCACGTGAAGTTGTCGAACACAAATCTGCAGCCAATTCAGCCAACTTGCTGCAATAATCAAGGCCAAGACTCACGATCTCTTTGTGACGTATGCTAGATGCGACATGACGAGTAATTCCTGCATCGCGTTGCCCCAGCCCGAGCCTGCCATTCCGCAGCACACGTCACCAGTTAATTGGAATTCATCACATGCGGATAACGTGTGCGCTCACCGTGGACGTGGTTGCTTGCCCAGATGAATTTGGCGTCTTTGCCCTCTGGAGCGGGCAGGTTTGGATTGTGCTGGGGCAGCGCTGCCTCATATTCGTGGTAGCGCTCATATAGCGGCGGTTTCTTGCTTTCAATGACGGGCGTTTGCGTCCATTGATAGACGTAGAACACAGACAGCGCACAGCCGATCCATATAACAATGGATCCCAGGCGGGCGTATCTCTTTGGAAGAGCGCTCAAAAGCCGTGGTGGAGAGGGTGGTGGTGATCGACGGGGTGAGGGCGCCAGTACGGGTAATATGGACGCCTGGGATGATTTTGGTGCATGCTTGGAGCGGTCGAAGAGGCGGACGGGGGCGGTCATGGTGCAGCTGGGTGGGGCTTGACGAGCAGCAGTGAAGGTGTCGTCGTCGCAGGTTGGGTGGTTAGGTACAGACTTTGGTCTACCAGGCTTACAGCCCCCGTGCTGAAGTTTGCGCCCTTTGGCTTTCGGCAATCTCAGGGTGCCTTCCCAATATGTACGTCACAACAGTCTGGACTCTGGACCACCGAGGCGGCCGTTAAGGCGGCCGACTCTGGTAATCGATCGCCTTTCGAAATGTATTATCGGTGGAAAAGATCACCCACAAGCATACACAACTTAACCTGTTCTTTCGCATGATCTTCATGGTTTTGTATCTGAGACGTGAAACTTGTCTATTCTGGGGTGGGTGTGCCAATGACGAGAGCGCTCCTCAGCGCTTAATATTAGCGCTGCTGCGAGCTTAGCTGGGCCTAGCTGTCACTGCCCAGTCACTGACGTCGACGACGGTGACTGGCTGTCAGACATTCTGTCATATGATCAACGCAAATTTCAAGTTATCGAGTTGCTTAAAGGTATACTTGATGTGCTGAACCTTCAGCAGTCTTTTTTGCCAAGGTTTGGCGAGCATGATTCGGTGCATGGCGTAGCGGCCGCAAGGGTACTTACACTGCGCACCGCGATCGGACTCTTTCAATTTGCGTTTGTCCGCAGACTTGATCTCATGACCATCGACCTGGACATCCACCACAAGCCCATCATGATTCCTCACTCTCGAGTCTCAGCACTCTCAGACAGCTAAATGTTCGGCGAAAGTTTACCCGCCTGGGCCACACTATGTCCAGCGAATGGCACAATGGCGACTGGCAACGCGATTCTGCTGCCGTGCCACGACTCGTCGTTAGTGGTGCACGTTGGCGACTAGCGACTTTAACAGACTCTTCGGTGCATTATCATCAAACGCCTTTCAGCTGGGCTGAGCGCTAGCAACCGTGGTTTGGCCGTGGCACATCAGCCACGCACTGGTGCAGTCTGCAGACGCATTGCGACGAACGGACAGCAGCTTTCTCTTCAGTCTTCTACTAGCACCTCTTCGTGGCCCTTTCAGATTCCACTGCTCGAATCCACTCGATCCTTTCAATTCTTGAATCATTACGGTCGCTCCTTTCCTCCTTCCAAATTCCAAAGAACGCCGTTTGCATTGCTTCTCGCCTAGTCTTGCAATTGCCTAGTCTCCACCGCATCCGTTCCTTCCAGTCCTAGGGTCCGGAAATCTATCTCCAAGACTACAGTAGCTCCAAGTTAAACTCGACGCAGCGCACATGCTCCCGTATTACTATCAAACGCCACAATCGAGGCCTGCTCCTTCGCGAGTCGTGCACCCAGCCGAATCCAGCAGGGTGGTGCTGCTTGATATTACCCCGCCCAGGCCGCGTCGCCTCCCGACTTGTGCAGTTTTTCTTTGTCATACAACCCTGAGCCTCATCGGAATGTCTGATTGCTCTGCAACAGTGTCAGCCGTGGAGAGAGGAATTGCAGCACTAGTGACTACTTAAATATCGAACACTCAGACCAAGGACCTTCCATCCACAGAAAGTCCCCAAAACTTCTACCAACACCCAAACGCGCCAATCATGAGTGATATCAGAGTTGCGGTGATGTGAGTCCACTCCGAACTCTTCTTTAGCCAAGTTCCAGCAACTTCGTACTGATATCTCGACCAGCGGAGCTGGCATCGGTGGCCTCATCTTCGGCGTCGCGCTCGGCAGGCAATCAACCATCAAGATGGACCTATACGAATCAGCAAACGAATTCAGCGAACTAGGGGCCGGTATTGGAATGTGGTACTAGTACCCCGGGATCCGAAAACTGGTTGACTGAAGCATACCTCAGGACCTCCGTCCTCCGAATTCGCACTTAATTCAACAAAATAAGCGAATTTAAAGCATCGGCTCCATTAAAGCCATTTAAAGCCCCAAGAGGCGAGCACCCTTGGACAGTTTTCCAGCAAGTTCACCGGTGTAGTCGCAGTAAACGACGTGTTGCAGCGTCCCACAAATCCCGAGGATCTAAAACACATGTACTAGATAGTCTATGTTTCACTCAAAGATCTATTAAAAATATCGTTACCCCCCGGAGTCTTCTACAGGTCCTTGCTATTACACGTCTTAAGTCGGGGTTTCCTTGATGTCTCGACTCAAAACCAAGTCATTCCGAATAACTGAAGTATTTCCGTGCGCTAACTTCACAAGTCTCGATGGAGTTCACCGAGTTTGGGCATCTATTGCCCCTTTGTGCAGCATTTCACCATGAGCGCTTAATTCCTATGAACCTTCAACCGCACCCGAACGCACCCGGAAGAAGGTGCACCCTATTGGTCCAGCCGCTCGAACGAATACATTCGGCCGAGAAACAACGCAGATGGAATGTATGATGCGATAGTTTGATGCTTAGTATAAAGTCTGTTGTAGCTCTGTCGGGCGAGGGATAGGAGAAGGCGACTGCAGAAGGTGCGGGTGAGTGTTAAAAGGAGACGGCGGAAAGGATGGGAGAAGCGGTCGTAGAGCGACGACTGTAATAGTAGTACGTATGGCTCTACGAGTGTCGGGCGCGGTGGTTCGAGCATATAGTTGGGCGAGCACGCGCTCGCCACGGTGTGCCACGACCGAAAGCCGGCCGCTTGGAGCAGCATATAGACCTCGTGCGCGCCGTCCCTTCTGGCCCACGTGAAGCCCACACGCTCTTCCCGACGGTCCTACATACGTAGGATATACGTAGGACATCGCATACGCGCGGAGACTGAAGCTATCGGACCGGGCGGGGTCTAGAGACCACGTCTCAGTACCGCACACGGATTAATAATTACTTCGTACTTTTTACAACCACTCATCTTACATTAGCCACGAAGTGTTACTTCCCGAATGTCGTAGCGGCTCTTGGCGGTGTGCCGGCCTATGCTTGCACGAGTAAAGAACTCGCTGTAACTAACGGGTTGCCCAGCCGAACAGATGCGTGACGTAGTTACGTGGCAATCGGGCCTTTAAGATGACCGCTATATCCCTTGTTGCACGGAGTTCGTCTCGACAGTGGAGGCCGAGGGTCGGGAGCATGACGGCTTGGTTGAGGAGTAACCGCTGTCGTTGCGGGGTAAGCGAGCTTAAAAGCGACATGACCCACGGAAGAAACCTCCCTAGCCTCGTTTTACGCTGTTGCAACTAGTCCCGCGGAAACAACTCGCCCTTCCACCACTCTACGACCACGCTAGTAGTCAGTGACAGTCGCTTAGGCCCTTCACGACCACAGGCGAATGGAACAAAAAGGGCGTTATGATAAAACTTACCTATGATTACTCTTACACCGGCGTTGTGCGCCGAGCTTTTGAGTGGTCGTTTAGTAGTCAGTCGCGTGCTACGGGTCCACGGGTCCGAAGCCAGCGCGGAACCCCTAGTTCGGGGCTATGCGCTGCCACGGTGAGGTGTGTCCTAAGCCGGCGCGGCGGAGAAGAAACTAATAGAACGGGAGAAGTCGCTCTATACTCTGGTTCCACCGTGCCTGTCGGCTCAATTAGGGTAGCCGCGGCTCCTCCTGCAGCGTAAGCCGGCACCACGGCAGAAACTTCCCGGGCCTTCGGCCCAGCAGCATCCTGTGCTCGGCGAACGGTTTCACCCTCCACGTCCATCCACCGTCTACAAACTATTAATGAAAGACCTTCGACCCTGCCACTTTCCCGTCGTACGGTGGACGCTCGGTAGTCTTAGTTGACAGTTATGTGACGCACTGTCGCAATTGTTAAATTGTACAATGAATGGATATCAAAAGTATAGCATCTTTAAATCAGGGAAGCCAACCAGCGAGAACGCCTTTACCTTTAATTGACTCCCAACGTCGGTCAGTCTAATTACTCGAGCATACTTCGTCGCATAAAGCGAGTGATCGTAACGGGAGGTTTCGACGGTCTAGCCGAACCTCCGGGTCGAAGAGGCACTAGACGGCCCACGC
>KV417569.1:146813-167172 GCA_001630335.1 Athelia psychrophila
CCGCCTCCGAGTTCCTTCTCGGCACCGATGTCCAGTCCCTCGCCGACCCGCTCCCCTTCCCTTTCTCCTCCTCCTCCTCCTCCACCTTGAATAAAAGTACACACTACGGCGGAGCAACGAGCAAGGCAGACGCATTCGCTCGCGCCTTCGCCGACGCACAGGTCCTCGCTACGCACCGCAGCATCCTCGGGTGGCTCTGGCCCCTTGCGGAAATGACCCACGATACCATGCAGGCGCCGATGGCCGTTGTGAACGCGTTCATCGAGCCGATTATCGACCGCGCTGTTGAGAGGCGGACTGCGAACGCCGTTTTACCAGCAGGGAACGCGGCGAGCGAGAAGGTATGCCCACCCATCTGCCGTGTAATGCAGGTACAATGCGCTGATGATATTGGCGCGGGAAGATCAACGAAATAGGGGAGGTGGACACTCTCCTGGACCACCTGGTAAAGCTCACCTCGGACCAGACCGTGCTCAAGGATGAGATCCTGAACATCCTCATCGCTGCCAGAGACACTGTGAGTTCTTCATACTCTTCACTTTACACAGCAGAGATGGAATTCTGATGGTGCTTTTGGCGTTGGGAAACAGACGGCTGCGACGCTTACATTCGCGTTCTACCTCCTCTCCCAGCACCCTGAGGCGATGGTCCGCCTGCGGCAGGAGGTACTGGACCACGTTGGACCAAGTGCGCGGCCAACGTATGCGAAGGTCACGGATATGAAGTATCTGAGGGCGTTCATCAACGGTCAGTACCTCAGTGATTCGTAGTCTTGTTCTTGCCCAGAGTGCTGATGCTTGTCGCCTTATAATAGAAACTCTCCGTCTGTTCCCTGCTGTGTGAGCACCCCTCCATCTTCGTCCTTCCTGAAAGTCGACATCAGCGCTGACCTGGCTCTCTGCTGCGCTATCAGGCCTGTTGACATTCGGTACGTACTGCGACTGCACCTCAGCATGACCGATGTCCTTCATGCTCATACCCGCTTCTCAGCCAATCTGTGAACGAAACCACCTGGCCCTCCGCCGACCCTGCTCAGAAGCCGCTTTACATCCCCGCCAACACCCAGTCAGTCCCTGACCCTCTCCTTCTTCGAGAGTCTCCTCATTGCCCCTCTCATCTATACTGACATCGGCTCTTCCACTTGTCAGGGTTCTATACAGCGCGATGTTGACGCACCGCCGGACAGACCTATGGGGTCCCGATGGTATGTAGTCTCGAGTTCATCTCGCCCCATGTCGAAGAAACTTACCGAGCAACCGAATGTCAGCGCTCGAATTCGACCCGGACAGATTCCTCGACGACCGCGTGCGGAAGTACCTCACGCCGAAGCCGTACATATTCGTCCCGTTCAACGCGGGGCCGCGTATCTGTCTCGGGCAGCAAGTGCGTTTCGTCTCTCTGATTCCACTCCTCCCATGTCCCATTGCATGCGTGCTAATGGGATGCTGTCGCAGTTTGCATACAACGAGATGTCCTTTGTCATCATCCGCCTCCTTCAGAGCTTCACCTCCGTCGCGCTTGATACAGCCTCGCAGCCGCCCGATACGGTGCCGCCGCCTTCGTGGGCGGGGGCACCCGGCAGGAAGGGCATCGAGAAGTTCTGGCCACAGAGCCATCTTACCATGTTTTCTAAGGTGTGTAACTTTTGTGCTTGGGTGCGAGTCAGGTGGCTTTTGAATGTTGACGATATGTTTGACCATGTTTAGGGGGGATTGTGGGTGAAAATGGAGGAAGTGGTGTAGGGAGCCGGTTCGATATGACATGTGCTACCTTTGTGCGTGTGTTACTCTTCGCGTCTTACGATACATAGCAGTGCATTCAGCATTTAAATACCCATACTCAGGCCATTTTAGCCATTCGGCCTTTGCGATGTCGCAATTGAGTGTGTCGAGTGTACACCTGCGAGACTAAGGACAATTTGACTGTGACACATTCGAAAGCCAATTATATCCTATCACGTGACCGAGACGCGTCTCCACTGGCAACCTTGAACTGCTGGCAAACTTGACGCGTTTTGCAGTGACGTTGAAGTCGTTCCGCCCCGACTCTTTGACTATCATTCCAACTTTAAAAATCGATTAGTGCTTACATCCCGTGGCAATTCTACAGGATTCACTATTGAATATTGAGCTCTCAATTGATTGTGTTCTGAGAGAGTGTTTTGGCTAGACTCCGGGAAAGACGATTTTGAACGGGATGGATTCATTTTGAATTATTACTGTTACAACATCGAAACCCCTCATCAATAAGAAACCATAGCATTATATCATATACCTGAAGAGCGGCGAATCGTCACCCATCTCTCTGAACTCGTCCGCCCGCGCTTCAGTTATCCCCTCCCGCAAGCACAGCGCATCTTTCTGCTTGTTCAGCCTGTTGTAGTCCCACATCGCGACTGCCGAGAGGATAATGCTGTGAGAGGCAAAATAATGAAAGTCAGTTGAATAGTTACAAGTATGGTTGGATATCAGGATGGACGTACGTGAGACTTAGCCAGCCCATGCTGAAAGAACAAAACGGTGAGCCAAACGCAAAAGCGGGCAGAGCAAGCGCGACTTACATGGTGCCATGACCAATATGGAACCGCGGTGGGTCGATGTAAATAAACGAAGAGCAGATCCTGCGCCGCGTTCATGTCAGAGACCTCGCCTTAGAAAGGAAAATAACCAGAACCAGAACGCACCCGCCAAGACTGCCCATCCCGATAACCATACCAAGAACAACCCCTCTCTTCATATCGCCCCCCGCATTCCCGCCCGCCCACGCAATGGCTACCGGGATGGTAGGGAACACGCCGACCGCGGTGAGCACCGCACCCACGCACCCCGCACCCGGCTTGTCCGTGTTGTACAGCACAATGTACCCAGCCAGCGACACGAGCGCGCCGCCGATGATGAACGGGCCGCGCAACTTGTACTTGTCCGAGATGATCCCTACGGTGATGATGAAGATGCATGCGGCCGCGAAGGGCGGCACGGTGAGCAGCTGAGCGTTCGCGGCGGAGTACCCGAGCTCGTGGATGATGGTCGGCATGAAGAGTGCGATTGCGGCCGGGGCGATAATCGTGCCAATGTAGATCCCGATTTGGAGGTATGTGTGGTAGTCCCCCAGCGCTTGCCGCACGAACTTCATGTCAAAGTGCGTGCTCTGGCCCAGCGAGTCGGACTTGAGCATATGGACGACGTGCGCGCGCTCCGGCTCGGAGAGGAAGGTGGCGGTGGCGGGATAGTCGTACGTTCCGAAGAAGGAGACGATGGCAATGAGCACGGTGACGATGCCCTCGAGGCAGAATATCCACTGCCAGCCGTGCAGCCCGCCCACGCCCTCCATACGCTCGATACCATATGCAAGGAGGCCGCCGAACGCGCCGGCCACGGTGGCGGCGGAGAAGAATATTGCGACGCGCTTGGCCTGCTCCGCGCGCGGGTACCACAAAGATATGTAGTACGTCACGCCGGGGACGAGGCCTGCCTCGGCCAAGCCGAGGAAGATGCGCGCGACGAGGAGGCCTTTGTAGGTGTTGACGAGGCACATGAGGGTCGTGATAAGGCCCCACGCAAGCATGATAGTGGGTATCCATCGGGAAGGGCGGTAGAACTTGAGGGCGATGTTGGAGGGTACTTCAGCGAGACAGTAGAGGATGTGGAAGACGGCTGCAGCGGTGTTGTACTTGTAGCCCGTCAAATCCAGGTCCTTTGCCATCCCTGCCACCTTGGCAAATCCGATGTTGCTTCGATCTCTAGATGAAGACGGTAGTGAGGGTAGGGTGCGCACAAGGCTCTGACATCAACTGGTTTGACTCACAAGAACGAAAGAAAGTAAAGAATAGAGACGACAGGCATCAGATGCCTATAGGGCAGTGAGCGAAGGTTAGCATACTGACACCCTTTCGTCGTATATTGGTACTGATATAAATCACCAGTCGAGTTTCCTGAGAATCCTGTTCCGCTCCGCAGGCAATAGATCGCCTGGCTCTTCCTCTTCTTCTTTCCTGTCTACGTGATCCTCTTCGTTGAAGTGGTCATTCCAAAGGGATGGGGACAAGGGCATGATAAGGCTCCTAAAACCATTCGTCAGTGGAAAAGGGGACCCATATCGAAAGCCCCCCCCGCTTACTCCCACCTATGTATGTTCGGATTTTTTGCGTATTTGAGGCTCAAAAATGACCTCATCTCTTAGGCTCGTGGCCATCCGTTTCTGGCAAGCTCCGTAACCTCCGCAAAGAAACGGCTGGAATTCTGGCAGTCATTCTATAGGTCCGCGGCTGTCCGCGGCCCCTATGGTGGTGGACGCCACCTCATGTCAAGCCGCAATTTTGAAGATATCGAGCCGAAATTTTGACTTTTGGCACGAAATATACCCTATTCTGAAGCAAATCTCGCGTTTTGAAAAAAAGCAAATTTCCAACCCTAACCCTAACCAAACGGCCAACTTGGCCCAAGTTGAACGCTACTGTCGGTGGCGCAGAGGGTTCCTGGCTTAGCCTCTGCCAGGTAGCAAGATCTTTTTTTTTGCCAGCATACTTTCCAGATGTCCCTCCGGGCCTCTGACATGAAGCTTTAGGCCGTGCCATGTGTGCAGAGTCGAGGATGCGGTGTATTGCAGGACCTGCAGCAGGTGGCACAGCCGTATATTAGGTGCACGTGATGATAACGTAATGGGTTTCGGCCAAATTGCCCGCTGAAATCTCGAACTTCAGAAAATAAATAAAGTGAGCCAACCATCTTCAAGTAGACGTATCATAGGCATCTAATTTACACTTTGGAGACTTTTTATGAGAATTTGAAGTAGTTATTAAAGGATTCACAAATGGGGTCGGGACTTGTCACGAAGTGGCGTCCACCACCATAGGACCTACACCACCGTTCCGGAATCGCCGTCCCGATTATGCGGTCTTCCGTACATCATTTTCAGGTCAAAAGGAGGCGCTTTAGGCGCGAAGATAGCATAAATGCCGTGTTTGCGGCTTGACATCTGAACTAGAGCTAAACTACGTACACTGGGTGCAACGGCACAGACATCGATCATGTACTACGGAGATATCAACCGGACATTGAGTTGGATGTATATTGGACGTTCAGCGGCTGGGCGTGAATTGGACGTCAATTTGATATCGCGCGCACATGGAGGTAAGCTGCTCAGTTTGCCGTTAGTACAGTGCTTTGGAGGCCTGTGTCTTATACTACGGACTTTATGTTTAAGGCAGATGTTTAAGCTTGCTCTACTCTATGCGTGCAGTGGAATGCATTTCCGTTATATTATATTTTTGAGGGACAAAGAACCTGCAGACACTCGCCCCAAATGTGACGAAGACTTGTACAAATTTTGAAGAAACGCGGAAGCAGTACAGACTGCCCGCTTTGGGCGTCGTTTTGCCAGCGTGAAATTTTGCTAAGTCCTCTGCCTCTTACCACCAAGCGCTGCTCTAAATCCCCTCCCCTGACATCTCTAGCCTTTCGCCAAGACTCTTTGCTATCAACTACATATGACTTGATGGGGCCCCTGTGAGTTTCCTACATACCCACATGTCTGAGCACTGTTCTGACTGTGTTCGCTGGCAGACAAGTGATGTTTTCTGATTGTGTTTCCGAGAGTCGAGGCCTGTATTTAGTTAGCATATATATAATAGCATAGTGTACTATTTCATGTAGCCCTGCAGAATCAAATATATGTATTGTATTTCATTCTCACTATGAGCCCCGTGCTAGGTGTGCAACCCCCCATATCTGCTGAAGCAAAATGAGGTCCTTCAGTGTAACTCGGTAGACGTCTGAATGTCGTGTCTAGGACCCTAGGGTGGGTGCCGCCGGCGAGCACCCACCTGTCATCCGCCAGACGACAAATACACCTCACGAGCCGGTCGTCAGTTTGACGTCCGAATTGGAAACGTCATCGAGACACCGGGAAGACGGCATGCATGGGATATCATAAACGGCATACCGGGCAGGTCCTAGCGTTCGGTGTCAGTCGGACATCATTCCTGAACGGTGGTGTAGTACTATTAGGTGGGGACCGGCAGCGCCCGCCACAAAAGTGTCCGGTGGCTGAGGCGCAACCTGCACTTTTAATATGTTTAATAACTCGTCAACGGCTTCGTATCACGCTTGGTCGAATGCAAATAATGTGTAGGTAGAGCAAGAGCAGTGCAGAGCGGCGGATCGGAAAATGAGGTATCCAACCAGGACCCCCGGCACCTGGCCACGTTGATATTACAATAACGCCGAGATCCGTCTCGGACAGCTCGGACAACACACTAAGTATGTCTACAATGAAGTTGCGAGAGTATCTAGCGGTAGGTATGTATATATCTTTGTATAAACAGCGATAATCATGGTCTACTCTACTATTTATAGTCACCTGGGATTGAACGCGCTTGCGCTTGCCGACACTGCTCTCTGCAGTGTCCAATTGAGGTTGTTTGGGTGTTGGGGCGCCACGGGCAGACTCCTCCAAGGGCACAACAGGTGTATGGTGCGAACTCTCGGGAATATGTAGCTCCAACTGCTTAAATGTTGAGATGTTCAGCAACATTTTGAAGTCATGGGGAAGTTGGCTATCTTGTAGAGTGTATGTCTGGTGCTGATCTGCGAAGTGAGACTCCATGTTGTGCATCCACACTGCCGGGTAGTCCTTCTGTCCCGGTTGCACTTGTCCTCCGGTGTCCGGCGAGCCGATTGTATTTGGCGGCGTATTTGCAGTTAATGAAGGTACATGATTTGAAGTTGAAGATATGTGTGAATTAATTCCAGACAAGTTATTGATATTTCCAGTATTAGACAGGTTTAATGCATTATTATTAGCATTCAGTTTGGGCAGAGGATGCACAGAGGAAGGGGCAGCAGAGGATGACGAGCTCAAGACTTGTCTTGGCCCGCGGATCTCAGTAATGAGATCACGTGTTTGACACTTTACATCCACCTCATCGAGCCTCACCGTATGCCTGCTTATAATGTATTTGACGCCTTTATTATAGTATAGACATGATCTAGTATGTATAATTAGTGTATGCAATGCTTATCACCATCATCTGAAGCGTTCTGGAAGAGATATGCAAAAATCTGCACGAATCAGCAAAAAAGTGCAGTTGGACCCCGGAAGCAGGTACCACCCACCACCATCCTAGGACCCTATTTCACGAATTAAAGTTTTGCACACCTCTTGAGGTAGAGCAAAAATAAGAGGATTGTTGGGAGTGGAATTTTTATAAGTATGTTCAATTCTATAAAATATCATGATCTTTCAGCCAAAAAATGATCAAAGATTGCTATCTATAAAGCTGAAAGATGTTTTTCTGTGCACCACATGCATATAAATCAAACTACGAGAGTATGAATCTCAATATGAGTGCTTTATTTGAATAGATTCGAGGCAGAACTGCTCGAGATGCAAGGTTTTGTGCTGAAATATGGCCCCCGAGAGCCTCGATTTGACCAGTTTTGACCACTTATTGGCACTCCCCACCAGTCTCGCACCAGTACCCAAAATTCCACTCCCAACAATCTTCTTATTTTTCCTTTGCCTACATATTATATACTTTGACCAAAGCAATATTTGAAGCCATTGAAGAGTTATTCAACACAACCATATCAACAGTGCAGATTGCGGCTCAGCCACTGCACACTTTTGTGGCGGGCGCTGCTGGTCCCCAGAGTACTAAGTAGCTGAGTTTGAAAACCTAAAGTAATTATGTACAAACAAATGTAACACAGCCACACAATGTTGCCACAATCACACCTGCCTTTTCTAAGTCCCATTCATAATTTGGTGGAGCCCACATAGTGCTACCACTAATACAAATAGAAATCCTCAGTCATGAACAGGTAGAACGACCGAGGAGGGGAGTTCACGATAGCGAGGATATATATATAATGAATCAAAGGAAATAATCGGACTTTGGAATATGGTGAAAATATGGGAATCAAAATTAGGTGGAGTGCCACCATTGTCACGCCGGGAACTTGTTTTACACCAGACCACATGGAAAATCTCAGGCAATGATTTAATTCACGTAAAAATTATCCTGCTGGAGGAACCGACAATAGAATCCCTGTGAAACCTAAAGTGACTAGATATCTCTGCCAACAATACCTATCACCGCCGATACAAAAGAGAACCATAGTAAGGGTACCACATGGGAACTAGCAAGAAGCATGCCATAATGCGGAATGCCGGTATGGTGCCCCAAGCTAACTTAATTTGGAAATAGTTTCCTGAGCCCTTAGCTGATATGAAGATAGGACCTTGAAAATGTCTCACACTGACAAAAATAATGACTCATTAATAAGTGATCCAAATTTTCTATTATGTATGATCCAAGCTTTGCTAGCAGGAAGCCCAGGAAAGAATCATAAATTCCCCACTAAATACAGACAACAGCGACAAACATGACATGTTTAAAATGAACATTAACAGTGTCCATTCCCAGAATCGTTCTGATGATGCAACCCAGCCTTCATGAATAAGCCAGTCCTCCCCCACCAAGTCCTCAATACTGTCAGTGTAGCACACTGAAGAACCTGACCTCGACGACCCTGACGAGTCCACATCTGACCTATACCCCATGGAGTCATCATCCTCAGAATCTGAATCAATGCAGCGACCTGCAGCCGAATTCAGGAAATCATCATCTCCTGGTAGTCCCTGAACAGTGACATTGTATACAGACACTTCCTCCACCTCTTCAAAGACGACCACTTGAATAGGAAAGCAGGATATATCCTTGAGCAGGGAACGGCACCAGCAGCTCATGGGATGCGAGCAGGATGATCAAGTAATAGGAAGATTGAGGGAATGCGGGACAGCAAGACAAGGCGGCTGAGCACCTGACTCGATGTCCTGGAAGATGACAAAGGATGTTTGAAAGAGGGAGAAGTTGTGTTCGTGTGAAATGAGATTGCCCAGCTGCATGCAAATGCCAATCAGTGAAAGGAGGAGAATGCACGAGGATTGAACATCTCCGCTGCATATGACAAACAATGAAGTATCCACCCATCTGTCACGAGTTGCCCCAACATGTTCATACATACAGATACAATACGGATACATTTACATACATCAAGAACATTCTAGCAACAGACTTTTAGATACATTGTCACATGACCTGATTACTCTCGTATCATGTGGCTTGGTCCCCACATGACTCATTAGTTATTATGCTTACGAACACCGAACGACTTCGGACTTTTACATACACATTTCTGACTCACTGGGCTCCGCTTCGTCAGACACCTTACTACATGTATTGCTAAACCTTACTCATTAGGACATATTCTCTCACGACTCTTTAGTATAAGTACATAGACCTTTAGACAGAGGATCTTCAGCTTATCCTCTTTGTCTTCAGGTATAGTTATCTTTTCTACTTACAATTCACAATGTTAACTTTGTCTTCAGACTTATGTTCGCTCTCGACAACGGTCAATACCTCACTCTAAATGTTCTAAGACACCAACTCGCTTATCAACACCACGAAGAAGCCCTTTCGGGATTATGCATGTTACCTCGTAACACCATTGAGGCCATCCAGGATTGACACGGAATGCCCCGCCAAGGGTAACCCGGTCAGCAAATTGTAGAGGGACAAGAGGAGGGTGATCAAGAAGAGTAGGTGAAAGACTGAAACAGCCAGAAGAACGAGGGACCCCAGGGTCGAATGCAGAGTCCAGTGTCGGTGACCTGACAAGAGCCCACTGTAATCAGAAGAGCCCACACATGATACAGAAACTCATAACTCATGAGCACAGCAAGTCAAGAGGATCCCGCTCCATCAAATTCTCTTGGCCCGATTCATCCCCATCCTCTAAGACATTGCTAAATCAGGACTGTCAGTTCCAAACTCTCGGGTCACACAGCACCTGAAACTTACAATCCCTGATGGATTGACGAAGCTGAGCAGCATGACAGGATGTACTTGAAGATGAAGGAAAGCATTTGAGAAAGATGTAACATCAAAACCGCTACTTCTGAATAATTTCTACACTAAACTCTCAGCAAGGCCCGGTACTAGCTTCCATTATGCTTTTTACGCCACCAGAATGTCAAAGTCATTCCTACCAAAGAGTTTCACTGACCACTTGACCATTGATCAGCTTATTTCTTCTATAAATGAAGGTCACAGGACATTTCAGCAATCCAACATCGCCCCGCAGTGACCCTTGGAGCAGCCTAGAACATGGCTACATCAAACAAATACAAGCTTCAGCATAGCAAGAGATTGTTGGTTTAATTCTGAGATTCTTGTTACGTGGGAATTAGCCTCATGGAACAATATCCCGAGATGGATGAATCCAAGCACTGGACTCATACCATCATTTTGCATCACACCAGGTACTATCTCCAAGTATGCATAAGCTTTTGTATAACATTGTGCATTCAAAATTGTGCTAATGTGGACCTAGGCTAACAAAACACCCGGCAGATTGGGAGAGGCAAAAGTTAAAGCTGGCACGGTCAGGGGTACAGCTTCTTGATGGTACTGGGAAAAAGATGGGAATGACTGGTTGACTTCCCACAGGCGTTTGTGGATGGTTTCAAATGCAGATTCAAATTCAAGCTCCGCAACATTAAACACCCCTCTTCCAGATTAAAATGTATCTTCAACATTTTATTTGATCATTGGAAGCCTCTTTCTGCCCCTTTTCTGGACTCAACACTCTTACATTCCCACAGAACATTTTCAACTGTCCCTCTTCCTCCTGCCTGCGGCTAGCTACTCGGCTCTTTAGAAATCCTTCAAATAGTCGGTATATAGCTGATGAATACACATGTCTTGCGCTTCAGGTTGCATAATTTCCTCATCCTCATCTTCTATACCATTCTCCATGTCCTATTCTAGCAATATATCCCAGCCTATAGAGGAGGGAGAGTGTGTGAGAGTGTGCGCAACAGGACGTGAAGGTGGTCAGCACAGCCAGTGGTGGGACCAAATGCAGTAACAGTGATCGGGGGAAATCAGTCTCCAATGTAACCTGTGCAAATTTCAGATTGGTCTACAGTCTGCAGAGGTCTGAAAAGGCTGAACATTATTTGTTGGAGTTGGAAAAAATCTGAATCTGAAGCGGAATCTACAATTTCAGATCCTGCGGGAAGTCAACCACTGTACTGTCCAAACATGATCTGTTTAACCAGTTGCCACAAGAAGGAGTGCAAAGTAAAGTCTAGTAATTGACAACCTAGGCCTCGATTGAGTCCAAAACGACAAGATGCACATTGGGTGCTTAGAGTTTAGGTTGATGCTGTAGAATGTGTTCCGCTCAACTGGACCTGAGCGCTTCTTGAGCATGCTCCAGACCATTATCTGTGCCCACATAACTTTTTATGCCACCACACGTAGTTCCTCCTTGGCCGCCGGTCATTGTGATTACCTTGCACAAGAAAAAGTAAGTTTGATTAGTTCCACTATGCCACAAGTGAGTGCTAATTTGGGAATAGTACACAAAGTTAGGTGACTTTAAGTTCTACCAAACTGCCCCTCTCACATGGCAGGTGGACCTGCAATTGAAGAACTTCAAGGTTTGCTTTTATTAGGTCACATTCTAATTAGCTAACCAATCTGCGGCATGGTTTCAATGACACAGAGGGGTGTCAACAAGACATAACATTCAAATCTGTTACCCTAGCCCAGAATGTTATTTTCAATCTACCCATGTATGCACTCGTCTACTTTTACTACCATGGAGTGTTTAAGTATGAGGTAAGCAACATCGAAACCCCACATCAACCAGTCCTTACAGAAACCATAGCATTATATGGTATACCTGAAGAGCGGCGAATCGTCACCCATCTCTCTGAACTCGTCCGCCCGCGCTTCAGTTATCCCCTCCCGCAAGCACAGCGCATCTTTCTGCTTGTTCAGCCTGTTGTAGTCCCACATCGCAACTGCCGAGAGGATAATGCTGTGAGGCAAAACAATGAAAGTCAGTTAAATAATTACAAGTTTAGTTGGATATCAGGATGGACGTACGTGAGACTTAGCCAGCCCATGCTGAAAGAACAAAACGGTGAGCCAAACGCAAAGGCGGGCAGAGCAAGCGCGACTTACATGGTGCCATGACCAATATGGAACCGCGGTGGGTCGATGTAAACAAACGAAGCGCAGATCCTGCGCCACGTTCATGTCAGACACCTCGCCTTGGAAAGATAAATTACCAAACCAGAACGCACCCGCCAAGATTGCCCATCCCGACAACCATACCAAGAACAACCCCTCTCTTCATATCGCCCCCCGCATTCCCTCCCATCCACGCCATGACTACCGCTACAGTAGGGAACACACCGACCGCGGCCAACACCGCACCCGCGTACCCCACGCCAGGCTTATCCGTATTGTACAATAGGATATACCCAACCAGTGACACGAGCGCGCCGCCGATGATGAACGGGCCGCGCAACTTGTACTTGTCCGAGATGATCCCGACAGCGATGGTGAAGATGCACCCGGCCGTGAAAGGCGGCACGGTGAGCAGCTGAGCGCTCGCAGCGGAGTAGCCAAGCTCGTTAATGATAGTCGGTGTGAAGAGTGAGATTGTGGCCACGGTGATGATCAAGCCAATGCAGATCCCGATTTGGAGGTAGGTGTGGTAATCTCCCAGCGCCTGCCGCACGAACTTCATGTCAAAGTGCGTGCTCTGGCCCAGCGAGTCGGACTTGAGCATATGGACGACGTGCTCACGCTCCGGCTCGGAGAGGAAGGTCGCGGTGGCGGGGTAGTCGTGCATCCCGAAGAAGGAGAAGACAGCGACGAGCATGGTGACGATGCCTTCGAGGCAGAATATCCACTGCCAGCCGTGCAGCCCGCCCACGCCCTCCATACGCTCGATACCATAAGCAAGGAGGCCGCCGAACGCGCCGGCCACGGTGGCGGCGGAGTAGAAAATTGCGATGCGCTTGGCCTGCTCTGCGCGCGGGTACCACATAGATATGTAGTACACCGCGCCGGGGAAGAGGCCTGCCTCGGCCAAGCCGAGGAAGATGCGCGCGACGAGGAGGCCTTTGTAGGTGTTGATGAAACACATGAGGGTCACGATAAGGCCCCATGCAAGCATGATAGTGGGTATCCATCGGGAGGGGCGGTAGAGCTGGAGGGCGATGTTGGAGGGTATTTCAGCGAGACAGTAGAGGATGTAGAAGACGGCTGCAGCGGTGTTGTATTTGTAGCCCGTCAAATTTAGGTCCTTTGCCATCCCTGCCACCTTGGCATTTCCGATATTGCTTCGATCTCTGGATGAAGATGGCAATATAAGTTTGGTGTAAGTAGGTTGTGCACAAGGCTCTGACGTTAACTGGGTTGACTCACAAGAACGCAAGCAAGTAAAGAGTAGAGACGATAGGCATCAGATGCCTATAGGGCAGTGAGCGAAAGTTAGCATACTTACACCCTTTCGTCGTGTATTGGTACTGATAGTATAAATCACCAGTCGAGTTTCCTGAGAATCCTGTTCCGCTCCGCAGGCAATAGTTCGCCTGGCCCCTCATCTTCTTTCCTAGCCACGTGATCCTCTTCGTTAAAGTTGCCGTTCGAAGGGGATAGGAACAAGGCCATCACGGTAATTCATATTAACACACACTTGCATTACCGGCCTGCTTTTATACTAGAACTTTGCAGGTTAAGCAGGGAGCGCGTTGAACACGTGCCGCATGCGATTGAGATTAATGATAGCATCACGCCGGCGCGTTCTAATGTGCTCTGCGGTTGCCAAGCGGTTGCTCTGCGGGGTCGTAATATTAATTGCGGCCAAATCAACCCATCGGTCTTTGCAGTGTTGATGCTGGAAGTATGTCTCTTGTCTCGTTGATCTATGCATTTCATTCACTATGTATGACTCTGTCCAGTGTCTATACTTATTTTTGGTCATACGATCCTTTTGTAATGAGCCACGTGATCGAGTCGCGTCTCAACCACCTGCGAGATGGTTATTTGACGTTGTACGTAGTCCCGGCCATCCCTCTGACTCCTTAAGATCATATTTCTTAGGTGTGAATCAGGGTGTCATTTGATGAATATTTGGTCATGTTTAGGGAGGATTGTGAGGGAAGATGTGGGAAGTGGTGCAATAAGGATGTCTGGAAGAGTGGTTTGATCGTGTATGTATTATCTTTGGTAGAGTTTCTCGTCGCGTCGTACGATACAAGTGTTGTCGTTATTGCAGCTTTTGTTATCCAAATAATCATACCTCTGGTCAATTCATCCATTCGGCCTTGAGGTGTCAAAATTGATGTTCTTGATATTGCAAATCCGTCGTGCTTCATAAAAATACGACGCATCCATAGAGATATAATTTTACAACATTTCGAAAGCAACCAAACACATACATCATTAAACCTTCACCTACTCCCCGATTCTACAGGTAGATCCATCGTCATGGCTCAAGCGAAGGTCTTGTGGCTGGCAGATCCCGCACCCACCGTCCTCGAAAGGCCATTGAGAATCCTCTGGAATTCAGAATCTCTAGCAGGGCTGGGAGCAGCGCCGCCCTCAGGGTTTGCAGTAGTGTAGATCTTCTTCGAAGGCCCCGCATCTGCAACGGACATGCCGCTCAGCAACGCGCGCAGGCCGTAAGTCTGCTGCTGCTTTTCAGGCGGAGCCGGAGTTGCTGCCCACGCATGGAGGGAGGACGCAGCAGGCGCTTTGGGCATCTTGTCGAGCTGCTTGCGCAGGGTCTTGATCTGCACTTTGACGAGAGTTTCAAATTCGGGTTTCTCATCATCATCGAGCCCCGCGAGCAGCACGAGAGACGAAACACTGATTGACATTTCAGGTAAGCACGAGCTTGGAATTGACAATGGGATGACTAGAATGGACTTACAAAATTTCCTTCAGATATGCGAAGCTGAACTGCTCGGTCGATTTAGCAATGTCGTCCACCAGCTCGTCCGGGTAGGACACGTTCTTGTTTGATTTGAGTTTGTTTTGCCAGTATTTGCAGTATAGGGCTCGCTCCTCCAAGTCAGGATCGTCGAAGAGGCTTCAGAACCAGCCGATTAGATGACCAGCTATACGCGACAAATATTCAAGAGCTCACAATTTGCGGTCAAATCGGCTGGGCCGGGTGGACAGGCCAGGATCAAGTCTCTCAAAGTGGTTCGTTGTCCCGATAATGAGCAGCCCATCGTTACCTTCCAATCCATCCAGTTGGTTGAGGAAGAAAGAGCGGTTCTTGTCAGTTATCAAGCTTTTGTTCGTTAGTATAGACTCTGCAGACCACTGACACATAACCTACCTGTCCAAATCCTCGATGATGACGACGCACGGCGAGAGTTGCCTCGCCTTGTTGAATACGTCTGCCATGGCGCCCTCCTCGCCCTTCCAGCCTTCGAAAGAGTCAGCGTATTCCCAACGCCGTTGATCATACGAACGCACTTTGGAAAGACTTGACGTATAGGGGCTTGAAGCCACTGTCAGAGCTTGACTTCATGATTGCTTTGATGCTGATTGTTTTCCCGTTTCCTTTGGCAATATCAGGGTGGTTTTCGGCGCAGGCAGTGATCACAGCTCACCTGGAGGTCCGTGCATAATCAGGCCTCGCTACGAGTGGGTAAGCAATGGTGACGGCCGCTTCATTTCATTGATACTGACCTTCCAAGGGATGGCGAGCTCCTAGATGAACTAGTGATCAGCAACGGGATATACTGAGGATGCGCTCTCGCTCCCACCTTGTAAACATCTTCCGAAGCGAAGAAGCCGTAGACATCCTTTTTAAGGTTCTTCTTGAACTCTTCCTTTAGAATGACATCCTTCCAATCAGCCTTTTGAACCTCGACCCAAAGTGCGTGGTTCTTCTCCCATTGCCCCCCGTCAAATTGCCATATCTCATCGTGCAATGCTTCCCGCCAAGCCCCAGCCGTCAGGACTAAGTTGCGGGAATTGGTTTCAGGTCCTTCATGCAGAATCCAATGCTGGGTATTGTAGCTGAATCCAATTTGCCACTGCAGTGACACAACGTGAGCAATGGAGCATGGGTGCTGGGGTCGAGAGCATTTACCTGAGCGGTATATATGATAAAGTCGTGCCCCTGAGAAAAGACAAGTTGAGAAAATAGGAAGGAAGACACTGGCTATAGAGACAATTACCTCCCAGTTAGCGGCGAGCCCCGCGAACTTGATTTGATCCACAAGGACTCCAGGACCCATCCCCGAACGCAGGGCGAGAGGCACGAATTGAACATTGGTCACCATCTCCGACGGCGAGAGAGGGATAAAGTTGACTCCAGGTAAACCAGTCACACTACCCGTGGTCATGACGAGCGAATGGCCAGGATAGAGCTTTCGGAGGGCATGCGCGCTGTGGGCCTGCAATTAAGCATCAGAAACACTGTCGAAGAGAGATAGCACTGACCCTGTAATCGCTGGGTCGCTGTACTGGCCAGAAGCTAGAACGATGTCAGAAGATACCCGCAACAGAAATGCGATACCACCCACCATTTTCTACGAACTTGCGGTAGAACGAGTCGTGGCCCTTTGTCACATTCTCACCGTCTGGCACTTCTTCCTGGAACATGACATTCATGAATGAATCTTCCTGGCTGGTCTTGGACATGGTGGTAGAGACAAAGGTGCTGTCTTGGAAGGTGCTGCGCGGCTGAGAACAATCTCGTGAGGCTGCGCGCTGCCATGTGATCGAGATAAACGGTCAGGGTTAACCTGCCAATAGGCCACTGACTCCGACCAGCGCTCATCCCATCACTAGTACTCACGGTCAACTCACGGTCAACTCGCTTCCTTCTTCGAACCTTTGGCATTCTCATTTGGGCTCCGCTTGGTCTTTGGATTATTTGAGAAACATATGTCACATATGCCATTGAATTCCATCGAAGGTGCTGGGCAGCAGCACAAAGTCATCCTAGACCGGGGGCACAATTATTCCGCTGCTTTGGACCATCAACGACCGGAAGATATCTGCGATCCTGGTGACAAGCCTTTGCATGCAGGAGTGCTCTCTATTCGGCAGCACGCTGTATCTGTTGGCCGTGAACAAGAGTTAAAAGCGCTCACGGCGGAAGTCGTGCTTATAATGCAGGCCAATCGCGAAACGGAGCGGGCACAGGAAAGGGCGGATCTCGAACTACAGAGGGCGCAGGACAAGGCAGATTTCCGATTAGAGTGGGCGCAGGAATGGGCTAACCGCCAGCAAGAGCAAAATAATGCTTTGGCGGAGCGAGAGGTGGAAATTGTGCGCTTGATCAAAGAAAACAGACTGCAAGCGGAGGAGCACAGCCAACGTATTGCGCTACTCGAGCGGACAAACGTTGATATAGTTGGATGGATCGTGCACCGTGTACGCAACCTCGCCCCCACACGTTGATCACTGATTAACATCTTAGCGTGTTTAAACTCTACAGGATATAAAATATCTTGACCGCATCAAGCTTCGTCATCTCGTTGACAAAGCCCAAGCAGAACTTGCCATCAAAGCCGGTCTGACACGAAAACACTACAACGCCTCGGTGGTGTGGAAGGACGCACTCGGTCCTTCTCAGGAACCTTCCATCAGGCTTGACCGCGCTCGCGAACTTCTCCGAGATAGCCCGGATTCGAGGGTTCAAGCGGTCCTCGCCGATGGGCATGGGCTCGAATTGGTGGTTGACTTCCACGAGAGTGAGTTCACGGCGACCGAATCCACCGGCCTAGATACGCTAGTGAATCTGGTATGTAAATCGTAGTTTTCAGAAGTTTAAGTTCGGACATTGTGTGTAGTTGATCGCAGATATATATACATTTGTGCAATAAAAGCAAGCACATCGCGTCATAAAACGCAACACACAAGGTAGTATCGAAGACTGTCCGTACAACAGAGCGAATAGACTGAAATAATATTCGCAAATTGAAACACCGTCCACCCACCCATACATTCATCATACGCTGTGAGTGACCACAGTCATAATTCAACTCTGCACGGCTTCCTCCATTTTCACCCACAGGCCTCCCTAAACACCCAACGAAACCTTTCAGCTCACACTCTCCCAGGAACCGCAAAGGAGAGATAATATATAAGAACGCACCTTGGAATACATAGTGAGGTGGCTCTGCGGCCAGAACTTCTCGATGCTTTTCCTGCCCGGCGCCCCCGCCCACGACGGTGGTGGCACCGTGTCAGGCGGCTGCGATTGCGTGTCCAGCGCGACGGAGGTGAAGCTTTGCAGGAGGCGGATGAGCACGAACGACATCTCGTTGTAAGCAAACTGTTCGGTGTTAGCATCAGCACGGTTGCAACATTTGGAAGAAGCGAGTAAGCAAACGCACCTGCTGCCCAAGACAAATCCGCGGCCCCGCGTTGAAGGGGACGAAGATGTACGGCTTCGGCGTGAGGTACTTCCGCACGCGGTCGTCGAGGAACCGGTCTGGATCGAATTCGAGCGCTGATATCCGGTTCCCCTTAGTAACACTTTTCGACAAGGACAGAGATGAAATCGAGAGCACACACCATCGGGGCCCCACAGGTCGGTCCGGCGGTGCGTCATCAGCGCGCTGTATATGACCCTTCAGATTCAACGGCAGTCAGTAAAGGCAAGCGCAAACATGATTGGTCAAGGACTATGCGCACTTGGTATTGGCGGGGATGTAAACCGGCTTCTGAGTGGGGTCACTCGAGGCCCAGATCGTTTCGTTCACGCTTTCACTGGTTAGGGCAACGTCAAAGCCATATGAGCATGAGGGTACATAGAATCACAAGCGGGACCTACCGGATGTCGAACGGACTAACAGGAAGAGGGGGCTGATGTTAGCGCCTACATTGTAGTAGTGAGGCTGGGGAAATAGGGTGCTCACACAGCAGGGAACAGGCGGAGGGTTTCGTTGATGACCGCCCGCAGGTACTTCATATCCCTAACCATATCATACGTCGGCCTTCCGCTCGGCCCCACGCATTCCAGCACCTCCTGTCGTAGGCGTACCATCACCTCCGGGTGGCGCGCGAGGAGGTAGAAGGTGAATGTGAGCGTGGCAGCCGTGGTGTCGCGTCCAGCAATGAGTATATTCAGGATCTCGTCTTTGAGCACGGTCCGGTCCGTGGTGAGCTTCACAAGGTGGTCCAACAGCGTCTCGTCCTCCGCCACCTCGTTGATCTGTCCCCTTGCATTAGAAAAATGATTCTCTTACATAACCGACGTTGAGTGCAACATCAAACATTACACACACCTTCTCATCCCCCGTTGGCGGACCGGCGGTGGCGTTTCTCCTCTCAATAGCGCGTTCTAGAACCGGATCGATAAACGCGCTCACAACCTCCATCGGCGCCTTCGTGTTGTTGTGGAATATCTCCGCAAGCGGCCACGCCCACCCACGCATATTCCTATACGCGCTGAAAAACTGCGCGTCCGCGAACGCGCGCGCAAATGCGCCTGCTTTACTTGTCACTGTACTATAATCGAACGACGCGGACGATGAGGTGGAAGAGGTGAGGGATGGGTAGGGCAGCGGGTCCGCGAGGGACTGTACGTCGGTGCCGAGGAGGAACTCGGAAGCGGAGTCGAGGGTGAAGCGATGCAGCGCGTCCTGCAGGTCGACTGCGATCCCTGAGCGGAGGCGGTCTTTCATGGCGGTGATCATGAGGTCCGAGTGCCGGTCGAAGTTGTCAAACTCAGTGATACGGTCGCGCGTGAAGAAGGGGCGGGTCATGGAGCGGTGGAATCTGTGTGGGGAGTTTGGTGTCAGCATTGCTATGGCAAGGGCAAGGGCACGTCGCAGAAAGCATATGGCTCGCTTCAATCAGTGGAAAGGATAGGGGCTGAAGACTTACTTCCACATGTCGCCATCCGAGTTAAACACACCAGTGCCGAGTAGAGATTGCATCCCACTCTGGAACTTTTTGCCTGCAGCGCGGTGATTAACATCATAAACTCGCCAAAAGATAAACAAGACAAGCAAGATCTGCCAGTGCCTACCTTTGACGTAGTTGGGAAATTCGGTAGCGAGGATAGCCTTGATGTGGTCAGGTTCATTGGTAAACATAAAGTCGTCCCAAAGGATATTGGCGTTGAACGTATTTCCGCATTCCTGTACCCAATTCATCTGGCACTGGCCTTGATACCAAATACAAAGAACAAAAATCAGACGTCGCGTCCCAACACAAATGGAAGAGCAAACATAACGCACCACACATATCAGCCTCCTGACTATTTGCCATCTGCATAAGCCTATCCACATTCCCGATCCCCCCGGGCAATTTTGGCGCAATCCGTGCGCCCAAAGCCGCAGCACGCCTCCTTTTGTAGAACAAGCCATAGTGGTACTTTGTAACCACCGCGAAAGGGCCGAGGATTGCTGCAGCGAGTGCTATCTGCACAATAGATATCGGTATGCCAAAGTGTGCATCGAGGATAAAGCGCAGGGTGCCTAGGAGAGCGCAGGGAAAGACGAGGGAGAG
>KV417569.1:193973-250441 GCA_001630335.1 Athelia psychrophila
TGTTCAAGTAAGTCGGACTAGCCACGTTCGTAGAGTTAGGCTAATTCCTTGCGATAGTTGGTTCGTCAGTCTATCCACGGTGTCAGGCTTCATGGGATGGGCTGCCGTGAACCTGACCTACATTCGGTTCTGTGAGCTTGATTCCCACAGGCTGCTGTTATACGATCTGACCTGCTCGTGGAACAGACCGGGGCCTGCGCCACCAAGGCATTGATCGCTCCAAGTTCATTTACACCAGTCCTTTCCAGCCGTATCTCTCATATTGGGGTCTGTTCTGGACGGTCATTTTCATTTTGATCAATGGCTTCTATATCTTCTGGGAGTTCAATGCGTCAGACTTCCTCACATGCTGTAAGTGTCTTCCAGGGCCCCGGTAGATTCGTCACTCATTAATTTGAATCCAGACATCAACATCCCCTTCTTCCTCATCCTTTACGTCGGCTACAAGGTTTTCAAGAAGACGAAGATATGGAGTGTAGACAAGATGGATTTCGTGACGGGGATCCCGTCTATAGAGGAGACCGAAACACCTCCTGTGGTGCCCACCACCGTGTGGGGGAAAATTTTGGAAAAATTGTTTTAATATTTCAGGGTATCTGCTGTGGGTATCTGCTGTGGGTTATTTTGGGGTCAAGTATTGTAATGACTGTTTTTTTTTTTTTTGAACCGCTGTATCTACTCCCAATTGCATGACACAACGACAACGGCCGCAGCGGCTTGTGGCGGCGATGGACGATAAACAGGATATGGGCGCCAAATGCATCGAGGCCTATGTGTCAGTAAGTGGACGCGCACGCAGAATACTTAGTCAACAGGGTATGTATGTCAAGTCCGACGCTGAATTCAATGAGACACCCTTGCAATTACCACAGATGAGTGTTCGAGAACTACATTTATTGCATTGCGTGCAGATAGATGTGGTATACATAGTAAAGACAGAATGCGACCTCTATGATACCCAATGAGATAAAGTTGCAAATGGACAAGTGTGAATGAGAGAAGTGGATGTGGGGTATATAATCAGGCAGTCCCATGTAATGACCCAGAAGTGGGCGTAAATACCCTTTCAGAGCACGTCTTTGTGACTGACATTGTCCGCGGCCTTGCTGAGGAGGTCGTGCGCGCTAGGCTCATCGTGGCAGCCAATGATATCCTCAACGGTGATCAGGAGCTCGGCAACGAGGCACCCAAGTTCAAGGGCCAGGCCGTTGAGGATGTGGTTCGCGACCTCGATGTTGTTGCAGTTGAGGATGTTGGAGATATTGATAGGCGCAAAGATATTGATGAGGCCGTCATCGTGACGTTTCTGGACTTTGCTGGCATTGGCCGCGGCCTCGCTGAGGAGGTGGTGCGCGCTAGCCTCATCGTGGCAGCCAAGGATGTCCTCAACGGTGATCAGCCGAGGCAAAGATGTCGAGGAGGTCGCCATCGTCACCACCGTGACGTTTCTGGACTTTACTGGCATTGGCCGCGGCCTCGCTGAGAAGGTGGTGCGCGCTAGACTCATCGTGGCAGCCAATGATATCCTGAACGGTGATCAGGAGCTCAGCAACGAGGCACCCAAGTTCAAGGGCCAGGCCGTTGAGGATGTCGTTCGCGATCTCGATGGTGTTGCAGTTCAAGATGTTGGAGATGTTGATAGGCGCATAGATATTGATGAGGCCGTCATCGTGACGTTTCTGGACTTTGCTGGCATTGGCCGCAGCCTCGCTGAGGAGGTGCTAGATGGTGTTGCAGTTAGGATGTTGGAGATCGTTGATGGGCGCAAGATATTGATGAGGCCGTCATCGTGACGCTTCTGGACTTTGCTGGCATTGGCCGCGGCCTCGCTAGGAGGTGTGCGCGCTAGCCTCATCGTGGCAGCCGAGGATATCCTGACGGTGATCAGGAGCTCGGCAACGAGGCACCCGAGCTCAGCGGCCAGGCCGTTGAGGATGTTGTTCGCGACCTCGATGTTGTTGCAGTTCAGGATGTTGGAGATGTTGATGGGCGCAAAGATATCGATGAGGCCGCGCTTGCCGTTCAGCAAGTCGTTCCCGATCGCAACTTTGTTGTTGTTGCCGACGTCCTTGACTGTGACTGGAAGAAATTGTCAATAAACGCTGCGCACGGCGTGAATGGAAGGCTGCTTACCAGGAGCAAAAATGTCGAGGAGCGAGCCATCGTTCTCACCGTGACGCTTCGAGTTGTGGCTGACATTGTCCGCGGCCTTGCTGAGGAGGGCGTGCGCGCTGTGCTCATCGTGGCAGCCGATGATATCCTCAACGGTGATCAGGAGCTCAGCAACGAGGCACCCGAGCTCAGCGGCCAGGCCGTTGAGGATGTTGTTCGCGACCTCGATGTTGTTGCAGTTGAGGATGTTGGAGATCGTGATGGGCGCGAAGATGTTGATGAGGCCGCGCTTGCCGTGGCCGTTAAGCACGTCGTTCAGGGCCTTGATATCGTTGTTGTTGCCGACGTCCTTGACTGTGACTGTGAGGTAGTTAGCAAGATGGTACGGTCATTATGATGACCTTGCACGTACCAGGAGCGATGACGGAGATGAGGCTATCGTCATGGCCGGGGGCAGGGGCGGGGGCGGCGGAAGCAACGAGAACACAGGCGAGAACGGCGAGGGCGGAGAAATGCATTGTGATTAAAAGAAGAGGAGGGGGGAAAGGTTTGGAAAATTAGAGAGGGGATGAGGAGGAGAAGTAAGAGAGTAGTGAAGGAATGTGGACCGGGAGGTTCAACTGAAGAATTGTAGTAACTGGGCTCTCATATTTGTACTTTTCTGCGCGTTGCACGATTCAGGGTTAGGTTTCTACAGAAGGCTCGCGGGAGAGCATCCGGAATGGAAGAAGCTTGCTGTTGAATGCTCTAAGACCGCACCGGGGAACGAGGTGGACAAAACGAGATTAGATCCTGCCAAGGCGCGTCTGTGCCGTTATGAGCCTGGATTTTATTTGGCAGATGACAGCGAGATGCCATAAGCTTTGAATATTGCAGGAGTGCAGTCGCCCATGGCCTCCAGTAACCGAGTAAGACCCCCCAGCCCTCGCGATCTCGTGCGCCCAGGTGTCGTAGCTAGAGAGCCTTTGAGAATGACGTTCATGGTACGAGGAGGCGCGTTCAAGTTGGTTACGTGGGAATTGACGCCCGACCTCGCGCGCGACGCGGCTCGGTACTTTTCATTTCAGCCACAGCGTTGAATTTGACTGTCAATGCAAAATGCTTCCCTGTCACAGAACAACACCCGCCTCGATGCTAGCCTGTTGTAATTGGCAATTCTTGGTCTTCTTTGTGTTCATTCAATGTTGTTCAACGGGAGGAACATGCGGAACAAACAGAACATGTCAACATGTCAAAAACATATCTCTTGACTTTGAGGGTTGAAGGTTGACGTTTGATAAATCTATCACAGTTCTCTCTCTCGCGATTTTCTGCCAAGGGGGTCTGAGGATTCGGGACTCTCCAAAAAATACTTCAATGCTTCCAGCTTCAAGCTTCAATCTCAGAGCGGCTTAGACTTGGGACTGACTTCCATCTACCGCCTTGTCTCCGCAGCCTACGAGCCCACCACCTTGCCGCCGCAGCCTAAGAGTCCATTAAAATTTCGAACTTACGTGGGGTGAGCGCTGAGCGCTGATCTGCAGGCGTCAGCCGACCTCCTTGCGGCCTGCCATCCGTATTTTTGACATAGATATATATCATGTAATTACAGGGTATCACCCGGCTGGTCTCGCGTACCTGACACTAGAAGCCTCTCATTCTTGAGTAATATCCAGGTCAATCATCCTCGCGTGAGGCCCATCCGAGCCAGCCCGCATCAACATCGTGCAGGCCATCATGATCGTGCCCGAGACGCCAGCCGTGAAATGGTCAAGGGTGCTGTCGCTGGGCAGGAATGATTTCACACCGGCGTGCTTGGCAGCATAACCAAGATTGTGGGGTGCATAATAACCGAGATAGCCTCGACCAGGCAGCAGCCAGAGCGGGGACATCACTGTGAATACTAGATAGCTGACACGATGCTGATCCCTCCCCTCTGGCAAAAAGTGGTAGCTGTTCTCCGACTTGAAAGATCCTATGTATTTTCTATGCGTGGCTTGAACTAACGCTGGGCACATAATTTCAATGCCAAACTCAAAACTTTACAAATTGCCCAGATGACTTCGTTTCGTGATTATAGAGTGCTGTATGTGTAGAGATCAAATTTCAAATACCATCTATTGTGACTATGTTTGATTCGGCCCATTTCTTGCCGCACCCGCTTGGCCAGTCAATTATGTTTTCCCTTGCTTTGTCAAATAACCTGACCGTCATCAAACCATCCGCTTGCGGCTCCCGACTCGGACTTGGTCCAGCATATGATATTTTCAGTATGCCAAACATGAACGTTGAAAGAGATCAAATTTCAAATACCATCTATTTTGACTATGTTTGATTCGGTCCATTTCTTGCCGCACCCGCTTGGCCAGTCAATTATGTTTTCCCTTGCTTTGTCAAATAACCTGACCATCATCAAACCAATCGCTTCCGACTCCCGGTAGCGCCCTTGCAGCCCGTGGTCCAGCATATCGGTATTCTCAGCATGCCAAACTTGCACGTTGAACATCCACGAGGCAGGCCTTGTGTACTCCGGCAGGTGGCCGCCAATTTTCCAGCGCGATGGGATCATGTTGAGAAGCTGGAAATTTAAATCCTCGCCATAGTCATGAACTCATCAAACTATAATTGAGTCTTGGTACGAGGCAAGAAGTGGGCGAGGAGGGTGTGACGAGCAATTGGTACACGACAATGTTACCGCAACCACCCGTGAAACATTAGAAACTGTAGCAGTTAAAATTGAGGGATTCCAAATGCAGGCCACGCCCAACAGTAGAGAGAAGGTATAGTGCTCGGCCGCACTTGCGAGCTGGATGCCCTAGCAGGACACAGGACGAATGACTCGGAACGAGAGATGAGATATAGAAAAGCGGACGTGCTCCATCGCGATTCAAGTCTATTCTCGCTATAGGTGTAGTTTTTCAACGCTGGCAAACTTAAGTACTTGTCAAAGCC
This sequence comes from Athelia psychrophila, assembly GCA_001630335.1. NCBI lineage: Eukaryota > Fungi > Basidiomycota > Agaricomycetes > Atheliales > Atheliaceae > Athelia > Athelia psychrophila. Next base: position 199,017 of record KV417569.1, read on the forward strand.
GGTCACATGGGCGTTGGGATCCACGATGATGTCCATATGCTCGAGATGCTCGAGCCGGAGCGGTGGATATCCGGGGGGTTCTGAAGCGGGACCACGCAATGGATTCCACAGTACTAGATAGTCGGACTGTCTGCGTCAGGAATGATTTTACTCCGGCGTGCTTGGCAGCATCAGCAAGATTCCGCGTCTCGATGTTGGAGATAGCCGCCTGATTGTTTGCTGTTCGAGGGGAAGCTAGCATAGCGCGGGGACACACGGTGAACGGCTGACACGATGCTGATCCCTCCCCTCTGGCAAAAAGTGGTAGCTGTTCTCCGACTTGAAAGATCCTATATATTTTCTATGCTGTTGCTTGTAGTAACGCTGGGCACATAATTTCAATGCCGAGCTGAATCCACGAGGGCGTTGCGCAATGGCGTGGTGATTGTCGGATCGGGTTCCGTTTGCAAACCTTCTCTTGTGGCTACGGCCCATTTCTTGCCGCACCCGCTTGGCCAGTCAATTATGTTTTCCCTTGCTTTGTCAAATAACCTGACCGTCATCAAACCATCCGCTTGCGGCTCCCGACTCGGACTTGGTCCAGCATATGATATTTTCAGTATGCCAAACATGAACGTTGAAAGAGATCAAATTTCATATACCATCTATTGTGACTATGTTTGATTCGGTCCATTTCTTGCCGCACCCGCTTGGCCAGTCAATTATGTTTTCCCTTGCTTTGTCAAATAACCTGACCATCATCAAACCAATCGCTTCCGACTCCCGGTAGCGCCCTTGCAGCCCGTGGTCCAGCATATCGGTATTCTCAGCATGCCAAACTTGCACGTTGAACATCCACGAGGCAGGCCTTGTGTACTCCGGCAGGTGGCCGCCAATTTTCCAGCGCGATGGGATCATGTTGAGAAGCTGGAAATTTAAATCCTCGCCATAGTCATGAACTCATCAAACTGAGTCACGGTGCGTCAAACAATATACTCACCGATGTTAATGATCTTCCCGCTTCCTTGTTTCAACATGACTTCCAAGACTGCTTTCGAAACATAGAATACTCCGTCAAGGTCCACCGACATCACACGGCGCCACTCCTCTGATGACATTTCGTGAAGAACACTCGTGCCCTCCAGCGTGCCCGCGTTATTGATGAGGACGTCTAGGACGATTGAGGTTAGCATGTGGCTTAAGGGTACGATCTCTTGGACCAACCGATGCGGCCAAACTGGGAAACTGTGGCGTGCACGGCTTGCACGGGTTTTCTCAATCATGTCCTCCTGAGTGACATCAACCTGGCATACAAGAGCCTTCCTGCCAAGATCGCAAATGCGCTGTGACACTACCTCCAACTTTGGGACATTTCGACCTGCCAGAACGACATCTACCCCTGCAACGGCGAGAGCCTCCGCCATCTCTGCGCCAAGGCCTGCTCCTGCACCCGTCAGAAAGCCCACTTTATTCTGCAGTCCGAAGATATCTGCGAGGCTCATGATAGATTCCATTTGCTTGACGAGCTCGAGAGCGCAGATGGAGCTGAAGATATGAGAAACGAGTAAAATTATGATGCATGCCATAGAGCAACGATGGCGCATGCACAATGATGATGACGCAAATATTGTGTCAGTGGATGCTAATTGGTGAGCGCCGAACGTCAGACGGCAAATCGTGACCCACTCGGAGCTATAGACATCTTTCATTGAGCCAGTCTTTAAGATTCGACTCTCAAGTGCCCGTAACAAGGTTTCATGAAAGCATTCATCGGGTTGGCCATGCCAATATCAATATTGATTGCAACATCATAGCAAGCTCGAGGTTTGCCTAATAATATCATGTAATCGAACTCTCGAGCTCGAGATGACTTCGGATTTCATGTCTACAATAAATCTACACTGTATTATGTATCTGTCGAGCCTGATTATATACAACACTACAGGGTTTTCGTGAACACCGATACTGACATGTAGTACAATTTCGATCATGATAGAGCCTGAGGTCCAGGCTGTCTATCGACAAGCGCGTGGCTGCCGACACCCTCCACCCAGCTATATCCAATCCTCCTTTGCAAAACATCACTGTCCACAGGAATATGAAGATTAGCATACGGCGCAAACACATTGCCCAGCTGATTATTGTGCGAAATTGCCAGCAGGCGCACAATATCTAATGGCTCAGGATGATTCTTAAACGATGCCACCCCAGCAACCGTCGCTGCGATCGCGCAACCTGTGCAGATGGCTAGGATTATGTATGCGAGCTGCGGCCGCGATGTTCCGAAAGTCACTATGAGTGAGATCGGCTGATTGGGCTTTGACACGGGCAATTGTTGATGCAGGCCCTGCACAAGCGCCTGCGCTGTTTGAGGAAAGACTATGTCTGTGATGTAGTCCAGTGGGACATGGTATTGAGACCCTCCGACATTCCCTGCGAGAAACGACATGGGAAGGACCCGGGCAGCGACGGTGGAATTGGTCATGATGTACATTGTAAGGCGCGAGGATATGGTGTAGTATGCCATCACGGGAGATGCGGAGAGAACCATCGCAACGGCGGCCGGGTTGGTAATGTATGTATCAAGGCCGCCAGTGCTGCTCGCTGAGGCATTTGGCGGCACGAACGCGGTGCAACTGGTCACATTTCCCTGGCTTATGACACAGTGACTGGTCTCCAGCGTCGTGGTCGACGTGCAGACCAGCACGTCAACGAACGCGATTCGCGCGGTACTGTTTGGCGATGTGATGGTCTGCTGTGCGCCTTCCAGTGTCACATTTGCGCCAAGGAATATGACGCTCGTATCGGCCGCCACGGAGCCTGGCTGCACGCTGGCACTGTTGTTGAGATATACCGCTGTCACCTGCGGGTCATTGGTAATTGTGCCAAGGTTCAGGCCCAGGAATGTTGGGGAGCTGGAAGTGAAACGGCCGTTTGGCATAAAGTAATTGGACATGTTGAGTGCGACAACAGATTCAGTGCTGTTGAACCGCGCCCGTGCCGACGCGCTGCAATCCACTGCGTTGCGAGCGACAACGATGTCGACCTCCGCGCTCCAAATCTCGTCGATGGTGGCCATGGAGAGGAACGGCGCGACCCTCACGTCGAATGTCTTTGGGAAGACGGGGGTGCCCATCAGAGCTACCGAAGCGCGCAGCGCACGGCCCGTGGAGACACCCTCTGGGACATACGCATCTACATCATAATCTGTGGAGGTGGCCATGTCGACGCCTCCGCCAACCTCCAGGGTAGCGTCGATGAGGTACGGGCCCGTATGTGGTCGGTATATGGGAGATATCGCAAGCGGCGAGAGGAGCGAGAGAGCGCTGACCAGCAGCACAAATATGACCTTGAAGGGTAGAGTTCGTGATGCCTTCACGAACAGCGCCGCGGGGAGCAGGGCTGGCGAGCTGGACAGCCCAACGGCCTGCTGGAAAGCATCGACGCGTAGCGAGGGCTCTCCATTCGTACCCTTGAATGTCTTCAGGGCAGACCACATCATGGCCGTGAGAGATGGCTTGTAAACCAGCAAGGTAAGTGTACCGATGAGGCGGATGATGATGGTATGGGTGGACTGGAAGTAGGATGAGCGACGATTGACGGTGTCAGCCAGGTCGTCCACGAAGGTGCAATTGTTACCGCCCTGAATGGTGATGGTGGAGTAGGAGGTGTTCGAGGGTGTATCGAAGGACGCACAATCCGATCGACCGAAGGATGCGAGGGACGCTATGGCTGTGAGGATGGCCAGGACCGCCATGGCGAGCCACAATGCAAGGATCATGAAAGCATAGATTGCTCGGTGACTGCTCATTGGAACGAACGAGCAATTTCAATGAGCGAGAGCGATGGTAAAAATTCAATTTAGTTATATAAGGCCTGGTTGCTGGGTAGTGCTGGGCGCCGGAAATCATCACCTACCATCATCTTGCAAGTTTACTCGGTTCATGGGCGATTAGCGTTAGAGTCAAAAACACGCAAGTGCAGCGCACGTCGCAGATTGCAGCATTGGGCCTAGTATCCGCGGTACCCTGCCGGGCCGGGCTTTGGCCCAGCACATCACTTCTCAGATGCAAAGTTAACTTGCAGCCCTATCCCCTGTACCAGTGCCCGTGGTACCGACTGTCCGCGCGCAAGATGGGTACCAAGAGCAGCAGAGAGCGATCGTTTATGCTTAGCTTGTGCTTAGCAGTACTCACACAGTAGGAAACTTGCGAGACATGTGCACGTGCTAACAGCACCGCGTGCACATGACCACTTGCCGTTCGGCTGGACACGAAAGAGATCATTTCTCGGCAAACCATGCCCTAATAGAGCCTAGTAGGTGGCTAGCGCTATGGTCAGGCAATTCATCGAAATTGAGCATATCGGTACGTGCCTCATGGTTGACACGCATGATGTATTACTATTCGAAATCTTGCATTCTGAGGTAGAGATCAAAATATGTCAAGAAGTTGCGAAAAAGACGCTTTCGAAGACCTCGACCCCCCACCTCGACATGTCTCGCTTATACCACTTTCCAAGAGATGTCAGGAACTATCCCTTGGGTAGAGTTCCCGAATATTTTGAACGCGAATTTGGGCAGTCCGACATCAGTGACTCCGCATGTCAGGCAATAGTCCATCATTTGAGCGACCACACTGGCTGCACCGGCTGTCTGGCGGGAAATTCTCAGCATAAGTGAAAGCAACGAGGCGATTTCATCACACCTGCATGTAATTTCGACATTGTGCTTGCGAATGGGATTTCTGGGGGTCATTCGGTCAATCATCGCACGGCGAATAGAGTAAGGAATTACTTGTTCGGGTTGGTCCCGCCACCACTATAATAGTTATCAGTTGAATCAGTAATTGTGGTCGTGATATTTACCCTGAACGCATTGTCTCACGGGAATGAATCAAAAAAGGTTCGCGAGACGGTGGCGACGTATTGAGAGCTGGTGTTGGTGAAGTCGCACGCTCCGAGTCCGGGAGTGAAATAGAACACTGCACCTAATAGATTCTCTGCGACCTAATGTATTTTTTTAAAAATGAATCGGCGTTGCAGGAGCAGGGAGCAGTCAGGGCAGCCTTATAATACATCGAAGCTGGCATTAACCGACGTGGACACACGGCTTTTAACTCGCTCTAACTTGCCATGATGAGTTCCATGGCGAAAGACGATCAGAGAACCAAATTTGATATGAGCCATGTGGGCGTTTGGGCGGGAAAGGAAGTGGTCTGGACAAGTATTCGAAAGTTTGTTGGTTGTAAGATGGCGGCAAGAGAAGAGAAACGTTCTGAGCGCCTGTGACTCACTGATCAGACGCCGGTGCATAGTGACATTACTAATGTGCCTAAAATCCATGAGCTCAACGACATCTCTCACTTATCAAAATTATCGCTCTACTTGATTATCCTCAGCTCGCCACCCCATTCGTGTCGCGTCGGTTGGGGATCGAAATGAGGCTTGTGTTTGCACCTAGGGCAAAGGGAACCAACCTCCGCTGGAAGTACGCGCCGTTCTTCCTCTCTTTCATCAGTTTTGTCAGTACTTACAACCTACATGAATATCAGAGCGCGATGATCATCCCAGCGAAGGATCATATGTATGGTCTACGTGCCTGATGTAGACATTCGACCTCAATGTTCCGGCTCGCCTTGCGGAGCTGCCAGTAGCGAGCAGGACGCAGTGCGAACAGAATATCACCGGCTTGGCTTACTGTCCACTCACTACTTGCGATGGATGATGTACATGCGCTTCCAATGTGCGTGCGTCCTCCAGGTGTCGCGGTATTCATGCTGATCATAGGCTCAGTCGTACAGGTGCAGGCAACGTCGGAAGCCCGTCATCATGTTCCCGTGTCCAGTGCTCTTCATCTTCCCCATAAATCTGGACCTAGCATCTCCGCCATAGCCTCGAGGATATGCGCGCACTCCAAGCTCCAAAGCCCCCACTCCCGTGCCCGTGATAGTCAACGCGCAATCACAAACGACTGCGCCCACATCCTCGATTCTGATGTTCTGGGGTGCACGTCCGCCCACATAACCTCACAAGGACCAAGATATTCGCACTGCCCATATCGGATGGTCCCGGTGCCTCTGAGGGGCTGAGTGTGACCGGGGAGAGGCAGGGCCGGCTTTGCTGGCGGATCTAGATCTTGTCCATTGAGGCTGTGCGTCCGAGTCTCAAAGAACAAAGTAGGCAATCCGCTTAGGGGGAGGCGAAGAGAAGGTGGGCAGATGCTAATGACGAGTGACCACGGTGGGGGGGAACGGTGTATATGGAGGGGGAGGGATGAGGATGGCTGCTGCTCGACTGATCTCTGAGCCCCCGCGTTGTGCGTTGATCGAGTAGAAGCTGGCTTACGAGGAGTAATGACATGTGTTGTATGGAATAAGGGTGCGTGAACGGTATATCTTGCTCTGATATCATGTTGTGGCTGCTGACTTCTGACTCTACTTTTCATCTAGCCTCGACGGCGGACAAATTCACATATTTGATACTGAAGGCGGGCGGACTGGGTGACTGAAACACTGCCGTTTGATGCAGGAGCAAATGCAGGAAAGCGCTAGGGTAGGGAAGGAAGGCGAAGGCGAAGTCCATCGCGTCGGGACGAAGACGAAGGCGGAGTGGTAAGTATTTGTACTCCTTAGCCTTGTCTAGCCCCCCGTTTTCTGTTGTCCGTTCTAACTTTCGAGGATCTACCAAGCATCCGCCGCAGGGTCTTGACATCATGCGCCCCAAGACACCCGGACAGTTAATTCCCGCCATGGCGATGGAGAACGTCATGACACACCCGTACACCGCGCCGTCATCCTGGGTCTTATCACCAATCGCGAACGCCAGCCGGGCGCCCCGACCGTACTCACCACAGTCTACGGATGAAAGTTTGGTGATTCAGGAGCATGTGTTCGACATCAAGAATATAGTCATTGCGGTGTCAATCAGTGTCAGATCGGATACACGTACAACTTTGTGTAGATCACTACCACGCACCCAGTGGCTTCAATTTGTAAAGTACACCTGCAGCGATCCACACCTTCTCTGTGGTACTTACTTACAGTCCGCTGGACCATGTGGGTAACTTTGGCGATCTCTGCAGAGCTCATATGATTCGTCATAGACACAATGTTCTTTTTGTGGAATGAATGTATTACGCTAGATTTTCGGTTACCATGGCCAGTGGCTGGCATTGCTGCGAATGATAACTATTCATGTGCGAATTGCAAGGGCGTAGATACATACAAGAGAGCCCAAGATAGAGGGTATGGAAGACGTGACATGACTACTATATATCGGGCAGGTGGGGCAGAGTTGAGTTCCAAACACGAGACGGCTATGAACCTGCCGATGGCTGTCAGTCTCGTGTGTCCTCTTGACTAAGACTAAGTATAAATTTTTCGGTACTGACCTGTTGTACAATTTCAGTCGCGATAGAGACCCATGCAGACTATTTATCCACAACAAGCGCACGGCTATCGAGTCTTTCCACCCAGCTATATCCAATCATCCTCTGCGGCACATCCTCGTCCACAGGAATGCTAAGATCGGCATACGGCGCAAACGCATCGTCCAGCTGACCATTCCGCGAAATCGCCAGCAGGCGTACGACATCTAAAGGCGCAGGATACTCCCTGAGCGATGCCTTCCCAGAAACCGTCGCTGTTAGTGCGCAGGCTGCGCAAATGGCTAGGATCAGGTACGAGAACAGCGGCTCCGATGTTGCGAAACTCGCTATGAGCGAGACCAATTGATTGGCCGTTATGGGCATTGCTTGATTCATGCCCTGCACAAGCGCTTGCGCTGTTTGAGGAAAGACTATGTCTGTGATGTAGTACAGTGGGACATAGTATTTCTCTTTATGGCTAGCGCCGTATGCGAGATCCGGCATGGGGGGGGCCTGGGAAGCGATGGTGGAGTTGGAGATGAAGAACATGGGAACGTGCGTGGGTAAGCTGTAGTATGCCATCACGGGAGATGCAGCGAGAATCGCCGCACTACTGGCCGAGTTGTTGACGTATGCATCAAGGCCGGTGCTGCTCGCATTGGCATTGGCCGGCACAAACGCAGTGCAATTGGTCACAATTCCCTGGTATATGACACAGTGGCTCGTCTCCAGCGTCGTTTTCGACGTGCAGATGAGCACGTCAACGGACGCGATTCGCGCGGTCGGGTTTGGCGATATGATGGTCTGCTGTGCGCCCTCCAGTATTACATTAGCGCCAAGAAATATAACGCTCGTCTCTACCGCCACGGAGCCTGGTTGCTCGCTTATAGCACTGTTGAGGTACACCGCTGACATCTGCGGGTCATTAGTGATACGACCGAGCGGCTTCCCCAGGAATGTTGGGTAGCCGTTGTAAAAATACCCGTCCGGCGCAAAGTAATCAGACATGTTGAGTGCGACGACAGGTACAGTGCTGTTGAGTCGCGCCAGTGCCGACGCGCCGCAATCCACTGTGTTGCGAGCGACAATGGTGTCGATCTCCGCGCTCCAAATCTCGTTGACGGTGGCCATGGAGAGGAACGGCGCAACTCTCACGTCGAATGTGTTTGGGAAGATGGGGATGCCCATCAAAACTCCCGCAGCGAGCAGCCCACGGCCCGTGGAGACGCCCCCTGGGATATAAACGTTGTTGTCATAATCTGGGGAGGTGGGTGTATCGACTCCTCCGCCAACCTCCAGGGTAGCGTTGACGGGGTACGGACGCGTATGTGGTCGGTAGATAGGAGATACCCCAAGCGGCGAGAGGAGTGAGAGGATGCTGACCAGCAGCACGAATACGACTTTGAAGGGCAGAGTGCGTGACGCCTTAACGTACAGCGCCGCGGGGAGCAGGGCTGGCGAGCTTGACAGCCCGACGGCCTCTTGAAATGCATCGACGCGTAGCAAAGGCACCCCGGCCGGACCTGTCTGCAGGGCAGACCACATCATGGCCGTGAGTGATGGCCTGTACACCAGTAAGGCCAGCGTGCCGATGAAGCGGATGATGATGATGTGCGCGGACTGGAAGTAGGATGAGTGTTTGTGGACGGTTTCGGCGAGGTTGTCCTGGAAGGTGCAATTGGCACCCCCGGCAATGGTGATAGTGGAGTAGGAGGTGTTCGAGGCCGCGGTGAAGGATGTACAGTCCAATCGACCGTAGAATGCGATGTACGTTATGGCTGTGAATATGGCCAGGACCACCACGGCGAGCCACAAGGCAAGGATAAAGAGTAAACAGACTGTTCGATGACTGAACATTGCAAACGTAAGACCAGGCAATTTGTGCGAGCGAGAGGTAAGTTCAATTACCATCCACAGTAATTTAAGACAAGTTGGTTGCTGCGCATGCCGCAGTACTAGTGGGCAGTGCTAGTCGCCACGAATGGAAGAGGGGGGATCATCACCTATCATCACCTTGTAAGCTCACTCAATTTCCAATTGCAATGGGCGATTACAGCTATCGGAAAAACATCCCGCATCGATCCAAAACATGCGCGGAGCTAGACGCTATAGGGAGAGGGGCAATATTAATACCATATGTCACGGTAGCAATCGTCATACGATTCTTTGTCATTAATCTGCCGGGTTTAAGCGCCCGCGCTGGACAATAATATGTCGTTTTAGGTTTGGGCCGCCGCACACACGTGTACATCCACGTACATGCGTATACACGCGATCTGACGCATTTTTTAGATGTTGGCAGTTGTGGATTTGAGTTTAGGAGTTTGTCATTTAGTGCCAATGCCTCCGGGGCTGTGCCAATGTGTAGCCATGTATACATGCTCATGCTCGAGCAATTTACAGCGTTTCCGGAAAACCTTGGCCGCGCCGCTTTTTTTCCGCGCGCACCTCGTCCATTTTCGGACGAACGGATTTGGAACGACGATGGGCGCTAATATCAATTCGCGCCTCCCCTGCTTCATTTGACCGTCATCTCCGCATATAAAGTTGCTTATAGCCCCCCCTGCGCAATTTGAGTGTAATGAGAGTTCCATAGTGGTGATTTTTCATCGGTATCACACCTTTAGAGCCGGTAAAGCGGGGAAATATGCTCTTGGGGCCGCATATTGTGTCAGAAATAGGCTTGCAGACCAATTCACGTCGTGGAAGTTCTCCCAAATAGATCATATGGTATTTTCTGTCACTTTTTGTGCCTCGCGCGCGCCTACCAAGTGCATTTTCGTCGATATAGAGAGGGATTGGTGCAGAAGTGGCGTGGCGGAAAAGTCCCGATACCAAATCCGTTCGTCCGAAAATGGACGAGGTGCGCGCGGAAAAAAAGCGGCGCGGCCAAGGTTTTCCGGAAACGCTGTAACTATATTGGTTGACAATCCGTAGGGTCTGAAGTTTCAGATTTCACTTCAGATTCAAAAAAATTCCAACTCCGACAAATAACGTTCGGCCTTTTCAGATGTTTGCAGACCGCAGGCCAATCTGAAATCTGCACAGGTTACAGTCGAGGCTGATTTTCTCCGATCACTCTTACCGCATTTGGCGGCTGGCCTCACCGCTCTTTGTACTGACTGCTGCCAGCGCCCTTCAAAGTTCACGTCCTCTCGCGCACACCCCCCTCTATCAACAATGGACACTGGCTGGGATACGCTGTTGAGAAGGGGCTGGTAATGAAATTGAGGACGAGGAACGCGCCCAGCTATGTGCAATGTGAATCACGACGAGGTGTGCTTTCGTAAGCTGAATATAGACTCATTGATTGAGTGAAGCCGCATAATATACACATGGAGAGCTAGGGGAAGGAAGTTTAACGGTGACGAGCTGGCCGGTAGGAGGGAGCAAGAGCAAAGAGGGAGCAAAGAGTCACGTGAGAAGGCGATAGCGTTGAGTGCCAAAACGGGACGGCAAGAGGTTCCGAATGATCAAAGATTATTTTGAAGACACGATTTTAGTCTGGAAGGGGTGCCGACCCCCCTTCCAGATTAAAATCTGCAAGAGGGATGTTTAACGTTTCGGAGCTTGAATATGGTGTTCCTGACGACCGGCATCGCGGCTTGATGGGTTTGAAGATAGATCTGAATTTGAAACCGGCTTCAAACCCTACGGAAAGTCAACCATTTACCGTACCAAGTTCCAACACCAGCAACTGAGTTTTTGTCTGCCAGACGCGGATGTACATGGATGTATACAGATGTATGAATAATATACAATTAAATTGACCGGTTACATAAGTGCTCAAGTGGTCGATAACACGGACCCAATTGCAATTGGTTGATAACAAGCGTTGCTGCCAGTGGGCAGTGCCAGCCAGGTGCCAGCCACCACGAATGTAATCACAGGAAGAAGAAGGGGTATCGTCACCTACCAAACACCTTGCGAGTTCACTCAATTGGTTGGCGATTAGAGTTAGAGTTAGAGTCAAACACGCAGATGCAAAGTTCACTTGCAGTGCGCACGACCACTTGCCGTTCGTGATGAGACGGGCCTGGATTTTCTGGGCTTTGGTTTTCCAAATCACAACCCCATGCCCAAGGCCCAGCTAGGCAGGGTTTGGGACGAGGCCCGGGCTTTTGGCGGGGAAGTCGCTGGTTTTGTTTGAAAAGATATATATATGAGCATTGCAGCATATTATGGGTATAAGTGTAACTGTGCTTAGCACAGAGCTGGGTGTCAAAAGACTCGGAGGGAGGTCGAGGCGGAGAGGCGAATATTGTTGTCAATGCGAGCAGGCGCCACAGGGCGCCACGCGTCGCGCGCCCGTTCAAATTTGGTTCAAATGGTGATCCATCCCAGACAGCATTGCTTGTGCGGGACCGGCGAGACGAGAATTCTCGTCGCTGCTAGTCGTTGCGTAGGCCTGTGGGGGCGGTGAGGGTCTATTCAGAGGTTGAGGTCCTAGTGGGGGAGGGGGAGGCAAACAAACTTTGAACACGGCTGAGTGGAGCACGTGATAATTATGATCGCGAATCTTTGTGCAAACTTGACGGTTTACTGAGGGGAGTGCCATTTATTCGCGTGCACCCCGGGGGGCACCGCGATATGGGGTTATGCCCTCCGGCGTCAAATGGAACTACCCTTGAAATAATGCTGGCTACAATCTGTGCAAGTCGAACGAGAAATGACTGAACGACAACTTTCTCTCCAGCCACTGATCCGCGGAAATTCCGGTCATAGTATACTAGTAGCAGTACAATGTTAGAAATTTCACAGAATGAGAACAGATTTTCACGTCTGTTAGGCGCTAGAATGCCACTGACCCAGTACTCATTTTCCGCTGACACCTAAATCAGTGAAAATCTTGTGTCACGCCGGATGGGGGCCTAGTAGAGCCTAGTAGGTCGCTCTGGTTAGGCAATTCATAACATTTCAATCAAGCACGAGTGTTGAGCGAGGTGCGAGGCAGTGCGAGCCTCGCTGTTGACACGCGTCGTGTATTACTATTCGAAATCTATCATGAAAATGCACATCAAGAATTTCCAAAAAGGACACATAAGTGCTTGAAGGTCTCGACCCCCACATCGACATGCCTCGCTTATACCACTTTCCAAGAGACGTTGGGAACTATTCCTTGGGTAGAGTTCCCGAATATCTTGAACGCGAATTTGGGCAGTCCGACATCAGTGACTCCGCATGTCAGGCAGTAGTCCACCACTTGAGCGACCACGCTGACCGCACCGGCTGTCCGACGGGGAAACTTCAGCATAAGTGAAAGCAACGAGGCGATGCCATTATTCGTACCTGTGATTTCGACCTTGTGCTTGCAAATGGGATTTCTGGAGGTCGTTCAGTCAACCATCGCAGGGCGAACAAAGTCAGGAATCACTTGTTAGGGTTGGTCCCGCCACCACTACAGTTACCAGTTGAATCAGTAATTGTCGTCGCGATATCTACTCTGAAAGTATTGTCTTACGGGAATGAATCAAAAAAGGTTCGCGAGACGGTCGCGACATATTGAGAGCTGGTGTTGGTGAAGCCGCACGCTCCGAGTCCGGGAGTGAAATAGAACACTACACCTAACACTGTAAGTAGAGACACTGGACAGCAACGGCGGAGCTTACGGTCTCCAATGACCGCGTCGACAGTATCTGTTGCCGTGACTGTCATAAAAAAGAGCGAAAGAGCGAGGAGCAAACGAAAAAGCATTGCGCTGAGGGTTGGCTGAGTGGGGTGATTTTAGGTTAAATAGAAAGCACGTCGCATTTTATATCATTCAGAGACGGCAGAAGACCCGCAAAGAGAAGACGATCCATCGACCATGCGGTAGAAGCTATGGGGTGCTCAGATGGCTACCCTTGTCTTCCCGTACCGGCAAAAAATAAACAGATAAACAGATGCCATTTTTAGCGAGGATCCGCGTCTTGCCAATAGAAGGGAGTAAATGCATGCTCTAGTGCCAGTGAGGATAAAGTACAAGATGACCGATGGCCAGAGAGCGACACTGCTGTCGACCGGTTGACAAGCCAGCCAGCTGCAGTGATTCTCTGCGACCTCGTGCATTAAAAATAATGGATCAGCAAGAATGAATTTGTTGCATGAGCAGAGAGCAGTCAGGGAAGCCTGGTTGCAATTGGCTCGCGAAGTTACATCGAAGCTGGGTCATTGACCGACGCGGAGTCGGACGGACACGGGACTTCTACCTTGTCAGGAGGAGTTCTATGGTAGAAGACGACCCGAGAACCGAGGTGTTTGGGCGGGAAAGGAAGTGGTTAGGACCAGTATTGAAGATTTGTTGGTTGCAGGATGGTGGCAAGAGACGAGAAACGATTGAGGTGTAGACACGTGCTGAGCGTCTGTGCATCTTTTCAGGTAAGACTCAGAGTCATCGGTCCTTGTCTTTCAACAAGGTCATCACAGCGCTACTTCCTTTTCCTTTTCTTCTGCTGTTGATCACTTCGAATTCTACGGGACTCTAACTGAATTGACAATGTGTGAAATCCTTACATAACGACCTCCGAACGACCTCTTAAGTTATTCAGGAACGCTCTCAAGTCCTTAGTTGCTTATCCTCAGTAGTTCGCCATCCGCCATCCGCCATCCGTGTCGTGTCGTGTCGGCTGGGGGTGAAACTTGCAACTGTGTTTCCATCTAGGGCACATGGCTGGAACCAACCTCCGCTAGAAGTACGCACCGTTCTTCCTCTCTTTCAGCAGTTTCTACAACCTGCGTGTCTAGCAGAGCGCGATGATCATCCCAGCGAAAGATCGTCTGCATGGGCTACGTGCCGCCTGGAGAAACTCGACCCCAATATTCCGGTGCGGCTTGTGAAGGCGCCAGTGATGAAGAGGACGCGGTGCGAACAGAAGATCGCCGGCTTAGTTTACAATCCACCCACATGTGATGGATGATACGTACGCGTCCAAGGTGCGTGCGTCCTCCAGGTGTGACAGTATCCATGCTGATCATAGGCTCAGTCGTACAGCGGCAGGCAACGTCGGAAGCCCGTCATATTCCCGTGTCCAGCACTCCGTCTTCTCCACATATCTGCACCTAGCATTGCCGCCATAGCTTCGAGGATACGCGCACTTGAAGCACCACATCCCCCACCTCCAAGCTCGCAATAGTCAACGCGGAATCACGAACAACTGCGCTCACATCGTCTCTTGTGGCTTTTCCGACTCCTACGTTTATATCGTCCCCGTTCTTTCTATTTACCCGAACTCATGCTCAGGTGCACGCACAACGCCGGGCTCCCGCACAGGCGGCGGCTTGGCACGACGATTCCGTGAACGTGCAGCTAGTGATGGGTACCCCGGATCTGGTCATGGACATGTGCATCGTGCAGATGGTGATTTCCAGATGAAGATGCTACTCGGTGGGAAAGCGAGTACATAGGCTGCAGTGGATTGAGTGGGCGCAGGGAAGACCACCCGTGCTCTCGAGCCTCGACACGGACACGACTGCCATTGGTGATATATGATAGGCGAGCACGGTCATGTCGTTCGGCCTCCCCTCCCGCTGTCGATTGGCTCCGCATTTGGGACGGCGTTCCCGCAACCGCAGAGCTTACAAGCGCCATACTCCGCATCTGCAAGTCCACCCAAGCAACTGCTCCTCACCGCATGCCTCTGCACGGCACTGGCGGCCCTCCATCCGAACCTGTCGGCGACTTTGTCGTCCCACCGTCCTCTTGAATTCTTCACAAACCACGTAGCGCGAGGAGAGGGGGGCAGGAAGGAGAGAGCAGAGCGGTTGGATGGACTGGATGCTTCCCATTCGCATTTCGACGCGTGCAATCAGGTCATCCCACCCTTAAACTCGGAGCTGTCTGGCTCAACCCCATAGCATATATCTACCCAATATTCAACCTCGTACGCCGCGTTCTGGAGCATTGGTCCGAGACAGAGCGGGATGCACCAGCTGCAGCGCATGGGCGTGGCTCCGGCGGGATGGTCGTGAGGAGAGCATGGGGGTGAGATTGGGTTTGATAAGGGGGATGGAGGAATGGTGATTTACACCGGAGCCATGTATGGCTCGGGCTTCTTTTATGAATCAGGCCCACGCATCCGGATGCGTCTCGGGGAGTCGGAAGGCAAGATCACGATACTGGTGCAGGCGCAGGTCTTCTGTCCTCTCTATGCGGTTTACGCACCTGCGGCACCACCGTCGTCATCACCCGCCCCTCCTTCCGCGCGACCTCGAGACCAGCGCGATCCGAGCGATACGCATACGGACAAACTCTGGAACCAGTGCCTTCTGTTCATTCTCCTAGTGCGACTGCGGCGGTATAGACAAGCCTCCGCGAACACAAACGCAAACATGTGCATATGCACATGCGCCCCCCCAGCCGCGTGATGAGTCGACCATATCACTGCATAAGGCCGTGGGATTCTAGATACGGGATACTTGGCTACCGATGCCAGTGCGGTGTCGCTGTGGCGCGGTGCGAGAGCGGCAAAGAGATGCATGCGAGGGTGAGCAGGTCGGACAGGGCTGATAGGGTGTAGCAGATTACATACGCGCCCACCGGGGTGAGGAATGGGCCGTATCGCTGCGTGGGGGAGATGGGATGCGTCATCCTGGCGCGGGGCGAGGACCGGGCACATATCATGGACGCCGAGGACGAGAGGGGGCAGAAACCTAATAAGAACCAGCGACGACGAGGTGGCCAGGAGCTGCGGATGTATGCGCTTGTCCGATGCTACCTCCGTTATGTTCATCAGCTCTGCTCTAAGCTCCTACTGTGAATCGAACCAGGTGCCAGTGCAGTGCGAGGGAGGGATGGGACTGAGCTTAACATGGAGAATGCGCTGCACGAGGACGCGGCAGTGGTCGAGATGCATGCACCTCGCACCTTTGGGGGCGAGGGCAGGGAAGAAGCAGGGACTCGCAACCTACAATGACGAGGGATCAGCTATTCTGCCAAATCGGCGAGTTCCTGCATACATGCGCATGCGTTGTTATACGCGCGACATTCATTGGCGAGGATATGCCTGTCTCGTTCTGTAAGGTTTGTCGTTGTCTTTCTGATTATGCATTATGAGAGCAGGAGTATATATATATCCTGCGGATCCGGAAATGTGTCCATTGCTTCGTGCATTGCCTGGCGGCTTTCATTGAGAGTTGCAGTAACGATGTGGCTAACAATGTTTGCCTGGTCCTGATCATGGCATCTGTTCATCTTGTCTTAAACACTGCGCCACTTACCTGAAGTTGGCCGTGGCCGTGGTGGCCGCATGTAGTGCAATTCGCTCTCCATTATCCTGGTCGTGCACCACTTGTTTGGTGGAAATTCAAAAGAAGATATGTGTGGCAATCGGTAGCGGGGGACCAAGAACGGCAACCGTCGGGCTACATTGTAACTTCAACTTGTGATCATGACATCCTGACCTTCAAAACCGCTTTTGAAACATAGAACACTCAGTCAAAGTCCACCGACCTCACACTGCGCCAGACATTAATATTGCTGCAAGTTATAATTACTATTAGATGAATGGCAAGGGCGTAGGTACATAAAGGAGAGCCCAAGGTGACATTGTAAGATGCGGTGTCTGTTGAAGTTCGCGCCACAAATTGGAGCTGCGCAGGGCGATCGTGTTACAAGGGGAAGGGGAAAACGCGATAGCGCTTCTCGTAGATGCATTCAGTATATAAGTAAATAGCTAAACATGTAAGGTGTCAATCAAAAATAGTGCTGTGCGCGATTGCCATAGCAGAGTAGCAACGGCGAATTATCAGCTGGACTGAAATCCAAATGCGAGACGAATATCAACCTGCCGATGGCTGTCAGTCTCGTATATAGGATTTTCGGGAACATCAAGTAATACTGACCTGTTATACAATTTCAATCGTGACAGTGTTTGTCCACAACAAGCACCCGGCTATCGAGTTCGTCCACCTTGCTATATCCAATCCTCCTGTGCAGAACATCCTCGGCCACAGGAACGCTAATATCGGAATATGGCGCAAACGTATCATCCAGCTGATCATTCCGCGAAATCGCCAGCAAGCGCACGACATTTAGTGGCTCAGGATAATTCCTGAACGATACTACCCCAGAAACCGTCCCTGTGATCGCGCAGGCTGCGCAAATGGCTAGGATCAGGTACGAGAGCTGCGGCCGCGAGGTTGCGAAAGCCGCTATGAGCGAGATTGGCCGAATGGTCTGTTGCACGGGATATGCTTGATTCACGCCCTGTACGAGCGCTTGCGATGTTTTAGCAAAGACTACGTCTGTGATGTAGTCCAGTGGCAGATAATATCCATTTCCATCGAAATCCTCTGAGAGATCCGACAAGGGAGGGTTGCGGGCAACGACGGCGGCGTCGGAAGTGAAGTACATGGGAAGGCGTGAGGGTAAGGTGTAGTATGCCATCACGGGAGATGCAGCGAGCATGATCGCAACATCGGCCGGGTTGTTAATGTATGCACCAAGGCCCCCAGTGCTGCTCGCTGAGGCATTTGGCGGCACGAACGCAGTGCAACTGGTTATATTCCCCTGGTTTATGATACAGTGACTGATCTCCAGCGTGGTGGTTGAGGTGCAAATCAGCACGTCAACGGCCAAGATTCGCGCGGTCGCGTGTGGCGATGTGATGGTCTGCTGTGCGCCCTCCAGTGACATATTCGCGGCAAGAAATATGACGCTCGTCTCTGCCGTCACGGAGCCTGGCTGCACGCTGACACTGCTGTTGAGATACACCGCTGACACCCACGGGTCGTTGATGACATAACCAAGCTTCTGGCCCAGGAATGTTGGGTAGCTGTTGGTTAAATTCCCGTCTGGCGCAAAGTAATTGTCCATATCGAGGGTGACGACGGGTTCAGTGCTGTTGAGCCGCGCTGGTGCCGACGCGCTGCAATCTACAGCGCTGCGAGCGACGGCGATGTCGACCTCCGCGCTCCAAATCTCGTTGACGGCGGACATGGAGAGGAACGGTGCGACTCTCACACTGAATGTGTTTGGGAAGACGGGGATGCCCATTAGAACCCCTGCAGCGAGAAGGGATCGGCCCGTGCTGAGTCCCAGTGGGATATAGGCACTTATATCAAAGGTCTTGGAGGTGGGTACGCCAACGCCGCCGCCAGCGTATAGGATAGCGTTGACGAGGTACGGACCCATATGTGGTCGGTAGATGGGAGATATCGCAAGCGGCGAGAGAAGCGAGAGGATGCTGACCAGCAGCACGAATACAACTTTGAAGGGGAGAGTTCGTGATGCCCTTACGTACAGCGCCGCGGGGAGTAGGGCTGGCGAGCTTGACAGCCCAACGGCCTCCTGAAATGCATCGACGCGTAGCAAGGGCACTCCACTCTTACCCTCGAATGTCTGCAGGGCTGACCACATCATGGCCGTGAGTGAGGGCCTGTAAACCAGCAAGGTCAGTGTACCGATGAAGCGGATGATGATTATATGCGAGGACTGGAAGTAGGATGAGTGATTGTGGACGATGTCGGCGAGGTCGTCCATGCGGGTGCAATGGCTACCCCCGACAATGGTGATGGTGGCGTAGGAGGTGTTCGAAGCCGCAGCGAAGGATGCACAGTGCAATCGACCGTGTGATGCTCGAGACGCTATGGCTGTGAAGATGGCTAGGACCACCATGGCGAGCCATAATGCAACGATAAAAAGGACATAGACGGTCCGATGACTGATCATTGCAAATGTAAGAGTAGGCAATTTGAATGACGAGAGCGATGGTGAAAGTTCAATTACAATCCACAATTATATACGGCCTGGTTGCTGCCAGTGGGCAGTGCCAGCCGCCACGAATGTTATCACAGGAAGAAGGGGTATCATCACCTACCAAACACCTTGCGAGTTCACTCAATTGGTGGGCGATTAGTTGGCGATTAGAGTTAGAGTTAGAGTCAAACACGCAGCTGCAAAGTTAACTTGCAGTGCGCACGACCACTTGCCGCTCGTAATGAGATGGGCCTAGCTTTTCTGGGCTTTTGCTTTCCAAATCACAACCCCATGCCCAAGGCCCAGCTAGGCAGGGCTTGGGACGAGGCGCGGGCTTTTTGCGGGGAAGTCGCTGGTTTTGTTTGAAAAGAGATATATGAGCATGGCAGCGGATGATCGGTATACCTGTAACTGTGCTTAACACATATACTGGGTGTCACAAGACTCGGGGGGAGGTTGAGGCAAAGAGGCGAATATTGTTGGCAATGCGCAGGCGCCACGCGTCGCGTGCCCGTTCAAATGGTGTGATCCATCCTAGAGAGCATTGCTTATGCGGGACCGGCGAGACGAGAATTCTCGTTGCTGCTGGTCATCACGTAGGCCTGTGGTAGTGGGGGAGAGGGAGGGGGAGGGGGGAACGGGAGGCAAGCAACTTTGAAAGAACACGGCCTAGTGGAACACGTGCCAATTACGACCGCGAATCTGATTATTTGTGCAAACCTGACGGTTTACTGAGGGGTGGTGTTGCCATTTATTAGTGTGCACCCCGGGGCCCGGGGGCACAGCGATATGGGGTTATGCCCCCCGGTGCCAAATGGAACTACCCTTGAAATCATGCTGGTCACAACAAGGTCACAATCTGTGCAAGTCAAACGAGAAATGACTGCACGACAACTTTCTCTTCAGCCACTGATCCGCAGAAATTCCGGTCATAGCGTACGTGTGGGCGTTACTATCACCGGCCCCCCTTTTAACAAAAGACCACCTTTTAACAATCCACTCCTGTGAGCTCAGCTTGAGGCTTAATGAGCTCAAATTTTTTTTCACGGAAAGCTGAGTATGTGAGGAGCTTGAAAATGAATTTTCTGCGAATTTAGAGACACATTAGAAGTACATAGACTGTAGGTTGGCTGTCAAATGTCGAGATTTAGGTGAACCTGGAATGAATCTCCTTCGGAAACAACCAATTTGAAGCCGTTGATGAAATAAATATTCAGGCATGATCTCATGGACATATAAAACCTCATAACTCCAAGCCGGAGATGATTGGTGATGATGGGATGCCCATGCAGAAATGCAGAGCGAGCAGGGATGCGGGAGGATGATGTGCCCTGCCACGTGTTGTTAAAAGGTGGTCGTAGGTGGGTGTATCGACTCACACCGCCAACGTATAAAATTCAAAAAATACATAACCATATGCATTCAATGTTTCCCCTTCGTCTACAGAGCTCCGGGATGCTGACCAGCAGCATGAATGCAACTTTGAAGGGCAGAGTGTTTGACGCTTGAGCGTACAGCATTTCTGTTAGCAGGTGTGGCGGTGTTTGTATAGTCCGACGTCCTGTTGAAATGCATCGCCGTTTAGCACATGGCACGCTTGTCTTACTGGGCTTGTCTGCAGGGCAGTGACTCACATCATGTCCGTGCGTGATGGTCTTGTACTCCAGCAAGGCACACATGCCGATGAGGCGGAATGATTCATGACATGCGGGTACTGCAAATAGGATGAGTGATTGTCGACGGTTTCGGCGAGGTTGTCCACGAAGGTGCAGTTGGTACTCCTGGAAATGGTAATGGTGGAGTAGGAGGTGTTCAAGTTCGCAGTCAAGAATGCGACAGTTGAGACGGGGCATAGGATTCGTTGAACGCTGATGTCTGTTAAGATGGGCCGGTCTAGTATGGTGTGCCACAATGCCCGGTTAAAGAGGATCATAGACTGTCCGATGACCTGATCATTGCGAACTTCTCAAGAACAGACAATTTAGATGAGCGAACGATGCTAAGGGTTCCTTTACCAGCCATATTAAAGGCCTGGCTGCTGCCAGGCCCAGTGGGCAGTGCTAGGCGCCACACATTTAATTACACGCTGAAGGGGGACCTTCGACCTGGCGTCACCTTGTGAGTGCACACTGTCTCTGCATGGTCGATTGCTTTCGTCACGCAGCTGCTGCTGCTGCAAAGTTACAGCCAAGTTGGAAACGCATAGGTACAGGTTTCGATTCTAGACCTATGGTTTATTTGTTTGTACATTGCCGGAGCAAACAAGTGACGCTGCCCGAATAGGTGGCCCCCAATGTGGCCCAGTCCAGTTATGCAGCAGTGTTTTATGGCGTCTGTTTGTACAGCTCGACGCATCTACTATTTCATTCTCGCCGGGATGCGTCGTCGGGCTCGTGCGCAAGGTCTCTGCGATTCGAGCGGTTCTCGTGTGCCACATCTTGTACGGCGTAAGGGCTGCGAGCTGCTGTAGGCGAGGCTGTGAGGGTTTGTTCAAAGTTGACGGTCACTCCATTTGGAAGCGCAGTCGTTTGGTCCGGCGATGTACATATAAGAAGTATATGATGTGTGCTGAGAAGAAAGGCATGTGTAAATTTTCACGAACCATGTGTGTTTCCGTTTATTAGTGTGTACCCCGGGAGGCACCGCGATATGGGGTTATGCCCTCCGCTCGAAATACCCCCATTTTGTGTATAATTCACTCTAAAACGAGGTCTCATGTGTGATTTTGCACCGATTTTCAATGCATGTGTAATTTCTGATTTATTGGACACTATATGTGCCATACGTACGAGTACAGTACTTGTTAGAAATTTCACAGAATGAGAACAGATTTTCACGTCTGTTGGGCGCTAGAATGCCACTGACCCAGTACTCATTTTCCGCTGACACCTAAATCAGTGAAAATCTTGTGTCACGCCGGATGGGGGCCTAGTAGAGCCTAGTAGGTCGCTCTGGTTAGGCAATTCATAACATTTCAATCAAGCACGAGTGTTGAGCGAGGTGCGAGGCAGTGCGAGCCTCGCTGTTGACACGCGTCGTGTATTACTATTCGAAATCTATCATGAAAATGCACATCAAGAATTTCCAAAAAGGACACATAAGTGCTTGAAGGTCTCGACCCCCACATCGACATGCCTCGCTTATACCACTTTCCAAGAGACGTTGGGAACTATTCCTTGGGTAGAGTTCCCGAATATCTTGAACGCGAATTTGGGCAGTCCGACATCAGTGACTCCGCATGTCAGGCAGTAGTCCACCACTTGAGCGACCACGCTGACCGCACCAACTGTCCGACGGGGAAACTTCAGCATAAGTGAAAGCAACGAGGCGATGCCATTATTCGTACCTGTGATTTCGACCTTGTGCTTGCAAATGGGATTTCTGGAGGTCGTTCAGTCAACCATCGCAGGGCGAACAAAGTCAGGAATCACTTGTTAGGGTTGGTCCCGCCACCACTACAGTTACCAGTTGAATCAGTAATTGTCGTCGCGATATCTACTCTGAAAGTATTGTCTTACGGGAATGAATCAAAAAAGGTTCGCGAGACGGTCGCGACATATTGAGAGCTGGTGTTGGTGAAGCCGCACGCTCCGAGTCCGGGAGTGAAATAGAACACTACACCTAACACTGTAAGTAGAGACACTGGACAGCAACGACAAAACTTACGGTCTCCAATGACCGCGTCGACAGTATCTGTTGCCGTGACTGCCATAAAAAAGAACGAAAGAGCGAGGAGCAAACGAAAAAGCATTGCGCTGAGGGTTGGCTGAGTGGGGTGATTTTAGGTTAAATAGAAAGCACGTCGCATTTTATATCATTCAGAGACGGCAGAAGACCCGCAAAGAGAAGACGATCCATCGACCATGCGGTAGAAGCTATGGGGTGCTCAGATGGCTACCCTTGTCTTCCCGTACCGGCAAAAAACAAACAGATAAACAGATGCCATTTTTAGCGAGGATCCGCGTCTTGCCAATAGAAGGGAGTAAATGCATGCTCTAGTGCCAGTGAGGATAAAGTACAAGATGACCGATGGCCAGAGAGCGACACTGCTGTCGACCGGTTGACAAGCCAGCCAGCTGCAGTGATTCTCTGCGACCTCGTGCATCAAAAATAATGAATCAGCAAGAATGAATTTGTTGCATGAGCAGAGAGCAGTCAGGGAAGCCTGGTTGCAATTGGCTCGCGAAGTTACATCGAAGCTGGGTCATTGACCGACGCGGAGTCGGACGGACACGGGACTTCTACCTTGTCAGGAGGAGTTATATGGTAGAAGACGACCCGAGAACCGAGGTGAGTGGGTTTTTGGGCGGGAAAGGAAGTGGTTAGGACCAGTATTGAAGATTTGTTGGTTGCAGGATGGTGGCAAGAGAAACGATTGAAGTGTAGACACGTGCTGAGCGTCTGTGCATCTTTTCAGGTAAGACTCAGAGTCATCGGTCCTTGTCTTTCAACGAGGTCACCACAGCGCTACTTCCTTTTCCACTACTGCTGATCATTTCTACGAAACTCGATGCTGAGTTCCCAAACACCAAGCAGCAATGTGCTTACCCTGCACACCCTGCCCTATGACCTACTCTTGAATATCGCGTTATATCTTAACTTGTGCGATGTACACGCGTTGCAATTGGTGAGTCTCATGAGCTTCATGGGTCGTTCAGGGGAATCCAGCTGGTGAACAAGGCATTCATGAACGCTTAAATGGTGTTATGCCTTCTGGAGGGACAATCCAGTCACCGCTCGTCGATGTCTGCAGGAAAGACACTGACGTCTTTCTGTCTTCTTTTGCAGACATGCACCACCCTCCGAGACTTTACAACCACACGCTCCGTCTTCCGAAAGTTTGCTCACGCATTACTTTGCCGATGCCGGCCCCTTCCCCTCCCAGGCTTCCAGCGTATCGCGGATCTCAGCACAGATCAATTGATGCGATCCGTAAACAAGGCCACAAGATTTGAGGATGCATGGCGTCGTCGGGCGCCGAGGCCTATGCGAACGGAGCCGGACGGGGCATGGTGCAAAGTTGTCAGCTCCCCCGAAAATGAGGAGATCGACTGGTTATCGCCCATCACATCGAGCTACATGTTATGTGCCACCAAAAGCGGCAAGGTCGTCTGCTGGGATGTAGCCAGCGACAGCAGCATCGCTGAGTGGAACCCTGGTCAGAAATGGGAGCTGTGGAAGTGCAGAGTGGAGTTTGACGAACGAGCCGTGTATTTCACAATGGCGAAGCTGCTCTCGGATCCTAAACAGTACGTGATCGCTGGCCTCTGCGCTGCTCTTCGCTTACGGATTGGGAAGCAACAGATTGGACGACGACCGAGTGATGGACTTTATTCTCATGCGTCTGTCCTTCCCAGAAGCAGGGGTACAATCACCGCCCTCTTTCTCCTCCATCTCTTCGTTCAAGACAACGGGCGTGGTCATGAATGTATTTCTTCTGGACCCAGGGAGAAGAATTCTGGCGATGTTTGTATGGGTCTCCGGCCCAAATACCATTGGATTGTACACCCTGTTGGACTGGGATACGACGTCTTATGTTTATGTGGATACTGGGATTGAATGCGTGAGTCCGACCTTTTCACCATTGCTATGAATGATTCACTAAAACAATTTCTTGCAGTTGCCGACCTCGAACTGGTCATGCATTCTACACAATGATGAGATTGTCATTCACTCTGAAGAGTTAGATGCAGCGCACCAGCACTTCTATCCCATCGATTTGCTCCAGCAACATGAGCGAGTGCTCTCGCCGCAGTTCCCTGTTCCTGCCATATCTGCTCGCATCAGCCCTGCGCGGACACAGACAAGAAAATTCATATATCCACCTCTAGCACAAACAACCAATGACTCTGAATCGTCTCCTTTCATCGATCAAGATGGGAGCACAACCGCACAGCTTGGCAGTGACACTTCACGACCAACGTCTTCCTCTAGTGCTTCTTCTACACCA
Source organism: Athelia psychrophila (assembly GCA_001630335.1). NCBI lineage: Eukaryota > Fungi > Basidiomycota > Agaricomycetes > Atheliales > Atheliaceae > Athelia > Athelia psychrophila. The sequence continues at coordinate 223,986 of KV417569.1, forward strand.
AGTGCGCAGCATTCCCTTGCCAATGCCACGCCCTCGACTTCTACAGGGACTATTTCTGCACCAGGACCATTTGCTTCTCCTCCGTGGTACCCCGAAAGCGCTCATTTTGTTCGACAATGGTGGCCCACCTTGCCCGGCGGTGTCCCTAAAGTTAGCTGCACGGTGATACTCCTGGCTGACCACGACCCAATAACACACCACACCCGATTCGCTTTTGCCCAGCACTATTTCACGGTCCCCTTTGACCTTCCGGAGGCCAATACGAACGGAGAAGATACTCACGCGTCTGGTACAGACGTCACTTACGATCCCCACATGATGACGATGTGGTATGTAAACACAACGCACGAGGTTGTCTACGTCCAGGACAGTATCGATGATGAGGCCGGTGAGGCCCACGAGCAAGACCGATCTCGACCTTTGGTGGCTGTCGACTTCGGGCATGCTGTCTGGGTGGAGTATTGTCAGGCGGGGGTGGACAGGTCATCCGATCTGGCGCCGGAGAATGTAGTTCCAGAGCCCAAGTGCTTGAAGTTCGTCACCTTCCCACCAACGACCGACGATGGGCCCACAGGGTCACACTCTAGGGAGAGAACAACACCGTCAACCGACGCCGTCAAGACCTTGGAGGTCCCAGATGAACTGGACCTGGACACCATTGAAACGATCAACATCGATCAGTCGCAAGGTGCTGTCATATTGTCAAGCACGGATGGCAAGATCTTTTTCCTGTTCTTTGCATGAAATAATCTTTGGAACTGGATGCGTGTCAACCATTCTTATTTTTATCCCTCATTTTATAGAAATCTCGACGTAACAAGACAATGCATCGATTCTATACTACATACAAACAGAGCACAATACATACAATACTATCATAACAAACGCCAATGGAAAAGTTGATACTGTAAGAAACATCAAAGCAAAGTCATCCAAGCACGACCGCCCTCTCCGCCCAGTGTCACGACTCCTGCCTGCTGCGCCTCCTTTGCATACTGGTCGAAACCTGAGACGCCAGCTTCTGCATACACACGAGGGTTCTGAGCAAGTAGGTCCATGTTCACCAGCATCCGCCAAGGTTGCGAAACTCCATTCGATCGCATCTTCTCCAAGCGCGCAATGAGCAGAGCGAACTTGGGCGCCGGTTGCGCGTCAGAGGTACTCGAGGTGGTAGGGAAAGGAATGGGCGGGGACATTGGTGCAGTTATTGCCGATGAGGTGGCTGAGGTGGCACTGGCTTTCCAAGGAGGCTTGGGCAGTGGAGTCGAAGATCTTATGGAGGGGGCAGACGGAGCCGCAGAGGCTGCTGGTGTAGCGCGCGAAGATAACGGCCCAACGGTGTTGTGCAACCTCCACGCTGGTGTCAGCGAGATCCACGGGGTGGGCGTGTCACCCATAGTTATAATTCCTTTCAGCTGGGCGAGGGTTGCGAACCTGGCGAAGCGCGTCTTCGCTTTCCCTTGGAGACCTGCTCGATCATACACGTCCGGATCGCGCTTGACCAATGCAGCTGCCAACAACGATCGTTCGGCCTGAGAACCCTTGTGCTGCTGCAGTTCTTCCACTAGGCTGTGGAATTGATCCTCCACCACGCTGCGGAATTGTGGTTTGATTGTCTGCGAAGGCGCTGGTGACGATGAGTGCACTGTAGGGGGAGGAGTAGTCGCTGGCTGAGGTTCGGGGATTGGATTGGAAGTCTTGGTCTCTGGCGGTGCGACAGCCGGGGTGGGGGCCGATGCCACCAAATCATTCTGAGACGCTACCACTGCGGTCTGGTTGAGCGATTCCTTCCACGCAGGCATAAGCGACATCCACGGCAACTTGCTACCGCTCGTAAGGTTGGTGAAACCAATTGAGACTATACCTGCTTCGACAGCTCTGGCAGTGTATTCCTTGAAGCTTGCGACTCCGACTCGAGCGTAAGCGTCGGGGTCGAGTGCCAGTAAGCCGATGGCAACCAATGAGCGATCCACACAAGGAGATTCGTGTCGTTGCAATTCCTCTACGAGGCTTCGGAACAGTGCAGGGTCCATCGCCAATGGTATCAACGTAGATACTGATGGTGATGTCGTTGGAGGATGGAGAGTTGGCGAAGGATCATCAGTGGAAAGAGAAGGAGGATCTTGTTGCACGTTGGCGGTATCAACGTTGAGACTTGAAGGCGAAGCGGGGATGGACTCCTTGGGCTCGGGGGCATCCGCCAAAGCTAGTTCAGATGGGACTGCGGAGGGTTGAGTATCTTCTTGGGTTGCTGATTGCTCTTCGGGAGAGTCCATCAGCGAAGAATCTTCAACTGCCTTGCGTTTGCCCAGAGCTCGCTCTGATAGTCCCTGCACTGGTGATAACCCACTTTCCCTCTCTGGCAAAGGGTCCCTTGGCATCTCCACTTCCATATCAGGCACACTAATGAGATCTTCGCTTTCGTGTGGTTGATTATCTGGGGTTGCTTCGAGGATGGATACGCTCTGCGACTCTGACGCGGCATCTGAATCGCTATCTGACGTGCCATCCTGGTCCAACACAGGCAAACTATCATCGGTATCGACAACGGTCGCAAGTAACTCAGGCAGAGGTGAGGGGCTAGCATCTACCGGCTCGGCTGATGGCGACGACGGCGCGAGCGCGGTCTGTTCTTCGAGTGGTGACGGGCTTGCCACCTCGACAATCGCCGGAAGGGAAGACTCGGCCTCTGCCTTCGTCGAGGCTTGCTGTGTCGCTGCGACCGGTTCGCTTGAAGGGACCTCGGGTGGGCTCACAGCCGCAATATCGGGAGATTCAGATATTTGGCGGCGGAAGGTGATCATGGAAACAAACGAGTCCCGATATTTCGACCACGATGGTCTTAATGGCTCTTCCTTGACAACCTGCTTCGCTACCTGGATATCGGCCTTCGTCGGCGTGCTGTCACCTCGTACTGAGGCAACTAGACTTCGCCAGGGTGATTGCTCCAGGTCAGGGATCTCGACACTTGGGCTTGCCACTTTCTCGATGGGGAAGCCGCCTACAACCCGCACGCTGCTACTTGAGATCGAGGATCGACGTGAAGACGAACGAGAGTGGGAGGATGGAGTGGGCATTGCCGTATCGCGGACTGTTGGCGTAGAAGATTCGTCGATGGCAGAAGTTGGCGCCGCAAGGGTAGAGTTCAAACTGAACAACTCGGGCCACAGTGACGGACGTCCACCGCTAAGCAGAGGTCCACGCGGAGTGGTAGGCGATGCAATGCTCGCATCGGCGTCAGGCCAAGTATCGAGCGCAGACTCCTCCTCCGCACCCGAAGTGCTCGTCTCCTCGGTCGTCGCATCATCCTCTGCATCCGAATCGAACTGCGAAGTGAGGGAGAATTCTGACGGAGCTTCTTCACTGCCCGCCAGTAAAAAGTCCTCGGGCAGAGACGGTGTAAGTATGTCTCCTAAGCCTTCCAAAGCCTTGGTAAAGCTATCAGGATAGCCGACTACGTGGACTTTCGCGAGAGGCCCCAGCGTTCCAGGGAGGAATGGCAGTGTCCCGGCTTCGCTTGGATGTGCGGGAGCCTCGTCTGCTGGGGCAGACCCGGGCGTGCCCACCGGTGAATCGCTGGCTGCTGAATGGAGATGGTTGTCGACGGCAATGGGTATGAGCTGTGTTTTCCCTACGGTAGGCACTAATTCGCGAGGTGCATCTGTTGGCGGCGCCGATACGAGGTCTACCGGAGACGCAGCCACCAAGCCTGCAGCTTGGGCAGCATAACCGCCGTCTGAGCCAGTGATCGAATGGGCACCAAGGGCAATACCCGAGTCACTGTCGTGGTCGGATGCGTCGTCTTCGTCGTCATCGGCGTCGCCGTCTTCCTCGTACCTACGGTTCGAGTTGCGACTGGGAGAATTTGATATCGCTTGAACAGAATTATCATCGACGACTCCTCGGGTTTTGTATTCCGTGTGGGAGCTCTCATCCTCCATGAGCGTATCCCAGTCCACAAAAGAGGTCGCACGAAGCTTCAAACTGGAATGGGCTGTGCGTGGAGCGATCACAACGGTACGATACCGCCGCAGTCGTAGGATGGACATGGGATATGCCAGTTGCTGGTTGTCTGACACTAGCACTATAGTCGCGGGGCGGGGGTGATCCATGGCATACGCCAACATATCAGCTACGATGAACGCGCATGAGCACACGCATGGAGGACACCATTAGATTGGTCACGTACTGAGAATCATGCTGGCCTTGCTCCCATCCTGCGGGCAGACACAAATGCAGACGCCTGCGATTTGGAGCTCAGAACGAATCTCTGACTCGAACATGGTGGTCTCCGGGACGTCCGAGTATGCTCGAAAGGACGTCACAGCGCCCCATGCGTGTCCAGTATAGCCTATCGCATCTGCTAGCTCGAAACCTGACAGATTCGGGGGAAGGGTGAGATTGTCTAACAAAGCGGTCAACATATTATATTTGCATTGCTCGCTTGCGATTGAGCCACTCACCAAAATCCCAAAAAATGGCGACAGCTTCCTTGGTCACCACCATGGGAAAAGAAGAACAAGAGGGGGAATGAAGGATCGCACGGTGGATTCCTATATGTGCAACAGGCCAGCGGGTTGTGGGCAGCTTGCTGCCAGCTCAGGTGTGTCGATTGCCTTTGCTTATCCTCGTGTGTACAGCACCTAAGCCGTCAAGCACCTGGGAAATAGCGTGTTATGGGGTTTGTAATGCCTTGTGCATTTCAATTTTGCCTGCCAGCTACTCTCGAGTCTCGATCGCCACGAGTGCCTGTTTCAGGAGGCCCATTCATGCAACAGTGAAGAAGTACCTATTTGTTGACCTCTACGAGTGCAGAGAAGATACCGCGAGTGTAGACAAGCTGTGATGATTATGCATAAAGGTGAGAACGCGACCGGGGCCTCGGACAAGGTGTGTAGCTTCGCGATCAGTCTCGGCCCGGAAGTGGAAATTCGAGCTCCAGCTTCACTGGTCAGTGGCGTTGCGGCGGGAATGCAAGGTGATTGTGGCATATATATGAAAACATTACCAGTACAAACAATTCTATTCAGATACAAGATGTAGAGAACGTTCCATGGGAGCTTTATAGCTAGCGCAATATATTTCCAAAAAAATTACCCGCTTCCTCAATCCACAGCAAGCGCAATCCATTGCCGTTGACCCTCTCCTCCAAGTAGAACGACGCCGGCACGCTCTGCATTCTGTGCGTACTCCGAGAAGTCGCCAACACCGACGTCAGAGTAAACCGATGGATTTTCGGTGATTAGGGCCGTATGAACAGTCCACCGATACGGCCGTGTGATATTATTGTCGCGCATTTCCCGCAAACGCTCTGTCAACGGTGCAAGGGATCCTTTAGGCTGTGTTGTTGCAGGTCTGTGATGCTTCCAGGCAGGAGTGAGGTAAATCGTGGGTATCAGGTTGCCAGTATCGTTTTTGGATTTTCCCAATGTCACTACGCCAGCGGCTACCGCTTTGGCAGAAAACTGTTTGAACGATGTGACGCCCGCGCGAGTGTAGGCAGACGAGTCTTTGCGCAAAAGACTATCCGCTACTTGGGAACGATCTGGGTGGCTACCGTGTTCCCTCAACTCATCTATGAGTCCCTGAAATAATGATCGACCCTGGGGCGCTGCACTGGTTGCTTCGAGAGATGAAGGCGGCCGCGAGATGGAAGTAGATGGCGGGGTTGCTTGATTGGATTCCTGCGAGAGTCGCAATGCAGGATTTAAAGCTATCCACGGAACACCTGGCCTGACGGTGTAGTCTGTACCAGCAGTGACGATTCCAGCATACACTGCGCGATCCATGTAGTCCTTGAAGTTCGAGACGCCAGCACGCTGGTATGCCGTGAGGTCTCGCGTCATGAGGCCCTCAGCTAATATAGAGCGCTGGCACTGGTTTCCCCCTTGTCGTCGGAGTTCATCCACAAGTGGTTGAAAAACCGCTGGGGGTTGAGACGGCCGAGCATGGACGTTATTACCATCACGCGGGTTAAGTGATGCATCGGCACGGTTCGCCGGTACACCTGCTTGGCACGCATTATCCGAAGAACTAGGATCCGCCGTGATGAAAACTGTATTTGGGATATCGATAACTGGATAAGTCTCTTCGACAGCAATCCCCCGAGTTTGTACAGGGAGCTTGTGCTGGGTAGGTAAAGGTAAAGCTGCAACCGGCCGTGGGCCAAAAGCTTTTCGAGAAGGCGTGCTATCGCTATCGGGTAGCGAGACCGTTGCAATGTGACCCCCCGTTACGCTATCGGCTACCTCAGCCTTGGGCGTGAGAGGTTCCTTGAAGGTGGCATTTTCACTCAGAGGATTTCTATGGGATAGAGAGAGGCTCCTAGTGTGCTGCACTGCGGGTTCTGTAGATGAGGGCAGTGGCTCCGCAACCTGAGCACGATTGGTCATGATGTCTTCAGCCTCGTGCCAGTGTGCGCAGTGTGCGCAGTGACAGGTAGGATATTGAGAGCAATGGTTGTTGGGATAGTTAACGTTGTTGCCCATTAAAATTTCAGGTCCAAACATGCTGGGACTAGGCGGAGAGACATCAGAGTGCTGCGGAGAGGCTCTGAGTGATAGTCTGACATCTGGCTTCAAAGGCAAGGGCGGACTGGCGGCCTCCGCAGGGGATCCAAATAACGGGGTTAAGGTAGGGGTTGCAGTAGGTGAAGCACGTGCTAAACTCTGCACTGAGTGAGAATCCATGGCCAATTCCTCGCCATCATCACCGGCTTCCATCAGCCGGGTCCAATCGATGAAGGCAGATACCCCCCCCTGCATACGGTGGCAGGCATCCGATGGGGAAACAACCACAATGCGATATTTTCTCATCCGCAACGTGGAGCAGGCATGAATGAGCAGATTGTCGTCAGATACCACGACGAGGGTCATAGGTGTGGGATGATCCATGGCATAGACCAGCATATCGACTTCATGGTCATATAGTGGATCATTTAAATCAGTCAAATCGTAATGCATGGCATGGTATGTGGCAAGTTCACGCACTTGACATCGCGATGCTTTTAGCCCCATCCTGGGCATAGCCGACAAAAGACACCCCAGCGGCTGGCAGATCGAAACGCGCGGATCCTCCATTTACCGACTCTGGGACATCTGAATAGGCCCTGAATAGTGTGATAGGGCCGTATGCATGCGCCTTTTCAGTGATTTTGTGCACGGTTTCATAGGTTGGAGAATCGGAAGGCAAGGGAAGTTTATCTGGGAGCAAAGTGTTGTATGAGTGCAGCACTAGTGCGAAAAAGTGAGATTGAGCTTGACCTATATCCCAGAAGATTGCGACAGGAGTTTCTTCTGACATGCAGCGGTACTTACTTTAGATGCAACGGAAGAGGTACGACGGATGTGGAACCTCGAGGCTCAGGCTCAGGCTCGATCAACCCCTCGAAAGTCCTCGAGCAATCCTCGAGGCTCGTGCGGGCACCCGCAAAGACCCATTCCAGTTCGATTTGGCGCCCGTACGCAGTTTGACTGAGGCAGACCTGGGGGAAACTAGCAAGGTTCATTGACGGCTGAGAATAGGTTGAGCCAGTTCAATTCAAGAACCTCAAAGTCAAAAGAAAAGCAGCTCAGTTTATCAAACAAAAAACAAGGACAAATAGTCCCAAAATCACAGGAAAACAACAAATCCAACACCAGAAAGCACCACGTCGGCCACCAACGTGCAAGGGCCGCCACAAAACGCGCACCTCAGCCACACCCCCCCCAAAAACCGACAAACCACACAAACCCAACCACAACGACCCCAGGCCCGCCGCCAACCCCGACAGACCAGAAATAAACCCAGTGTAAGGGACCCTCACGGAAAACTACCCTCTTGGGACATGATGGGGGGTCTATATATCTCCGGATTAAATATGGCCTTCGAGCCATTTTCAAGGATTTGGTGTCCGGATTGCGTTGGGATTGCGATATGACGTTTGGCATAATAATAATAAACGGGTCCTGGCTCCGAGTCGGAGTCTCAGGCACTGCCGCAGACTTGCCGCGGTCACCAACCATCGCTCAGTATCACTGGGCGCTTACTGTATCTTGCATTCCAATTTCCAATTAGACTCGAACGACGGTTCCCCTCCATAATTCACCTGAATCACTCAACATAGGACCTACCACGAGGCTGGAACGGAGGCAGGAAGTACCTGCCACTGAGATCGAGTATTGTGATGCTGCCAGATACTACGACTCGATTGAATTTAACCCTCTTTAAAGGTTAAGCCAGGGGGCAAGCACGAGAGTGTTGCGTAAAATTCATAAATTAGGAAGGCCCCGGTCACGCTACAGGAGTTCGGTGGCACGCCGCCGAACTCACGGTAATTTGTTCTTTTCTTTTGCTACAGACTGTTTCTGTACGTTCGGCGCTGTAGAAATATCACTCTGAAGATGCTTTCACCACCTCCGACCACGAATCATTTCTTCCAACTCAAAAGTACATCTTTCATCAATCTTTGATCGTGGTGCGATTCTCACTGTCGCGGGCCCGTTTCGACTCGAAACTTTATGCAAGTCAGCTTGTAATATAGTTAGGATTGAAATGCCCAAATATCGAGCCCACGTGTGAAGTATTGTGCTGGGAATTGGAGAATCAGCAATATAATGGCCGGATGCTGCTGTGCAAAACTATAGGCTCATATAATTCAACTTACTAAATATTGACGTCTTGCCAAGGGTGGGGGAATCTTGCACATACCATTTTCATAGCTATCCACCAGGAACTGCGAGAGAAATCAGCAACTTACTGCTAAGAATTAGATCTTTGCCAAGATTGCCAATTCCAGAGCCAATAGTTTCCCAATATAAATACCAAATACACATTATTTTTCAAAGACCTGATTGAAACTTCTTATAGTCTACTATGTGTGGTGTATAAGTCAAACACGAGTGAAAGACAACAAAATGCCGAATTACGATGCGCGCCACTGACTCCTGTAGGGTCACAGGGGCCTTCCAAATTAGGCAAAAGCAAAACTTTGCGACCCTTGGGTTGATTACTCACAGTGCTCCCGTGCAGATGAGCTCAATATGAGCTACAGTAACTTAATAGCTTATTTTTCATCTTTTGTTTGATCGTTTGGATCTAGGGCGCCTCTATTATGGACTGTCCTGACTGTGTGCTTATGGCATATTATTGGTCAGAGGGCTTGAAGTCATTCAAGTTCCCACCACACCACTGCACCAAGCATTTGCAAGCTCACGTCGCTTAGCCTGTAGCGCAGGAGCCTCAGCTTGAGCCCATCTGCGCTTTACACACGAGTCTCACTGTAGTGCCTACACTCCGACTCGGCTTTCAACTGGCCGAAATATCGCCAACATCACAGTTCAAATCATGGGAAGCGTCACAGACCAGATCTTCACCTACGTGTCTGCTGCAACTCTGACGGTAAGCTCTGTTCTTCAAAGATCATCCACCTGAGTCGGTCTGAAGATATAATGAACACTGATTTTGTAGGCTTTTGTTCTGGATTGGTGTCTCTGTGTCGACGAGGAAGTGGAGATGTGCCAGCGCACGGGAATCAGCCGACCCATTGTCACGTATTACCTGTCGCGGTGAGCCTCCTAAACCGGTTTCCATTGGGTCTACATCTCATAACCACATTATTCAGCATATCAACCATGCTCTACGTTGTTTTCTATGGCATGGAATATATCGACATTCTCCTTCTCTCTGAGGATAAGGAACCCCCTGGCCAGAACATCAAGGACGGACTTGCAGCGCTCATACTGTTCTGGATCTCTACCGCGTCCAGCTCACTCCTTTTTGTTTTGCGCGTGCTTGCCGTGTTCAATCACTCCCGCACGGCGAAGGTGCTGTTTACCCTGCTATGGGTGGTCAACACTGTGGCTCCCGTCCCGTTGTTGTTCAACGGCGACAACGCAGCCTCTTGCAATGTTTATCCCATCACCATGAAATCCTGTTCAAGCCTCAACCTGTATATAATCATCTTGTTCCTCTCCATCGTGTTCCACAACTCCATCGTGTTTGTATGCGTCTCTCGCGAACTCACCAACAACACAGTAACGGGCAGACGTAATCTACGTACCATGCTCACGGGCGACGGATTGCACACTGTGTCAAAGTCGCTACTCCGAAGTGGTCAGTTGTATTTTGGGTAAGTCACAGCCATTCCGATTCACCTTAGCCACTGGCCTACACTGACTACCTAGATGGTGCTATTATCCTCCCTAGCGCGACCGTGGGCCGCATTGTGTTGACAGTCATCGTGTATTGGGCCAAGCTCCCATGGTTGATTTACTATAACCTTGTTGGCACCATCTACCTGGCCGTCTCGGGCATGCTGTCGTGCAGGGTATTTCGCATGGTGCTGCTATGCCAGCGTGAGCTGGGTGCGAGGAGCGGGGAGATTCGAACGGAGGAAGTGGAGGAGATGGTCATAATAGCGATGGCCAGAATGGACGCCACGAGCGCATGATCGGCCTGACTGAGTTCAGAGGGATTGACTAGATGTATACTGTATACGATGCCAACTGCTTACATTATTTCAATTTGTATACGTTATCATTCATTTGCAATTGCACGTCGTAATTTTTTTCTTGCGTGTGGTTGGCATGTGGTACTTATGATGCACTTACTCGTATGAAGCATACTATTTAGGTCATATCCGTACTCATTCCGGGACCCCTCCCAATTTGGACCCTTTCCCCCAACGGTCCCGGGTACGAGATGGTCCTAAGACAGTCCGAGACTACGTATAACCTACTACACACCGAATGTCGTCGGGTTTACTATCCCACTCTCTTTCATAAAGGACAACCACTGCTCGTCCATATCACTGTCAATACTCATCATCTGACCAAGATCTGTCATATCGTTGGATCCCCATGTATCTATTGCGGTCGCAGGGGTCTCTTCATAAAGGTCTTGGAAGAGATCGTACAAGTTTGGATCATTCGTGAAACTACCTGAGATCGCCGGAGCAGGCGCCCCAGGGTGACCGGACGTCTGTGCGCTCCAAGAAACGGGGACAAGCCCTTCGACACCGGCAGTGGACTGGTGCAGAGAATGAGGCTCAAAATTGGGTGCAGCGTGGCCGGTGATGTCGGTAGAGAGGGTTGTCGGAGGGAAGAGGGACGCGTATTGTACAAGAGACGGGTGAATGTCCTGAAAATTCCCTTGATCCGGCCAGGGACTAGGCGAGGGCGAATCCAGACTGGACGATACGGGCGAGCCTGCCATCGCGTCCAAGTTGCTCGTTCTGTGCCAGCTGAAAGTTGTTTTGGGCAGATTCTTGCTGATCAGCACACTCGTCTGGCCTCCAAACAAGGCGAGCTCGTCCGTGCCGTCTTCTTGGCTGGTGAGAATTAACAAATTCGGTGAAGGAGCGCCACCATTCGTGCTGCTATGATACTGGTACAGCACAAGGGAAGCCTTTTCTTTCAACTTTTGGAGAATGGCCTGGATATGAACGGGAGGCGTGAGCGCCTTGTCATGAATACGATGTCTGAGGAATTTACCAATCCTGTTCGTGCACGCTCTGATACCCCCGCGCCCCGCTCAAACAGATTAACTGCGAGGCTAAGCTCCATTAGCGCAGTAGCCGCAATGCTGGAAGACGGGGCTCTCGTGGCAATAGAGCCCACAATGATCTGTAAAACCATCATCGCATCGATGAAATTTAAAAGACAGCCTGGCAGACGCAAGTAGCACTCACAGCCGCGGAGAACAATTCCGTCCAAACATACCACCATCTGAAAGATACTCGTTAGCCTTTTGGGGGGAATACTCTGTCATGAATCGATAAACCCACCTCATGAAAAGTTCCGGATATCGCTCAAGATGCTTAACCATTGAATTAATCACAAACGAAGCGGCTCGGTACGTCGCTAAAATACTCGTGGCGTAGGGACTCAGCAGCGGATTTTCAGGATGGTCAAGCAACGCTTGAGCAAAGAAGCTCCGATGGATAAAGAGCATGCTGAATGAGCGGCATGACGAGAGAAGGTAGCTTTTCATGTAGACCCCCGCACTGACATACGCCTGCGCATCCTCGGTTCGAAGGAACACGCTGAGCGCGGGAGGCAGCACCATCTCGCGGACTTTTCGGTCGAGTTCGAGGATGGCCTTGTAGCTGGGAGGGGCGGCTGCGAGTGTCAGCTTCACGACCGACCCGAACACGTCTCTCATGAATTTATATTTCCAGTTCCAATCTGCATACATAGCCCATTAAAATGGTAATAAGCCAAATGAGAAGAAAATCGGGCACGCACATTGCGCGTCATAGTCTTCCTCATCATATGTTGGAAATGGACAATCCACATACGACAGCTCTATGGAGGGTGGCCGACCGAGTGCGAGACTCTGTAAAATAGTTAGCACATAAGATCAGCATAAAATGAAACTTACATGAAACAGGTCCGCTGCGTACACCTCCCAGAATATCCTCCTGCGGAGCTCAACGGTCCTTTCGTCCATGTGCCACCGCCCAGGATCGCGGTCTGTAAAGAGCTCAATGAGCGACTCAACAGAGAACAGAGCATCACCTACGCAAACCAATCTAACACGAGCTCAGAGTAAGAGAACCGACAGGGCGAATAGAACACCCCAACTCACACTCTGCGCGAGCTTGCACCCCAGACTGCCCAGCGCCCAGACATTGTCCCGCGTGTAACGCTCCCCTGCGCAACTACGGTAATTCGCCATCAACACAATGGCCTGATTTCGAGGCGCGTTAGAACCAAAGTGGACGTGCTCGACTTCTGCAACACACCTGCACTGTCTCCACTGTTGGGCTATCGATGAAGGACCGTAATGCCATTGCGGCGCGGGCATAGTGGTGGTATGTCTCGCCATCGGCATGGTATGCTGGCAGCGTCAAATCCGCAAGGATGCCTCGCGCGAAGACCAGGTACAGAAGTGCGAATCTGTGCGGCGAGATCTGCGTGCGTGGCTCGCAAGCTAGGTCTTCACGTTCTTTCTTGGCGTTGTATATGGGCGTCAGTATATCTTCAATTAAATCCCGTCGAGTTACGAGCTGCATATGACAAGCAAAATGCTCTAGGTATGTTTCGCAAAGACTCCACGCCCGAAGTCTGGGGGGCAAACCGGCAAACAGCATGTTCATTGCGCTTTCGAACGTGTCAGAGCCAGCTGCGCATCCACTCATTAATGTCATCGACGCAAGCCTGTTGAGAAGGTCAGGGGCGGCACCCAAACTGATGATTGGACCAGGCTCTTCCGTCGTGGGAACAGTGGCTGCCTATCATAGATATGCGATATCAGGGAGTGAGAATTCTTCAATGCGTGAGATTAGTCGTACCAAAAGCAGAGCCTTGAATTTACACCCGCCACTTCAATTTATTGTGATCACGATGACGAGCTGATATTAACTAACCTCTGAACCCGCAGAGGCGCCGAAATATTTATGCTCGCCACTGTTACCAATTGTAAGGGTTCCAAAGGATTTCAAAGTTTCTTTGAGATCCTCTTTATCCTGAGCGCTGGACCCATCGGGATCGGGCCTTGCGGAGAGCAACGGCTCCACCAAAAGAGCGTGCGGTTCTGATGAAACATTGGATTGTAGAGTTGCCAAGGCATCTTCGAGCTGCCGAATACGCTGACCCATCTCAAATATCTTGCGGTGAAGGTGTTGCGTCTCTGGGACATTGGATGATCTAAGCGCAAGACTCTTCAGCCTTTTGATAAAACAATCATCTATGCGGGACATACCTTGCAGTTTGACCGGGCGTGAAGATCCCGTTGGGACACATGTCGGAGCACCCCCGACGAGAGCATGACCCACAGGGTATTTGCTTTAAATGTTTAGTACGGTTGGCGAGTCGATTGCGGAAGTAAATCCACACCTTGTCGCACCCCAACTTCGATTTCCTACATTCGGCGCAGGAGATCTCACCACGAGAGCGCTTCAGCTCGATATCTTCATCTGATGTGAGTTTTCTAGAGGCTCTCCGAGAAGAAGCAGTCGGATTCTTAGGTTCAACAGGCATGGAGATGGGACTCTGGCTGGTTTGGGGTGTTCAAACACTACGGTTCTTTGGTACCCGGCAGCCAATAAGAAAAGGCGCGAGAAGGGTTGTTTGCTTTCCCCTGCAGCGATAGGTGCACACGGTAGAAAGGGGTCGAGGATGGCTTGAGGATGGCCAGCAGTCTAAGGCTGAGTTACTAAGCGACGGTCAAAATGCGTCAACCCCGGCACGGAGCGGCGGGCGTAACGTATTCATAAGGCCCGGGCTTTTCCCTGTAACTGCGATGATCTTCATTCAACCACAAGTTATCATTGCCGGGTTTCTTTCAATTTGAATCCCTATCGTGCTGAATGATAGGTTGCATTTGGCTAGTTTCTGGCTAAATCCTACCAGAAGGAACTGATCTATCTTGTGGTCATGGCATACTGGAATCAATACCTCGCACATCTTGCGGCCGGTCGAACCTGGGTACTTTCTGGTCTCAATACTGCATGCTGATAGATCTATATCCACGCGGTTTTCGTACACATTAGCTCATGCCTGGGCTGTAATCATTTTAGTTGTTTTTACATCTGCTCATCCGATCATCTATGGTATCGCAGGCCGAGCATCCATACGATCTCCTTGTTTTAAAGTGCTCCGACGATGCCGAGGAGGAGGACGATATGGAGGGCGCGCCCGATTCCCTTGACTCCCTGTGGGTGCACGTCTCTACTTGCTTGCCACTTGCCAACAACACTCGGAACGGCTGTATTTCCAGTGATCATGAATTACTTGGATGCTCCATGCATTCTGAACTATTCATTCTTCGTGTGTCTGTAGTACTTAGCGCATGTGTCGAAGAGAGATGGAAACGGCGAAAATACCGTTAAATTGTGCTAGTCCCACATCAGAGGTGTCCGAGACATCAATCTTGGACCTCACAACGGAGTGCATATACTACGAATATGCGCCAGTCATCGCAGCCAACAAGAGCTTCCCCGAGCTCTGGCAGTCGGCGACCCCGCTAACTGCCGGCTCCACGGCGGGGAATGCTATGTGGAACTAGATCAAGGCTTCAGTACCTACCAACATCTCCGTCAAGGGCACCATGACCGGCGACTTCGCCAACTTCACCTCGATGTACAATCCGAGCGATCCCGATTGCAATTTTCTGGTGGACGTACGACAAGTGCTTAGTGCGACACGCCTAAATTGGCCTCGATAAAGACTGGTGTGGCGAGCACGCCCGAACCGCCCAGTCTTGGGTATGGATTTGATGATGGACTAGATTGCTCCTACAACGCGTCCTACGATTATCTTTCGCAGCAAAACTAGACAGCTAGTAAATTACTACCGCATTCGCATTCTACCCTGTTAGCACTGCGATGCTGAGCACACAATCAGCAAACATGTTCTACATCGGATTATTGAATTGTTTAGACACTCTCAGTCATTTGCAATTGCACGGCGAAGACTTCGCCTTGTATATAGTATTTTTGAAGTATAATGCCTTTGCTTAAACAATTGCTGGACCATTGTAAATGTGAAATTGCGATAGTGGCGCCAAATGACTCTAGCCCCACGACAGAAGAACAGAGGATTATGACATGTATTGTGGCCTCATATCTATCACTAAATTGGAACTAATTGCATTATGAAGTAGGTTGGTGCTACTATCGGGGTCATATCCATGCGTTTGAGGAGCCCTTCCCACTTTGACTACGCACCAAATGTCGTCGGGTTTACTATCCCACTCTCTTTCATAAAGGACAACCACTGCTCGTCCATATCACTGTCAATACTCATCATCTGACCGAGATCTGTCATATCGTTGGATCCCCATGTGTCTATTGCGGTCGCAGGGGTCTCTTGATAGAGCTCTTGGAAGAGGTTATACGAGTTTGGATCATTGGTGAAACTACCTGAGGTCGCCGGAGAAGGCGTCCCAGCTTGCGGGGGACTGGGCATCTGTGCGCTCCAAGAAACGGGGACAAAACCATTGGAACCGGAAGTGGACTGACCCAGGGAATGAGACTCAAGATTGGGTGCAGGGTGGCCGGTGAAGTCGGTAGAGAGGGCTGTCGGATGGAAGAGGGACGCGTATTGTACAAGAGACGGGTGAATGTCCTGCAAAAGGCTCCCTTGATCCGTCCAGGGACTAGGCGATGGCGAAGCGCGACTGGACGATACTGGCGAGGCTGCCGACGCGTTCAAATTACTCGTGATGTGCCGGCTGGCAGTCTTTCGGGCCAGAGTCTTGCTGATCAGCACACTCGTCTGGCCTCCAAACAAAGCGAGCTCGTCCGTGCCGTCTTCTTGACTGGTGAGAATTAACAAATTCGGTAGAGGAGCGTCACCATTCGTGCTGCTATGATACTGGGACAGCACAAAGGAAGCCTTCTCTTTCAATTTTTGGAGAATGACCTAGATATGAAAGGGAGGCGTGAGCACCTTTTCGTGAATACGATGTCTGAGGAATTCACCAATCCTGTTCGTGCACGCTCAGATATCCCCGCGCCCCGCTCAAACAGATTAACTGCGAGGCCAAGCTCCATTAGCGCAGTATACGCCATGCTGGAAGACGGGGCTTTTGTGGCAATAGCCCCCACAATGATCTGTAAAACCATCATCGCATCGATGAAATATACAAGACAGCCAGGCCAAGAAACACTCACAGCCGCAGAGAATAATTGCGTCCAAGTAACCCACCATCTAACAGACACTTGTTAGCCGGTTTGGGGGAATAATCCGTCATGGATCGGTAAACCCACCTCATGAAAAGTTCCGGATATCGCTCAAGATGCTTAATGGCTATGCTAATTAGAAATGAGGCGGCTCGGTACGTTGCTAAAAAGCTCGTGGCGTATGGACTCCGCAACGGATTTTCAGGATGGTCAAGCAATGCTTGAGCAAAGAAGCTCCGATGCATGAAGAGCATGCTGCCTGAGCGGAATGACGAGAGAAGGCAGCTTTTCATGTACACCCCCGCGCTGACATACGTCTGCGCATCCTCGGTTCGAAGGAACACGTTAAGCGCAGGAGGCAGCACCATGTCCCGGACCTTTCGGTCGAGCTCAAGGATAGCCTTGTAGCTGGGAGGGGCGGCTGCGAGTGTCAACTTCAGGACCGACGCGAACACGTCTCTCATGAACTTATATTTCCAGTTCCAATCTGCATAAATAGCCCATTAAAATACTAATAAACCAAATGAAAAGAAAGTCGGGCACGCACATTGCCCATCGCAGTCTTCCTCGTCATATGTTGGAAATGCACAATCCACATATGACAGCTCTATGGAGGGTGGCCGACCGAGTGCGAGACTCTGTAAAATATTTAGCACAGAACATCAGCATAAAATGAAACTTACATGAAACAAGTCCGCTGCGTACACCTCCCAGAATATTCTCCTGCGAAGCTCAACGGTCTTTTCGTCCATATGCCACCGTCCAGGATCGCGATCTGTATAGAGCTCAATCAACAACTCGACACAGAGAACAGAGCTTCACCTACGCAAACCAATCTAACACGAGCTCACAATAAGCGAACCAACGGGGCAAATAGAACTCCCAAACTCACAATCTGCGCAAGTTTGCACCCCAGACTTCCCAGCGCCCAGACACTGTCACGAGTGTAACGCTCCCCCGCACAACTACGGTAATGCGCCATCAATAGCATGGCCTGATTTCAAAGCGCGTTAGCGCTAAAATTAGACGTGCTCAACTTGTACAACGCACCTGTACTGTCTCCACTGTTGGGCTGTCAATAAAAGACCGTAATGCCATTGCGGCGCGGGCATAGTGGTGGTATGTCTCGCCATCGGTATGGTAAGCCGGCAGCGTCAAATCCATAAGGATGCCTTGTGCAAAGATCAAGTACAGAAATGCAAGTTTGTGTGGCGAGATCTGTGCGCATGGCTCGCAAGCTGGGTCTTCGCGTTTTTTCTTGGCGTTGTATACGGGTGTCATAATATCTTCAATCAAGTCCTGTCGGGTTGCGAGCTGCATATGACAAGCAGAATGCTCTAGGTATGTTTCGCAAAGACTCCACGCCCGAAGTCTAGGAGGCAGACCAGCAAACAGCATAGTCATTGCACTTTCGAACGTTTCAGAACCAGCTTCGCATCCACTCATAAATGTCATCGACGCGAGGTGGTTGATAAGATCAGGCGTAGCACCCAAACTGATGTTCAGATCAGGCTCTTCCGTTGTGGGAGTCGTGCCTGCCTATCAGAGATACATGGAATTAGGGAGTGAGAATTCTGCAATGCGTAAGATGAGTCGTACCAAAAGCAGAGTCTGAGATTCATACCCGCCGCGTTAATTAATTTGGATCAAAGTGACCAGCCGATATTAACTAACCTCTGAACCCGCAGAGGCGCCAAAATATTTATGCTCTCCGCAGTCATCAATTGTAAGTGTTCCAAAGGATTTCAAAGTTTCCTCGACATCATCTTTATCTTTAACGCTGGACCCATCCGGATCGGGCCTTGCGGAGAGCAACGGCTCCACCAAAAGTGCGTGCGGTTCTAATGAAATATTGGATTGCAGAAGTGCCAAGGCATCTTCGAGCTGCCGAATACGCTGGCCCATCTCAAATATCTTCCGGTGAAGGTGCTCCGTATCTGGGAAATTGTATGATCTAAGTCCAAGAATCTTCAGCCTTTTGATAAAACAATTAGCTATGCGAGACATACCTTGCAGTTTGACCGGGCGTGAAGATGCCGTTTGGACATATGTTGGAGCATCCCCGGCGAGTGCATGACCCGCAAGGTATTCGCTTTAAATGTTTAGTACGGCCGGTTAGTCGACTGCTGAAGTAAATCCACGTGACTTACCTTGTCGCATTTCAATTTGGATCTCCTGCATTCGGCGCAGGAAACCTCACCGCGAGAGCGCTTCAGCTCGGTCTCTCCATCTGATGTGAGCTTTTTAGATGCTCTCCGAGAAGAAGTAGACGGATCCGTAGGGTCAACAGGCATGGCGGTAGGATTCTCGCTGATGGTGTTCAATGATCAATCAACACGGCTCTGGTGCTGGTAGTCGCTGGATGTAAGGAAATGTGAGAGGAGAGTTTGTTGCTTTCGCCCTCAGAGACAGGTGCGCATAAGGTAGAAAGGGGTCGAGGATGGCCGGAACTGCAAGCAGTCTAAGGCTGAGTTACGAATCGACTTGTGGCTGCGGCCAAAATGCGTCAGCCCCGGCACGGAGCGGCACGGCAAGACGGCGCAATATATAAGGCCCGATACCGGGTCTTTCCCTCCAACTTCGCGTTGAAGACGAAGGCACTTTCTGGTCTGAACACTGCATGCTGATAGATCTATATCCACGCGTTTTTGGACGTCAGCGGATGCTTATAGTGTAATCTTTTTTTGCTACTTCTGCTCATCCGATCATCTCCAGCCGATCTATGGTATCCCAGGTTGATCACAGGTCGAACATCTGCACAATCTTGTTTTAGAGTTTTCCGATGATGGCGAGGAAGATGATTAGGAGGGTACGCTTCCGGCGCGGCGAACGCCGGCGATGTCCTTGACTCCTTGTGGGTGCGCGCCTGTGCATGTCTGTGCATTTTTGAAATCACCTGTGAATCCC
Source organism: Athelia psychrophila (assembly GCA_001630335.1). Lineage (NCBI taxonomy): Eukaryota > Fungi > Basidiomycota > Agaricomycetes > Atheliales > Atheliaceae > Athelia > Athelia psychrophila. The sequence goes on from KV417569.1 coordinate 243,499, forward strand.
ACCCTACACAACATATTAGATGTGGTATAGCGCCCGCATACCACATCTAACTTGAATGAAAACGCAGTGAAAACCCGCTCCCGTTAAATATTGGTAAATACTGACCTTGTATCTTGAGTAGTAGCCCTGTAACTGTAGCCACAGAACACAAGTTCGTCGGCGACGGCGATCGGGATCAATGGTGGTTGCCGCACCTGTCAGCATGTCAGATACAGCCGTGCTCGTCGTTGCCGACGACGAGCAGTGTCGTTCTGCTCTATTTGTGCGAGTTCCGGTCCGTTTGTGCTGGAGAAAATATATAGAGTTGTATATGTATGTAGTATATGTTTATGAATGGAAACTATTGATATAAGACACCGTGCGAGATATGTAGAGACAAATGGTGAGGGAATCAGTTTGGCGGATGGTTCACTACTGTTCACTACTGTTCGCTATTGTTCGCTATTGCACCCAGTAGCGAACAATAGCGAACAATAGCGAACCGTAGCGAACCATAGCCGCCTGAGAATGCCACACTGAGGGCCTCATCACGCACTTGAAGCTTAATTTAATGGATAAATATTAATTCATATGTATCAGGAGTGTTTCTAGGTATGCTATATGGTCGGGAGGGGGTGAGGAGGGAGTACGGCAGGCTGGGAAGTGGCGGGAGTAGCATGCAGACCACGACGGCGACGCGTCGGATTCGAGCATCCGAGCATCCGATCTATGACATTATTCATCGCTGAATATTATTGTCTTCTGATTGTGGTTGCTGCTGAGTGGATTTCGGGCGTTTTAGTGTTATCTGTAAGTGGTTTGAAAGTGGTTTGAAAGTGGTTTTAGGGATCACTAAGTGGTTTGAAAGTGATTCTTGGTCTTGAAAGTCATTTGCGAGTCATTATAAGGATGCAAAGGCTGTTTGAAAGTGATTCTGCAACATGCCAATCCTCATATCCATGCCATGGGAGATGTGGCACGGGTAATTGCTGCGAAAAATCCCTCCTAAATGCCGGCATCTTCAAAGGGCTGAAGGCATTTGTCGTTTATATGGGCATATCGGAAGCTCAACGAGTCGATAAATAGAGTGGCTATCAGATGCCCCGGATGAGACATAAGTATGCTACAGATGTACAACCACTGAGGGATCACCAAAGCACGTGGCAGCAACACAATTTGTGCCAAATTCCGTTGTCAAATTACGATCAAGCCGCTGTCAAAGCACATCACACGAGTTCAAACCCAGAGAGCAACAGGGACAACCTCGATTTCGGCAATGACACAACGAGCTGTAATATTCATCGAAAAATAAATTTATACCGATCGCGTCCTAAAAAGGGAAGTGGCTGAAACCACTTCAGCCACTTTGTCCTCTCTCCTCCTCCAGCATGTGTTTCAGACTCCCTAGACTATTATTAACGTTGTATATATCTTCAGTGACACTAGATGATGGTATCCTAACAAGTTATATACTATAGGGTTCACTCCGTACTCTAATATCACCGGTTTTGTCGGACTTTCATCAACATCCACTCAGGTTGAATGTTTGAGCAGGTTTAAAGCATTGTGTGCCCATCTACAGCTAGTTTTATAATACATATGGTTCATAAAGTAAGATCTGTTGTAGTGCATCAAATTTTGGGGGTGTTAGCCCATCAAAGAACTTACATTTCCCCCAAGGATTAAAAGGACCATATACACCTTTGTACCAAACCCGTCATGCACCTTATACTCGTGGTTGACAAAAGTGACCGAGATTTTAGTGGCGGTGGCCACTTAAATTGTGTATAATGTACCCTCTGGACTGTTTAAAATGGTGAAAATTATAATTCAGCATTTAGAGTACCTGATTAATACCACACATAAATATCTAAGCTTTTTATGCCCTTTGGTGCTGGCAATCCTTCGACTGCAGCAACCGGCCACAGTAAAATCTCGGTCACTTTTGTCAACCACGAGTAGAGTACAGGAACCCTCATATTGTGTGTAGATATGCACAGAACTGTATAAAGCTGGACGGTACCGTTCCAAATTACATAGGAACTCTTGATGAGCAGATAGGTGTCATTCCGATGATTTCACACCCTTTAACACTGTATATGTGCCCATGATACATGAATGAATAATTTAAACTACGTAGAAAGACTCTACCTATATGCTATAATGTGATACAAAAGACCGGTTTCAAATCGATAGGGAGGAGCCCATCGAGTGTTGAAAACAGTTGTCAAGGACAGAGTGTATGTATAGTAGTAATCAAGTGTGGCTTCATTCCCAAACCATTGTCCGTGCTATAAGAATGGCAACTGTCAATAGAAAAAGTTTATACGACCAGATATTATGTATATAGTACTCTGATACAATATTATATAGCTAGAATTCAATTAACTAGGTTGTGGCCGGCTGGGGAGCATCGAAAATGTCTCGAGTCGCTGCCGCCACTAATAAGTGCCCGTATGATCGGCTCCAATGCTTCCGATTCTCGATCATGATCGCTCCTCCTCCTACCTACACAACAGCGACAGATTAGCGGGCGCATGGGCTGGGCAAATTTCGGGAAAAGGTGAGTTCAATATTTCTAATTGCTCTATTAACTACTCTGAATCACAGATATTACCTTTTTGATATCTCTCAGGTGGTCCGCATGCTGAGAATGTGTAAATGTGTGCGCACCGGTCCTATGTTTGTCCTCACCCCTGCATCCGCTCTCTCCACCACCATGCCATATCCAACCGTGCATGAGCTCCCGCGCACCCTCAAAACGTGCGGGAGGTCTCCCGAAGTGCTTTAGACGTGTCTCCTGCCATCCCTAGGGAGTAACACGTCCTTCACCACAGCCCCCCCATCACTTCTCATGTACCCGGACTGCTACACGCCGACTTGGCGTGCCTCTCAAACTCATCCATACATAATACATTGTATATATATTCTCCCTTTATCCTGGACCCCATGTAGCAATTAGCTGGTGTGTTTCGCTTTTGTGGGGGGTGGTTTGTTGGCAAACACCCCTCCTTCACCATTTATTTTCTGTACAGTGTCCTGTATCAATAGTTTCCATTCCTACATACATATACAACTATATATATATATATATTCTTCAGCCCAAACGGACCGGAACTCGCACAAATAGAGCAGAATGGCGCTGCTCGTCGTCGGCAACGACGAGCACGGCTGTATCTGACATGCTGACAGGTGCGGCAACCACCATTGATCCTGATCGCCGTCGCTGGCGAACTTGTGTCCTGTGGCTACAGTTACAGGGCTACTACTCAAGATACAAGGTCAGTATTTACCAATATTTAACGGGAGCGGGTTTTCACTGTGTTTTCATTCAAGTTAGATGTGGTATGCGGGCGCTATACCACATCTAATATGTTGTGTAGGGTGGGATTCACAGGTGTTTGAAATAGAGGGTGGCCACTGGCCATGCCCAACGAGGGTGCTTCACAACCACTTCAAAATCTTACTCCACTTGCCAACGACAATCAGAACAGCTGTATTAAGTGTGGTCATGAAGGGATTGGACGCTCCTTGCATTCTGAACTATTCATTCTTCGTGTGTCAGGCAGAGATGGAAACAGTGAAAATAGCGTGCTCGGATTCATATGAAGCAAAGATGAAATACCACGTGGAACTACGAGGCTAGACAGCTCCGAGAAAGTGTCTGAGTTGGAAAGTCCGGGAAAAGAAGTCCGGGCAAATGTCCGGCGGAGTGTTTCCCGGACATTCCCTCAGACAGTGGCTGGGCTCTGCATATCGTTTTTGAATCGGAGTTTGAATTAGCTAGCGGCAGTGTCACCACCATCAAACATGAATCCATCCTCACCGTTCCCTCCCTTCTCTCCGTGAAACCCCGCCTCTCCACTCCTTGTATCTATTTTTGCCTTTCCCATACATTCATTGTTTGGGGTACAGTCGGTTGAGGTAGAGACTAGTTGTGGCGGCAAAGCCCCTGTCTGGTCAGCGTCAATCTAGCCCCCGCCGGTTTTCCTCCCGTTTCACTGGGTATCCAGAAGAGGAAAAAAAGGGGGAGAAAGGAAAAAGAAAGAGAGAAAGAGAGAATTGAAAGAGTTGAGGCGCAAATAGCTGCACAACATATCTCGTGCATGCATCTTGTTATTTCCATCCGGGAAACACATTTAGCCATACATTTTTTGCCACCATCAACACCATGATACCCACTCGCTCTCTCGTACTTCTTGCAACACATCTTCAGGCCGGCTTCAATGTTTCTGTTTCCCTGACAATATATTCTCTTGCAAGGGCAGCAAGAGTAGTTTATTTTGATTGTGATGTATTCACAACGAGCCGGCAGTGCAGAAAGTCGAAATCAGCTAGATCTATATTTTTCATGTTGCATATGGTGCTCACAAGCTATTTAGAGGTGAATAGAGCCAGAAAAAGAGCAGAGAATGATACTATGAGTGCGTGCAGCAGCAGCAGCAGAATTCGAGATGGACGACAGGTGCTTATTATCGGACTGGTATGATATGAGATCTGTGTTACAGGACATTGGCCTCCTCCTGGGCCTCGAGCGCCTAAATAAAAAATTTAAACTGACAGAAACCTTTAGAAAGATATCTAAAAAGCTATGGTAACATTTTTAGGGCTTAATTCGATGTACAGAGTGAGTTATATGCGATTGCGATGCCGAATGGCCGATAACACGACGGGCGCTTGTTATCTGCCAATTGGGTCCGTGTTATCTGCCATTGGCCTCCTCCTTGGCCCCAAGGACGTAAATGAAAATTCTGAACTGACAGAAACCTGTATATGATATGCAAATAGCTACGATAAATCTTTCAGGATCTCATGTGACGTATTGATTGAGCGACACGCAATTGCAATGCGAAATGGCAGCTAACACGGACCCAATAGGCAGATAACATGCCCAGCGCATTGGGCGGTGAACCCCCCCGCCAGCCTCAACCCTGCCGCCGGACTGCCGAACTCTGCCGAACCCTGCCGCCGGACTGTTTCCCGGGCTCCCGGACTTTTCCCCGGACTTTTTCTCCCGGACTTTCCAATTCACGAATGTCCTCACAGCTCCGTGAGCTTTAATGTGATACAATACTGTTTACAAAGGCCCACCTCAGACTAGCACTCCATGGCACGGTCAAAAACATTATTCTGCCATTGAAACTGTAGATATTTCTGGCTGTTGAAGAGGAGCTTGTATGTTGGATATAGCGAGGAAGTCTAAGCTGATTGACCTCTGCGTAGGGAGAGCTGCCAGTGTTTATTCTGTTAAGGATTGTAGGTAGGTTACATCTTGTATATATACGAAGAGAACGATGGTGTGATCAAGAGTGATCGTAGTGGCAATGAAGGTGTGATAATGGTAAATGTACTGCGGATAAGTAATACAGTAGTTGAGCAGTACAGTCCATATGTAGAGTATTTAGTCCAGGTAGGGACGGCTCATTGTACCGTGATATAGACGAACAAATGAGGTGATAGCACGTACTTCAACACTCCCACTCAATGAGTAAATTCTCTCATTGCGAATTCTGGTGGCAAGTTATTTGTCTTGTCCAGAGATGAGTCCCATCGCCTTGCGATGTTTATCGTGGGCAGGAAAAGGTAATGCTTTGGTGAGGTTGTCCGCTATCATATCCTTGGTATTGACATAGAATATGAAGGCCTGTTTGTTCTCGACAAATTCCCTGATGTAATGGTATTTGACGTCGATGTGCTTGGTTCGACGATCATGTGCGGGATTGACTGCAAGAAATATAGAGCCTTGGTTGTCGCCACATAGCGGTGTTGGATTGTTGATAGCAAATCCTAATTCCTGTTGAAAAGAACGTAACCAGGCGGTCTGTCGACATGAGTCGGACAGTCCCATGTATTCTGCTTCGGTAGAGCTCATGGAAACTGTCTTTTGTTTCCGAGATACCCAGCTGACTGCTCCATGGGCCATTAGGAAGACATAACCAGATGTCGAGTGTCGATCATCTCGGTCCTCTGCCCAGTCTGAGTCCGAGTATCCAATAAGTCCAGCTCTAGATGCGCCATCGTATTTGATCTTGAAGTCCTTAGTACCCTTGAGGTATTTTAGGATGTTACGAGCGGCATTGAGATGTAGTTGAGTTGGGTTCTGATTGAACGAAGATAGTCGGGTGACGGCATATGAGATGTCTGGCCTTGTACCGAGCATGACATATAGAAGAGTGCCAATAATGCTCTGGTAGTCGTGGCGGAGCTGTGGAGTGGCCTCGACCTTGGAAGGTTCGTAGTGCACACTTGACGGAAGAGGAATGGTAGTTGGGTGAGCATTGGTCATCCCAAACTTCTCTATTGCGTCGTTGATGTATGATTCCTGATCTATAGTGAGGGAGCGATTTTTGCGGTCTCGGAGAATTCGGATTCCGAGATATACTTCAGCAGGACCAAGATCTTTCATTTTGAACTCCTTCTGGAGTTGGATCTTGAGCTGATCAATAGCATCTTTCGAGGGTCCCATGATGAGGAGATCGTCCACATAGAGGATCAGATAAATTATCTGTCCGTTGAAAGTGCGTCTGTGGACATAGACGCCACCGTCGGAATGAATCCGACTGAAACCATATTGTTCCAATGTTTTGTTGAATTTTTCGTACCAACGTCTTGAGGCTTGTTTGAGACCATAGATGGCTCGTCTGAGACGTTGTACTTTGTGTTCCTGTCCTTTGACCGTGAAACCTTCCGGTTGTTCCATGTATAATTCCTCTGTGAGTATTCCATTTAGGAATGCTGTCTTCACGTCCATAGCCTCGATTTCCCAGTCTTCGAGTGCTGCGTGAGCGAGTAGGAACCTGATTGACTCGAAGCGAGCCACAGGTGAGAAGGTTTCCTCATAGTCTATTCCGTAGATCTGTAAATATCCTTTTGCCACCAGGCGGGCTTTGTATCGACCATCATTCTTGATGTCGAAGACCCAACGGCACTTGCCCGCTTTTCTTCCTTTCGGTAGTTGAACAAG